>VZQC01003119.1:612779-785279 GCA_009823505.1 Rhizomys pruinosus | reverse complement strand
TTCAGTGAACACACACTGAAGACAACCAGAGAGTTCATGGTCCTTGTCAAAATTGCTAAGTAGTGAAATGCAGAAAGGATAAAGACAAACCCATTCCATGTGCACATAGGATAGTTTGCTTAAGTCTTGCTGACCAACAATTGATTATATGACTCCAGACGTCTATGGAGGAAAGGGAGAAATGTTATCTTTTTAGGCAGGCACTTGGTTAAAGCTGATTTTATTACTAAAGACTGAGGAAAATGGATGCTAGATGGGCAATTAACAATTTCAAAAGGCTTTTCTCATTCTCAGCTCTACTTCCTTCTGAGCGGTTCCTAGTAAACTCTCTTACCTTTACAACTCCCTCCCTTGTCTCAAAACAGCCAAGAGTCTGACTTAATACAATTTAACTGAATAGAAAGGAGGATGAGAAGGAAGCATTGTATCGAGATGGAGACATGGCTGCACAGTGGTTCAGCACTCTGTCCCATTGCCTACCCTGCTCACTGGCTGAGTGAGTGTGTCTTTGCAGGACCTTTGACACATTTTCTCCTAAACTATCTGAGGTCTACCTCTGCAGTCTGCAGCAGGATGGGGCTGTTTTTAGCATTCACTGAGATAATACACCTGCATCCCATTTAGTCCATTGTGGGAGTATTTCTGCAGATTAGCACACTAAAGTATGCAAGAGCAAATAGCATCTGACATACCTCTAGGCTTTAGTCTTTTGTAGGCAACAACTATGACACTCTGAAAAAGAAGATACAGCCATGTTATTTACTTCTGCCAACAGTGGTTTCTTCTGATGTTTACAGGCCTCTTTAAAAGAACAGAAGTCTATTCTTTGACTCTGCAGTAATATCTATGGGGTCTTCCCTGATATCCCAAGGCCCACCTGTACTTAACTGTGTGCCAACCTGTACACTTGGTCTGTTTCATTGTATCCTTAATAGTCAGAAATTTGCATTTGTGCAGTGACCATAAGTCTTATTACTTCTGTCAGTGTGGACATTTCATTTGATTACTGCTGTCTGCCATCATTCACCAAAACTGCTTTCCAGAAACAAATGGCAGAAGCAGAATCCACTCAGCTCTGAGCAACATCTGACTTCTGTGCTCACTGGTCACAAGTTAACTGTACAGGTGACCAATCAGCTTTCATGTATTTATCCATATGTCCCTATGTGACTCTATTGGATGGACTTATATAAACACTTTACTCGTTTTTTTTTATTTTGAGGAAACAGAGATACAGAATGAACTGTGGCAGATAAAGCATGAGGTATATGTATGTATGTATGTATGTATAGATGTCATATATATGTTAAGCATACATAAGAAAATCTTTCTACTTAGACACTGGAGAGATGACTTAGCAATTGAGAGTACTTCTTGTTCTTGCAGAGAACCCAAGTTCAGTTCCCAACACTCACATCTGACATCTTCTTCTGATCTCCATGAACATCTGTATTTATGTGCACATAGCCAGACACAGACAAACATGCACAAAAATCATTCACTCTTAAGACTTTACCAAAAGTGTTCAATGAAGAAATACAACAATAAGAACATATCTGGGCATGGCGGCACCCTCCTGTAGTTCCAGCCACTCAGGAGGCAGGGGCAGGAGTATAATTCAGTTTCAATAGTCCCAGGCCAGTGTGGGCAATGCCTCTGACATACTGTCTCAAAAAGAAAATAAAGCCATGTTATTTCCTTCTGCCAACAGCAGTTTCTTTTGATGCTGACAGGCCCTGACTCTCACTGGCAGGCCCTTTCTTTGCTTGCTACAGGCTTCCAAGCAGTGAATGCTCCTGTCCTTATGGGAAAGTCTACATTCTCACACCCAGGACTCTCGCTTCAGATTTCCACCTGTCTCTGGCCTCAGTGCATGAGATCAGCGCTTTTCCTCATTCTCTCTATTTTGACATGAGGAACAGTGGAAATTTTCATTCCCTTCAGGGAGAGTTACTTCCCCATCCAGGGTACAGTGCGAACTCCATGATCCTGACAAGACAATCACAAAGTTTAGAGTACATTGCTCAGAAACCATTTTTCTTCCAGTCTAAGTAATGCCATATGTGTGTACGCTGCAAACTCAAGGCTGAATCCACATTAGGAAAAACATTGCTCCACATCCGCCAGAACAGAACAGCTAAAGCTAGTCTATACTGAATCAATAAGCAAAACATTCATTACTTTGACCCTCAGCATGAAGGCTTATGGGGACTTCACAGCTATTTTTCCCAAATAAAACCATGGGTTGGAACTGGATTTACATTAGCAACAGCAAAATTTCCTGTTAATAGCATCAATAACCTTGTTCTAAAAGGTCTCAAAGCTCTTTATCTAGAGAATCTGAAAACAGTCATCTACTCCCAAACTGTCATTTTTTGGCTTAAAAGAAAATAGGAATTCTTTCTCAGGATGGTAACCACATACATAAATGTGTTGCCAGTGCTTACCACATGAGAAATACTAAAATAATAGTTTCTACCTGTTTCATTCTAAAAAAAAATGGTATTCCTTGTCTTTGAATAAAAGATTAATGGAAAATAAGGTCATGATATTGCAAAATCAGGATCACATAAAAGAAAAGAGTTATGTCAACCACCTAAGAGTCTATTACTGTGAGTTTCCTTGCAACCAGGGCAAAGAAAGAAACCATGTTAAATTTTACAGCTCAGAGGTAAATAAGCACCTGACTCTTTAGAGGAGCAATGCTTTCATGTAGTGTGCTTTATATTCTATTTCCCAACAAACCTATGTAGGTCTTGGTGGTAGGTAATGCCCTTCAGAGTGGATTGAGAGATCACTCAGTGGTTAAGAACACTCGAAGCTCTTGAAGAGGGCCTGGATTCCATTCCTAGTACCTACATGGTGGCTAACAACCAACTGTAACTCTAGTTCCAGGGCATCTGATGCCCTCTTCTGACCTCCATGGGCATTGCATGACATGAGTGCACTTAAGTACATGCAAGCAATACCCTCATCTACCCACACAAAAATTGAATAGGCTGAGAGAACTGATGCCAACACATTTCATATGTCCATTGCTCCTACTAACTGAGAAATGCAAAGGCACAGGGGGTGTGTGCAACTTTGGGCAATTGTAAGGGCAGCTAGATGGAACGGGAAGTCTTCTTGGGAAGTTTAGGTACATATCAGAATGCTCCCCAAAAGATTCTTCCTCTCAGACATTGAAGGATGAACTGTCACCTTCGGAAGATATAGTAAAAATCAAAGGAGTAATTGAGAGCTGAATTTCATCTTTGGAACTATATTTAATAAAAAAGGTTTACTGATTTTGTCAAGTTACAGAGAGGTATATAATAAAATACTTATTTGTCTTTTCAAGTTTTATAGACATATAGATATTTTAAAGATATATGTTTCTTTTTCTTTTTTAATTAATTAATTAATTATTTTTTTAGTCAAATCTAGACCCATGTCCCCCCATTCCCCCACCCGACCAGAGCTCATGCATTCTGCCAAACATGCTTTTCATCTCTTTCTCAGTCTTTCTCAATATTCTCCATGTGGGAGTTGACTGTTTTGAGCAGAAGTTCACTGTTTCAGTCAGTTCTTTGATGCAGTCCTTTCTGTTGTTGTTGTTGTTGTTTCCAATATGCATCACTCCCAACTGCTTTGGACAAAAGCTCAAGGGGCCGTGCACAAGAAATACTTACAACTAGGTAATTGGCACTAGCATCCACAGATGAGGGATACCATTCATCATTTGTTTTTCTGGGACTGTGTTACTTCACTCAGCATGATGTCCTCTAGCTCCAGCCATTTTCCTGCAAAGCTTATAATGTCGTATCTTTTTAACCGCTGCATAGACTCCATGTGTAGAATGTACCACATTTTCATCTAACCACTCATCGTTGGGGAGCATTGGTGGTTTGGGTCCAGCTCCTTGCTATTTGTGAAGAGAGCTGGAATAAAAGGCCAGATGATGTATCTCTGGCGGGGGGTGGGTAATCCTTGAGGGTACATGCATAGGGTGGTAGGCTGGGTCAGGTGGCAAGTTTATTCCAAGTCTTCCAAGGGTTCTCCACACTGCTTTCCATAGTGGCTTGTACGAGTTTGCATTCCTACCAGCAGTGATGATGTTTCCCCTTTCCCACACCTCTCCAGCACTTGTCATCATTGTTTTCTTGATCCGAAGCCAGTCTTAGTTGGAGTAAGATGATATCTTAAAGTGGTTTTGATTTGCATTTCCTTAATGATTAGTGATGTTGAACACTTCTTAAGGTGTTTCTCAGCCATCTCTAATTCCTCACCTGTGAAGTCTCTGTTCAGCTCTTTGCTCCATCTATTGAGTGGGTCATTTGTTTTCTTTCTTCTTTGTAAAGATATATGTTTCTTAAAAAAGATATATTTTCTCTCTCTCTCTCTCTCTCTTCTCTCTCTCTCTCTCTGTGTGTGTGTGTGTGTGTGTGCATGCATTCTTAAAGTTCAGAAGAGAGCATTGAATCTTCCAGAGCTACAGAGAGGAGGGAGCTGCCTTACATGGGTGCTAGGAACTGAACTTAGGCCCCCAGGAAGAGCAGAAAGCACTCTTAGGTGCTGAACCATCTCTCTTGCTCCTTTTTTATTTTTTTCATAAAAAATAACAAATACAGTATAGAAATTGATTGTTAAAGAAACATTACCCAAACCCCTATAGTCTCCATATGGCTACTGAGTTGCTTAAAAGCATGCTTGTGAATTCACATATGATCCTTCTCTTGAAGTAGAGAAGCTAATTCTCCTCTTGAGTGAGCTGTACTTGGTGAATCCAAATACACTAACATGTTCAAGGAAAGAAAGTGTGTGACTTCTTAGCCACAAAAGAGATTTGTGGCTTTGTCCTTGCTCTTACATGACTGGCTCTGGAGCAGCCCGGTTGCCACTTTGCAAGGACACTTGTCTTATGTGTCAAGGTACTGGTGTTTCCTATCAAAAGACAAAGGACAGAGGAGGTCTTCTGTAGGAGCCTCTGTAGGAGCAGCAACTCTGTCCCAGCCCAGCTGTCACATGGCTGAGGCTCAAGTCAACAGCTTCACCTAGGCCTCCTGAGAAGCCCTCACTCAGTAAGCCAGACCCACATTTCTGACTGCAGAAACTGATATGATAAAAGGTTATCGTTTCAAGCTGCTAAACTTAAGGGTGATTTAATCATACGGTAACAAGTCACTAACAGAATCAGCGACACTGGCTTTTCAGTTTATTAATATTTTCTTCTTTCTCCTCAGCTGCAGAGGTTCTGTTACTACATTTGTCCAATGGAAAGTATATCAATGTGGCTCTTACATTTTTCCCTAATGGTCAAGACACAGGATAACAGCGACTGAGACCGCTAGCTAGCTATGGTATCCTTCTTCCTGGATTCGAATCCTCCCAGTGTGATGTTGGGCACTCTGCTTTCTCTCATTTTCTTCTGTGTCAAGCGGGCAGGGTGGGAGCAGATGATGTAATGGTGAAGATTAAATGAGGTATTGTGTTCAAAATAATCAACAGAGTATTTGCTCCATAGTAAGTGCTGTAGAAGAGCAAGCAATTACTGTATCATGAACCAACAGCAGCCACTTCTAATGACTATCCCTGCCCCATATTTTCTCATTTTCTATTCTTCATAGTAGGTTATCTTGACATTTTCCCCATTATAAATGAAACAGTGATAAACATAATTGACAAAATATTATTTTGTTGGAAATAGCCTTGATACATAGACATGAATGAGCTCAAAAATGCTCTTGAACATGGTAAAATCCTGTTTTCAAGAACTCAAGCTTTCCAAATACCCACCTTGTGCTTCAGTTAATGATGACTTTTTAGCTTCAAGAACATTAATATTCTGTATCTCTGAATGAAGTTTTGCAGCAGTAGATGAGCATGTCCTCTAGGCCTTTCACTGGGGATGTGGAGTGCTGGGGCACTGAGTCTCAGGTGTTTTGCTGCATCAGAACTGAAGTATGGAAGAGGTGGAGATAAGAGGGCCTGTGGGTCCACATGCTTGAGAATTGGAAGAAGTGAGCTTGAGCTCTTCACCTGTGAAATAGCTGCGTGACCTTGGGGAAGGTTGAGCCTCATTTTTCTCAACCGTAAATTTGCAAGGTGAAAATTCTCAGCTTTAAAAGGAGATAGAGACTATGCAATAAAATAGCTTTTGCCCTTGGGAACTTGCTCATACGCAGTTAGAGCAATAGTGTCAGCATGCATAAGACCCAGGCAGACTCAATCAGAAATATCCCCAGCATAGAACTGGGGAAATGGGCAGGAGGCCCCATGTGATCTTCTTTAAGGGAGTGATGCTAGGAAAGGTGAATAGGCTCCAGTGCATGAAACCACACTGAGGGACATCTGGGGACACAAACTAGATGCAATAGGTCCTAACATATATGACATAATGCATGGAATCTGGTGGGCAGGCTTTAGGGAGTGAAGATATTGGAGGGGGCCTAAATATGATTTAAGATTTATTATATGAAATTCACAAAAAATCAATGTGATGGTTAATCCTGGGTGTCAACTTGACTGGACTAAGGAACATATAAGAGAAAAAGGGTCTTCTGATTGGACCGCCTCAATCCGGATGGCCCACCCCAAATGTGGGCGTTACCTTCTGCCAGCAGGCAGTATTTAAGGCCACGGCAGAAGGAGCTGGTCTCTTTTTCTCCTGCGGCTTGCCTCTCTCATGTGGTGAGTTTGTCTTGTTGCTGCGATCAACCTTTTGGATCCCAGCACGTACTGAGACCGGCAGATCTCCTGGAACCCATTTGGGCCTTCAGCACTGGATTGGGACTACTAAGACATCCAGACTTGCGGACTGAGAAGTTCCCTGGATTCTTGTCTTGGCCTTTCCAGTGTGGTGCAGCTACTGTTGGAATCCTTGAACTCTGTCATGTGAGCAAATCAATAAATTGTATATAGCTATATATATTCATCCTGTTGCTTCTGTTTCCTTAGAGAACCCTGACTAATACAATCAATAAAATTATATATTGCTAAAAAGAACTTTGAAAGAAAAAAAATTTTAAAAAGCTTTTGCCAAGTACAAGGAAAAAAAAAAAATAAGATATCTGTTCCTAGGACCATGGGCTTCCCAGAAGCAGGAACTGTCCCTTTGATCCTTGTGAATGAATGTCATTGTGGCTTCTGGGTTACACTGCTTCATGGGAACCATGATACGCTGCTTCTGGCACATGGCACATGATGGACAATGTGCAAATGGACCTTGAATAGAAATGCTGCCTTTTCTTGATCAGAGACTTGTTCACATATGTATTCCTCAGCAGTACACCCTGAGTGGATAGAAATGCCTCAGGAGTCACTTGTTTCCAGCAGGAACCATCACCAGCCTCAAAGTCTGAAATTACCATGGGAGAGGCCCTGGGACTCCTTGTATGTTGTCCCATTTGCTCTGAGAAATTCAAGCAGAAGCATAAGCTTGTCCAAGCATTTCCTACTCTGTTTCCTGGCATCTTTCTGGCTTCTAGCCTTCCCCCAGTCCTAGTCTTTTTTCTTCCATCCAAAAGACACACACATACCTCCCAAGTATCACTTTAGGGCTGGAGTCCAAACTCTTCTCTTATCTGAAATTCACTGTGTGCCTGCCACTTGGCAGAGTCTGCAAATAGCTCAGTGGGTATTTTTATAGTCAGTATTAAAAAGAATTGCCGCACCACTAATAAAGTTTCCTTATTGCCGTAACTGTTGGCAATGGCAAACGTCTGGGGAGACTGACTGCCTGAAAAGCTTCATTATGCTGCAAGAATATTTTTGATAGGATTTCAACAGCTCCTGACTGACTGTCAGTCTCACTGCATGGCTTTTTAAAGTCATCCCCTACCTCTTCCCTAACAGATCCTCAAACTCACAGAAGCTTTTGGGTCAGTTCCTGAGTACCCAAGTCTTCCCAAGTAATTAGAAGGTAGAATTGCCAGGTAGCAGGCACCAAACATGTGCTTGCAATCTGTCAGTGGGGGAAATGGTCTTTTGGAGTGGCCTTCTAACAACATCTAATTTAAAGTGTCAATAGAAAGTTTATGTCTATCTTTTGTCCCCCTTGCCATGTGGTAGATTTCTCCTTTAGAAATCTAGTCTTAAAGCAAGACAAATATTTGAACACATGAACTTTAAGGGAAAGTATTCCTCAGCCCCTGCAAGCCCTGTAGAAACACTTAGGGCTCACTCCTTTATTCCATGACGTGCTTACTTTCTTTAGATCAGCGTGTAAAGTCAGGTATTCTGTATAAATCCGAGGTGGACAGGAAGCTGTTTACTAAGCAGCAAAGTTAATGTGCCAGCTGGTTGGAGGTGAGTCTAGGGGGTGAACAGAGAGCTCTTTGAAGACTCCTCACTGCTACCTGGTAATGTTGGCAGCTGCTTTGACTCCAGATCTTTGTGCTTTTGGTTTGTACCTTTGCACTGAACCATTTTCCAGTTCAAGACAAGTAAATCTGCCAAATCTACAAAACCTGTAGTGCACATAGAACATGCGTAGATTAAGAGAGCACGGATTCAACAACACTGTTTTCCATTTTCAGAGTCTGGGGCTTGACTAAGGCTTTGGTGACAGTTCCTGGGATCCACCTGACTCAAGCCACTGCTGCATTCTTAGAATCACTTTTCCTCTCTAAGGTCCCTTTGATTGGGGAAAATTATTCCTTGTTCTATATTTAAGAATAGAGTACCATTTATTCCTGCTTCCATTCTTTGACCCTGATTCTCATATAGAACCAAGATGCTGTGTTCCTGAAGGCCACATGCTCATTCACAGAGGAATTTTAGGAATATTTTTCCCCACTTACCATTTGACCCACTTAGGTAATGTGCCATTTTTAATACCAAATAAAAAATTCTAAATGGACATTGGTGTCATGTGGTGGCTAATACTTTCTTTGGGTGTTGCAATTGATAGCTGGGTAATGGTTTTGAACGAGAAACAAACATGGGCTTTTACTTGGATTTGCATTCCCAAATGTTTATTTCAAGATGAAGTCTAACATGCTGTTGATGCAACAGTTGGTGTCCAGCATTCGTTTTGAATATATATCTTACCAAGATAAATGGGCTTGCTTGACAGGCAAAAGGAACCTTAGTATGGGGAATAAGATTCAATGCACTTATAACCAATACATTCTTTTTATTGACCTTTTTGTCTTTTTTGACTTTTAAAAATTTTTTTAAATTTATTTTCGTATGTGTATGAATGTACTGTATGCATATAGGTTGGTGCACCCGTGTCGTGCAATGCCATGGAGGTCAGAAGAGGGCATTGGATTCCCCTGGAACTGGAGTCAAAGATGGTTTTTGGCCACCATGTGGGTGCTGGGGATCGAACCCAGGTCCTCTGTAAGAGCAGTCGGCGCTCTTAACCGCTAGGCCATCTCTCCAGCCCATTTTTTTGACATTTTTAAAATTTATTTATTATAATTATTTATAATATATTTATTATTATTAAGGGATTCTACAATATAAGAGCATAGTTGTTTTCAGATCACATTGACGTTGCTCAGTTTGCCATACAATTAGGTAATTGGCACTATCCCCCACAGATGAGGGATACCATTCGTCATTTGTTTTTCTGGGACTGTGTTACTTCACTCAGCATGATGTCCTCTAGCTCCAGCCATTTACCTGCAAAGCTCATGACGTCATCTTTCCTTACCGCTGCATAGAACTCCATTGTGTAGATGTACCACATTTTCTCTATCCACTCGTCAGTTGAGGGGCACTTGGGTTGGTTCCAGCTCCTTGCTATTGTGAGGAGAGCTGCAATAAACATGGCTGTGCATGTATCTCTGCGGTAAGATGAGTCTTGAGGGTACATGACCAGGAGTGGTATGGCTGGGTCAGGTGGCAAGTTCATTCCAATTCTTCCAAGGATAGCCGATACATTCTACTAACACATTTTAACCCATCATCTTTCTGTTGGGGAGTACACAGAAGAGTAGGCAAGGAGATATGTGCTTTCAACATGGTATTGTCCTGGAGTTCAGCATCTATTTGGCTTTATGAGGTTAGCATATAAAAGGAAAATCAAATTTGAGGAAGAAAACCCACTGCAGGGCCACCTGGATGACAGTTAGATGCTAAGATGCCTGAGGGGGCCCCTGTCCTGTTCCTTGTACTGGACATCCATTACCAAACCCTTTGTAACTTTGGGCAAGAAAAAAAGACATGGTACTTTAAACCTATTCATGACGTAATGGGGCCCCTTGCACAAGTTCCCTTCTGATAGGCATATCTGACAAATTCTATGGCAACCTATCATCTGTGCCATGTGTCTAATCCCTTTAAGCCTGCCCAAAGTTCTTGGAAAGTGTGTGTTTCAAAAGGCAAACTAGAAACCATGCTATTCTTGTATTGAGCTTTTTCTTTTTCTTTTTTTTTTTTTTTTGTTTTATTTTGAGCTTTTTCGTTCTTCCATGTACTTCGTAGCCCACCTCAATCCCTCACCTCTCATGAAAGATGGGCAAGATGTAAATCTCGGCATCAGTAGTAGGAGAACGGGAGCTAGCTGATATTTCCCTGCAGCTGAAACAATAAAAATGGTAAGAGGAGAAGTTAATGAGCTTGCCTTTCTCCACCTAAAACCCTGAAGCCCTACGTTGCCCCAGCAGCTCTGTGGCAATGTGCATGCACGTCTGGGTTAAAGAGGTACATTTGGGACTGGAGTCTGGGAAGGCAAGAGAGAAAAACTGTGTGTTGGGAGGGGGAGCTTCTCATATGAAGGAAGTGAGCGGTTCTCCCTCCCCAACCTGCTTTCTATGCTGTTGAGCTCTGGCCTGCATTTCTTAATTGCACAAATCCACACTTGGTGTGCGGCATGGAGCCAGGTTCAGTGAAGGCCAGGAGGTGCTTCCACGGAGCGGGTGACACCCTTGGAATTGCACACAGTTGTGAGGTCTGCTTCTCAGACATTTGGATAACTGCCGTGAGGAAGGGAGGGAGGAAACTGGGCCAGTTTGCATTCTGTTACAGACCAGCCTTTTGGATGACAGAATTCTTTCCAATCAAAATGCCATGGATTACTCCCTGCTGTGAGCTAATAGGGTGCTAATTAGCATATTTCATTTATTTACTTAACTGGGATAGAAACTATTGGGCACGTGGCCCACTTAGAATGTTTTCCTGGGGGAAGCTATGAGCTGCTCTAAGCACTACCTCCATAGGCATTGCGGAAACCAGTTTATAGAAGCACAGTGCCCATGTCCATTCCCCCCTTCTCTCCTCTCCTCACACCTCCCTCTCCACACACACACACAGAACACAGGCAGACAAGGGCTGGAGTGTAATCTGGTCTCGCTTCAATAAGAATCTAAAATGAGAAATGAAATTGCGCCTCCATTTCCTGCAGTTCATCTTCACAGATGCGTTTCTGGCGACTCGTCAGTAGCTCTCCTCACTGGCTCCTCACTTGTATTAATGACTCTAGGACATCAGCAGAGGCGAAGACCTCTCAGGTCTCTTTATTGCTCATTCTCTTTTTCAGACTGAGAACGGAACTCACGTGGTAGTGGAGGGGGCTTCTGGGTCCCTGGCCCTCTCTGGACGACTTCTTGGGGGGATCTTAAAACACCTGTTTGCCATCATTTGCCTCCATATTTGGGGAAGGAGGCACTTAACAGTTCTCGAATTGCACTGAAGTACTTTTAGATCCTTTGGAGTTCCTTGTCTGTTAATCTCCCTGATGGCGTAATTTCAGTTTGTCCAGGGACCAATCATTGACAATGTGCAATGAAAACAAAGCAGCCAAAACCCACGAAGCAAAGAGGAATAGATACCAATTCCACAGTGCTTCCTGTGATACGAAGGCGCATGTGATGAGCAGCGATAGAAACTAACCAAACTAGAGAGCAGGAAACAGGTTGTTGGTGCTCTCCCAAGAATCCTGAGTGGGCAATAGGAGGTAAAGGAACAAACAAACAAATAGGGAATCTCACAGAACTGTAATGCTCCTATAATTTTGTAGAAATAAACATGCATAGAGGCTGTTGTATTCCTACATGGTCCTTATCTACCAGGGACTCAGTGAATGGCACTGTGATCCTTCTAGCTGTCCATGCTTAAGATCTTTTTTTCTTTTTTTAGTTTTTGTTGAGAGCATTTCATACAACATTTCTCAATCAAATTTAGACTTGTTCCCCCATCCATGCCCACCCCTCATGCTCCCCCGCCCCCGTCAGAGCTCATGGATTCTGTCTTACACATGTCCTATCTTGCATCTTTTTCTCAGTCTTCTTTATAGTCAGCATGGCTATTTCTGCTTACCCTAGACAGGCCTGTCATTTTCACTTCCTGATGCTACTTAGTCTGGTCTTTTCTTCTACTTTTCCATCGTCACAGTCTAGTTGAGCTCCAGTCACTCCTTTCTACCCAGGCCCTGGTACTTCAAATGAACTTCATAGCCTGAGGATCACTGGGGTGCTTGTTAGAAACGTGGGGTTTAGGTGACTCCTGGCATTCGGGCCAGATCAGAGTGTACTCCAGTATGCATCCGGGTGATTTGTCTGTGCCTAGCGATTCAAGGACATGAAAGTTCAAAAGCCTGCCACCTCCATACTTTCCTCTTCTGTTTCCTCTCTATCAAGCTCCTCCACACACCTTTCTTCAAACAAGATTATGCTGCTTATATCCTGGCAAGCTATGCACTCCGCAACCTGTAGAATGGAACTGGAGCAGATGTGATACTGTCAGTTTACTGTGCCAAGAAGCTTCAAGACACTTCAGTGTTCTACACAGATCACAACTTCAGTGCCAAGTTGGAAGTTTTTCTAGTCCACTTTAGATGACCCTAATCTGTTTGTGTTATCTTGGTTATTTCAGGTTTACTTCAGAGTAAGCTGAGCATGACTTGCTATTCTTCCCTTGTTAGTGGCCAGTGACATTGATATTCCCAATATGGAGTTCCACAGTATCATTTGGAAGTCGTCTGGTCACTTGTGTGTGTGTACTCATGTTGGAGCAGGCTTTCAGGCACTGTCACCCCTCCATGCTGGTGGAAGCCCATGTCTTCAGACAGTCTCAAATTTTGTTGTTGATCTCTCTCTCTCTCTCTCTCTCTCTCTCTCTCTCTCTCTCTTTCCTCTCTCTAACTTAAATTAAGTTATGAATACATCTGGGCAATATAGGAAAACCTGAGCACTCTTTTCAGTCATGAGAGATCCTGGGGCCTTCCCAGGCCTGTATAGCTCAGTACCCCTATCTTCCAGCTTCTGTATCTGGATCATCAAGTTTCATCTACTTTGAAGCATCCTTTGCTTCTTATCGCTTCTCATAGTCCTGATTTTGCACCTTGCTTTACCAAGTGACATACCATTTCTGTTGTCAAACCAATATGATCGCTTGAAAATATTTGTGGTATTTTACTTTTATGATTTCCTGATAGGATTAGGAGTTCTTTTCAGAGTAGACACAGTACAGTCCTTTGGTAGCCTATAACATACCATCCATAACTATCCAGTAACCATTTCAGTTTGGTTACACTGACATAAAAATATATTCTTGTTTTACTGCCCAACATGAGGTATGATTTATTGTTACAAATGTTATGGGAATTCTCAGTACATTAATATTATAAGCTACTCCTTCTAAGAATTTATCCTTATTACTCAGTCCTCCAAAAATACCTGTGTGTTATTTGCAAGAGGATTGTAAGAAGAAGAAAAAGAAAAGTATCTAATTGATTGATGATTGATGGATTCTTTGTTAGGTGACAAACTGGAGTGAGCTACTGGTGATGGAAAGAATTGATAAGTCATTCAAAATTATCACTCATATGGTGATATAATTATGGTTGGGCCCTGACATTTTGGACTCTATGGTGGTACAAAAGCAACACAAATCCAGCCCAAGCTTTTCTTGAACTTTTGAATTTTGTCCTTCTCTGGAGCTGGTGATATGTGGTTGTACCAGTTTCAAAAGATTCTGGGTAGATTGCTGAAGTTCCTAGTCCGACACATAATCAGGCAGGTCAACAGCTGTTTTCAATAGGATAGTTGTATTAAATAAATTCTCTCTTATACTTTAAAAATTCTTATTTGTATGGATCTTGTGCATGCTGACACCACTGCTCTAAGTTCATATGAGCAAGGTCCCAGAGCCTGTTAGATGCTGTTTACATATGGTTATATACCTTCTCCCTTGGATAGTACAATCTTTCCACTCTCACTTCCATAATGGTCCCTGAGCTGTGGTTGAGTGACATTTAATATAGGAGTCCTGACTAAAGACTCACACTCTTAAGACTCTTATTTTTCATTCTTTGGCCATTTGTGGCCTTTTGTGTTCAATACCCTCTGTTGCATGAGGGAGCTTCATCAAATGGGCAGCAGACCCCAACCTTAGCCAAAGCAGCATTGCCAGATGATTACTGCTGGCTGAGCAAGAGCTGATCTTCTTGAAGGGAGAGACTCTAGATAGGCTGACTAGACTCCAGTGATGAACCTGCACTGAGGGATGTCTGGATACACTAACCTGACTCAATCGTCCTTAACATACATGAACGAATGTATGAAATCCAATGAGAGGGCTGCAGGAAGTGTGGATGGGGGAGGGGCTACAAAGATGATGATGATGTCTTGTATGAAATGCACAAAAAATCAATAAAAATTAAAAAGAAAACATGAAAAATCCTTTGATAACTTCATACATGTATGTGATAAATTTTGATCATTTTCAGCCCCCATCTTTCACTCCCTTCTCCCTGAAACAATTCTTCCTGTTGAGCTCCCTACATACTTTCATCTCCTTTTTATTTTATTTATTTATTTATTTATTTTGTCTTTTCAAGACAGGGTCTCCCTCTAGTCCCTGCTGCCCTGGAACTCACTCTGTAGACCAGACTGACCTTGAACTCACAAAGATCCACCTGCCTCTGCCTCCTGAGTGCTAGGATTAAAGGCGTGCACCACCATGCCCGTCCCTTTTTATTTTTATGGTGCATTAGTTTAATTAACTCTGCTTGAGTGAGCATGGGTGTGGAGTCTCCCTGCTCATACCTGGCATCAGATCCTCAGGCAAGGGTAGGGTGTCGTAGTCCCTCCCCATCCACATTGGAATCTTGCCAGACGTGATCTTCTATAAGTCACCATGGTTGTTGTGAGTTCATGAATCAAATGACAATGCACGTCCTGACTATAGCATTTCATGCATTTTATAGCTCTCATCCTCCAGATCTTACATACTTTCTGTCTGCTCTTTGATTTTCCTGAGCCATGGAGTATGTAATAAAGATGTCTCATATAGGGGTGAGCACTCAACAGTCAAATATTATTAGTACTTTGGCCATTTATGAGTCTCTGCATTAACTGCTTCTCAATGACCAATTAAATGCATTCTATTATTGATTCATGATATTTTCAATGTATGGTGGGTTGAAGGAGACCCATTGAGAGTGAAGACATATCTGCATTCATGTATGTTTCATTTCAATGTTTTAAATTGTAAATGTATCCACATCTGATATCTATTCTATTTCTCTGAGCATCCACTTGCTTTCTGCTAGAAAACTAGTCATAGATGTTTGGATTGATAAGCAGTAACATGACTGAAGACTCTAAATCAAGAAAATATTCCCTGAAGGAAAAAGAAAAAGACAACAACCAACAACCAACCAAAATTCACTCTCCTGACTGGTCTAACTGGAAACCACGATTAACAATATGTTAGTGAATATAGTTAAAAAAAAAAAAAAAAACACGGGCTGGAGAGATAGCCTAGCGAGTTAAGAGCCAACCACCGACTGCTCTGCAGAGGACCTGGTGTTCGATACCCAGCCACCCACATGGCACTAAGAACCACTGTAACTCCAAGTTCCAGAGAACTCCAGTTCAAGGGAATTATGATGCCCTTTCTTATCTGACCATCCGCAGCATTGCATACAATGGTGTCAACAAACCTACAAGCGACAGTCAACATTCATACCACATACAAAGAAAGAAAGTGAGCCTGAGACTAGTATTTCAATGTAGGAAACACATTGAATACTACCTTGGCTATTTTGTTCCAATGAAGAAAAAAATATCACATATTTAGGGAAAATTGAGGCAAAACAGTGTCCATTGTTTGGTGTTTGAGTAGAGAAATGCCTTGTCTATTTATATTATAATTTGAATACTTGGTCATATATGGGGCCAAGGGCTGGTGGTGTGTTTTGGATCAAATCCTAGAATCTTTTTTTGGAGTTTGTAATATACATTGGTAGAGGAAGTATGTCACCAGGGGTGGCTTTGAGAGGTCAGAGCCTTGACGCATTGCTTGGCATTTGTTGTTGAAGAAACGAGCTCTCTGCTCTGGCTACGTGACGCTGTTATTATTCCCGCTATTATTACAGTTCCCTCTGGAACTGTAAGCTCAAATAAACTCTTTCTGTTGCTTCTGGTCATGGTATTTTATTACAGTAACAGAACAGTGACTAATACACATTGTTAAGAGGACTGAGAGATGTCTCACAGAGGTTTCCCTGATTTCCTCAGAATAAGACCTGATATAAAATGACATGAACAGGAAGGTCAAAATCCTGTGTCTCTCAAGGCTGCTCTGTACACTGTGTTAAAGCTGATCCTGGGCTCTCTGTGAATCTAGAACTTCCTTCCACCAGTAGAATACTATAACTGTCTGTTAAGAAGACTATGAGGGTGTTGCTCAGGTGGGAAAGAAGCTACTTGTGGTGGGTGATGATGGACGAGGGCTGAAGAGATAGATGGCTCCGTCCTTAAGAGCAGATACTGCTTTTCCAGAGGATCGGACTCAAAAAGCATGGGTAACTCAGCTCCAGGTAATCTGATGCTTTCTTTTGGTGTCCACAGGCACTGTGCTTACAGTGACACACACAACACACACACACACACACATGCACACACACACATACACACATACACATGCACACACACACATACACACACACACAATTAAAAATCAAAATAAAATCTGTTGGAAGGTTAAAGATACTGATAAGGGCTATGCACCTTCTCCATCTTCTTTAGAGTGCCATGCTGTGTATGAGTTTTTAGGAAAGGCAGTGTCTTTCATGAAGCACCAACCAGAAACTTCTGTAAAATGAAGTTCCTATGCCTCAGCTTATCCAAGGTTCTTCTAGATCTCATTCTGAGAACATGCTGTTTATTATGATAGGGGAGGACCAATGTATCCGAGCTGTATGAGAAGGAAAGTGTGGTTTGGGAAGTGCACTGACTTCTATGAGCCCAAAACACGGCTGTCTGCAGGAGTCTGAAAAATAGAGTCGCTCCTGAAGAGTCCAGCTGATAGTCCTCAGACTGGGGAATTGGGAGATCCGTGAGGATTGGGAGAATGTTAAACAGTTCCCTGCTGAGATGAGAGACCTTCTGTGATCTGCAGTTGAATATTGTGTAGTGTGAGAGTTCATGGAAACAGACCCATTTCTTCATTAAAGAGGAGCTGTGGTAGGTTTGTGGAGATGAAGTCCCTTTCACATTCTCGTTTCCAGAAATAGGGTCTTTATCTACACTTGTGGGGTACCTGGTATTCATGAACTGAGAAGGGAAAGGTGCTGAAAATGATTTTACCTCCTCTAGGATTTCAGATTAGTCTCTCCTGCTATTGTACATCAGTGCAGTGAATATGCTTTGTAGCAACACGATATTTGGAGGGGTTGTATTTCCACAAAGACATCATCTGGATTGGCAGTGGGGCCCCACAGTGTGACGGGCAAGATCTATGCCATCATTTTGGAGGTGCATAAAGTTTGGAACAAAGACAAACAAGGAAATTCTTCCCCAAGGAGCCAGCAGTGGTTTATGGGCCAAAGTAACAAACCCAATGCTATTGGCGGAAAATGTACAAAAGCAGAGGGTCACTGTGTATTTGGAAATAGTACCTGGGAACCCTGGGGTGACCAAGTAATTCAGTTTTTCTGCAGTCACTTACTGTACAGGTGGCAACATCTGGGTAGAATCCTTCCTGAATCTATAGTGAGCAGCATGTTCTTGGAGTGTTTAAATATTTCTCAGGGTTTCACTGGGGATGATGACATCAGGTAGTCTTTGAGGACTCCAGCTCATGAACCTCCCACATTTACACATATTATTATATCTCCTTGGTTCGACTGCTGTAGGAGATGGATGTTGTTTAATAACAGTGGGAAACTTTATAGATCACATTATATGAATTAATAAGATAGACAGAGATGACATTGTAGATGCCCTGGAAATCTCATTTTGAGACATTCTTATGGCATATATATATATATATATATATATATATATATGCCATAAGAACTGCTAGGTCATTAGGAGCTAGTGATGTAGTGATGTCATTGGGTGACAATGTTTGCATTGCTACATGTGGATTCCTACAGAGGACTCCATTCTTTTTTTATTTATTTATGTGTATGAATGTACTGTCTGCATGTAGGTTTGTGCACCTATGTCATGCAATGCCACGGAGGTCAGAAGAGGGTGTCGGATTCCCCTGGAACTGGAGTTCTCCTGGAATTGGAGTTTCAGACGGTTCTCAGCCGCCCAGGGATATAACCCGGGTCCTCTGCAAGAGCGGTCGACGCTCTTAACTGCTAGGCCATCTCTCCAGCCCCGAGTACCCCATTCTTTAGAAACATAACAGTATATCTATAGGATGAAGGGAGAATCTTATGACCCTTTTACTGTGAGTTCCAATTCTTATCATTTAAGAATAACTTTGTTTTCAAGACAAAGACATCAAACTCAGATTCTATATACTTGCATAATCATTTCACAATGGGGGGGGCAGCTCTTCTCATTTATTGCTCAACAAACCTACTCAAAAGCTAGCATTAGGTTAGAAAAATGTTGGACTCATCTGGAGAGGAGGTAGAAAACCTAGCAATAACTAAGACAAAGATCAAGACTTTTGGGGTGGGGGAGAGGCTGAGGAGGCAGCTCAGTGAGTAAAGTGTTTACTATATAAGCACCAAAACCTGAGTTTGATCCTCAGCATCCACGCAGAAGTGGGGTTCAGTGGCCCATGCTTGTGATCCCAGTGCTGGGGACATGGAGACAGTTGGATCCCTAGGCTTATTGGCCAGACAGACTGGATAAACTGGGAAGCTTCCGAGTCAGTGAAAGACCTTGTCTTGAGAAGTACAGTGGACAATGATGAAGATACCTAGTGTTTTCCCCTGACATATGTACAAACACACATGCTTCACCTCCTCCCCCCTAGGCCTGCGCATACATAAAGGTAAAGCCTGGTTTTTCCACAGTATGGGCCATGGAATTCTGTTTAATGCTCAGGGAGAAAGGGCACCATGGATAATAAGTGATGGAAAACAGAGGACTGTCTTGGGTTGATAAGACCTCATGGAAAGAGATAGGGGCATAGAATAGGTCAAGGAGCTTGTGAAATGGCACAGAATTGGTTGTTATAGATAGATAGCTTTGCACCTTGAGACTACAAGCATTCTCTGATGCAGGACCAGTTGGTTGAACACCCCGAGTATCATCATCTACTTGCTAATGCCACATGACAGCGGTCTCTTTTCATGAGCCAGAGAAAGACCGTCTTCCCTTCTCTGCCTCATGAAAAACAGAAAGCATACATACTTGGAATTTGTGTCAATATAGCTAAAATGCAAAGGGTATTTATTGGTTCAAGAAGGTTAGAAGTGAATAAATGGGGTCCATTTTAAACAAAGTTGTATACAATAGATTAACAATTTCACCAAACATCTGTTTTGTTTTGTATCCCCCCCTAACCACTGTGTTGGATTTAGCTCAAAGCTGGCAGATTTGAAGTGGCTTTGAACAGAGACTGAGGTATTACATTTTTCATTCATATCTAGAAGGAAATGCAACATCTCTCCTTTCCTAGAAGCCCTAGACATCAATCCCTATTCCTCCATTGGTTCAGACTGGATTACTTACCTGTTATTGAACCAATCACTATATAGCCTAGGATATAAGATTCATCGATGAGATTAAATTAATCAGGATGCTTTATAGGTATTTAAACCACCATATACTAATAATATTTTAATAAAATTCAAGCTAACATTTAAACATAAGCACACATTTTAGAATAGCAGATTTATCATGGATTAGACTAAGAAAGAAGTCATAGTTTGCTGTTAAATAAAGAACTAGGTAAACTATAAGAGATTTGTTAATCTGGTAAATATTGAAAATGTACTGTGAAATTGGGACTATATGTGTAGTTCAAACATAGGGAGTGAGGGGAGAGGAGAGAGAGAGAGAGAGAGAGAGAGAGAGAGAGAGAGAGAGAGAGAGAGAATATGAAGTTCACCAAAACCATTTTCCTTAGAATTTTGAAAATAGCTTGTCTTCAAGTAGAAACCAGGTCTGCCTTGTCTGGTTTATGTTAAATCTTTCTCTGATACAGGAGGATGGAGCAGATAAAGGCAGAAAGATCCTTTTGTCTCTATACTACTAGGAAAACATACAAGGAAGTTTTTACATTCTCCCTACCACAAAACAAATAAAGCTGAACACTTGAGAACTCTCTTTTCTCCTGATAGAAAGCTTAACAGCATCATCTAAGTAGGAACTGAAGGATGGGAAGTGGAGTTCACTGGTTTATGACCTCTCTGCCATGTACAAGCAATGTTACTGTGCTCCAGCCAGGCCACAAGTTGGAGCCCTCCTCATGTGGAACCTGTAGATGCTAAGGCTTTCGTTCCTCCTTATCAACTCACCATGAGAATCAAGCAAAATAATATGCCTGAATGCACTCTCTAAATGATGGAAGGCTCCTTGGGTGGAGGCCATTATTACCATTGCTATTATTTGTTAATTATGACCCAACTAAGTTTATGCTCTTGGCTGAGATAATTAACACTTTCATTCATACCTTTTGTTCCTATGAAATTGAGATATTGAACCATTTGATGATTATATTTCTTCTGATATAGATGTGGGATCTTAAAGTCACATTTTTTTCCTAGAGACTGTAGAAGACTGCTTATGCATTAAGAGAGTTGAAGAGTGAGGACTCTCAATGGCCACTTTTGGTCAGTCGAGCAAAGTGTTAAACTCGATCCATCATGTTCCAGTTCTTTGAGATTTTTATGATGGTGATTTGCAACATAGAGTATTTATCCAATGTTCCCAGTTGGTTTACTTTTTACCTGTAGACATTGGTATATTTATAGGTCAGCCTGTGGACAATGCTTATTGAGAGAGAATGTGCATAATTCCAAAAGACAGTGGGCTAGCCAAGGAAATGTAATTTACTAACAACCTCAAGAAATACAATGCACATATTTTTTATCTTCATGGGAGATTTATAGTTTGTATCTTGATTTTCAAAAGAACAACTCATTTGGTGAAATTGACCTCCAGAGCTAGGGATGATGGTTGCCTTTGAAGGTGGGAGATTGTGAACTATCCCCCAGATGGATAGGAAAATGAAAGAAAAGTTTCAGAGAATTAGGACTTTGAAACAGTGAACCATTATGATTGTAAGTTTAGTTTCTCTCTTCTTTGTGTTCATTCTAGGCAGGGCTTTTATTTCTTAATATTTTGACATAAAAGCTATAAATTCCTTTGACAGAGATGATGATGATAGACATGGAGAATGGACAACAATAGCTGGAACTTGTCATGGTGTCTACAGGCCTTGATGAAAGGGCTGTGCACGCAGGCTTGGATCATATCCTAACTATGGCTGTCTGAAGGCACTATTATTATTCTTTCTTTATGGATGAGGAAACTGAAGCATCCAATGGTCAATTGAGTTCCTAAAAAAACCACATAGTAAATAAGGGGTTGTGCTGGAATTCAAGCTCACATAATGTTGAAACTACATTTACCTCAGTGAATATAACACTGCCATTAACAATTTATCTGGGTACTCTGTTAAACCAGGTACATTATTTGTTAACTTTCCCATCTTCATAAGAATCCTATGCAACAAATAAAAGCATCCTTATTATCTTACTTATTTATTTCTGTATGTGTATGAATGTACTGTCTGCATGTAGGTTTGTGCACCCGTGTCGTGCAATGCCGCGGAGGTCAGAAGAGGGTCTCGGATTCCCCTGGAACTGGAGTTCTCCTGGAATTGGAGTTACAGACGGTTCTCAGCCGCCATGTGGGTGCTGGGGATCGAACCCGGGTCCTCTGCAAGAGCAGTCGGTGCTCTTAACCGCTAGGCTATCTCTCCAGCCCCAATGTTGAACATTTTTAAAAGATGCTTCTCAACCATCTCTATTTTGTCATTTGTGAAGTCTCTGTTCAGCTCTTTACTCCATCATTTGAGTGGGTCATTTGTTTCCTTACTTCTTTGTTTTTTGAGTAGTTTATATATTCTGGAAGTCAATGCTCTGTCTGATGTATCACTGGTGAAGGTTTCTTCCCACTCTGTGGGTTTTCTCTTCACTTCATTTTTTTCTTTCACTGTACAGAAGCTTTTGAGTGTAATGGGGTCGCCCCTTGTCAATTGTCAACCTCACTTCCAGTGCAGCAGCTGTCTGGTTTAGGAATTCTTTTCCTACACCTGTGTCTTGTAGGTTGCTGCCAACATTTTCTTCTATCACCTTCAGAGTTTTGCATTTCAAATTGAGGTCTTGAATCCATTTGGAGTTGATTTTTGTACAGGGCGAGAGGTAGGGGTTTAGTTTTATTCTTCAACAAGTGGTGATCCAGTTTTGCCAACACCATTTGCTGAAGATACTGTCTTTCCTCCATTGAGTCTTTTGACAACCCTTTGTCAAATATGAAGTGGCTGAAATTGTGTGTGCTCAAGTTTGGATCCTCAATTTTGTTCCATTGGTCTACAGCTCTGTTTCTGTGCCAGTACCAGGCTGTTTTTATGACTATATACCTGTAATATATTTTGAAGTCTGGTATAGTGATCCCCCTGTATTGCTCTTTTTGCTCAGGGTTGCTTTGGCTACTTGGGATATTTTGTTTTTCCATATGAATTTAAGGATTTTTTTTCAAAGTCTGTGAAGAAACTCATGGGGATTTTCATTGGGATTGTATTGAATCTGTATATTAATTTGGGTAGAATGGACATTTTTACTATATTAATTTTTCCAATCCATGAGCATGAGCAGTCTTTCCATTTTCTGATGTGTTCTTCAATCTTCTTCATGGGTTAAAATTTTTTGTTGTAGAGATTTTTGGCATCTTTGGTTAGGTTTGTTCCCAGGTATTTTATAGATTTTGATGCTATTGTGACTGGGTAGGTCTCCTTATATACCTTCTTCAGTTGCTTGCTGTTGGTGGAAAGAAACGCACTACTGATTTTTGTTAGTTAATTTTGTATCCCATCACTTTACTGAAAGTCTTTATCATTTCTAGGAGTTTTCTGGTGGAGTTTTTAGCATTAGGTAAATGATCATATCATCAGCAAAAAGGGATAGCTTGACTTCCTCTTTTCCAATTAGTACTCCTTTACTTTCCCTTTCTTGTCTTATTGCCCTAGCAAGCATTTCAAGCACTATATTGAAGAGGAGTGGCAATAGTGGGCAGCCTTGCCAGGTTCTTGCCTTTAAGGGGAATGCTTCTAATTTTTCTCCATTTAGGATGTTTCTGGCTGTGGGTTTCTTGTATAAGACTTAAATTACACTGAAGAATGATCTCTCCATTCCAGTTCCCTCTAGGACTTTAAGCATGAAGGAAGGGATGCTGGATTTTGTCAAAGGCTTCTTCTGCATTGATTGAGATGATCATGTGGTTTCTGTTTTTCAGTCCATTTATGTGTCTTATGATATTTATTGATTTTCGTATGTTGAACCATCCCTGAATCTCTGGTATGAATCCAATTTGGTCATGATGGATACCTTTTTGATATGTGTCTGTATGTGGTTTGCAAGTATTTTGTTGAGAATTTTTGTGTTTGTGTTCATTAATGAGATGGGTCTATAGTTTTCTTTTTTTGGTTGTATCTTTGCCTGGTTTTGGTATTAGAGTGATGCTGGCTTCATAGAAGAAATTTGGGAGATTTCCTTCTGTTTGCATTCTTCTGAACAGTTTGAGAAGTAATGGCTCTAAATCTTTAAATGTTTTATAGAATTCTGCTGTGTACCCATCTGGACCTGGCCTTTTTTTTATTTGGGAGATTTTTTATTACATCTTTAATTTCCTCAAATATTATGTGTCTGTTTAAACTGTCAATTTCTTCTTGGTTAAGCTTTGTTGCTTCCCAGGATTTCAAATATTCATCCATTTCTCTTAGGTTTTCAAGTTTAGTAGAGTAATTTTTTTTAAGTATTCCCATATGATCTTCTGGATTTTTTTCATTGTCTGTTGTAATCTTTCCCCTTTCATCACAAATTCTATTTATTTGGAGTTGCTCTTTCTTTCTTTTGGTTAACTGGGCTAGAGGTCTGTCTATCTTCTTTACCTTTTCAAAGAACTAACATTTGGATTCATTGATTCTTTGTTGAGAGAAGGGGAAACAAACCTCTAAATACCATCTCCATGAATACATAAGGAGATTAATTTTATCAGAACTAAAGTATGTTTCTACTCAATGAGTAATTTGGAAAAAATTAATGAATTTCCTTTGGAATGAGTGAAGCATATACTATCTGGATAATGTTTGTACCTACCCAGAACCCTTCTTTCAAAATATCTTCCTAGACTGCTCAATTTCTTGCTATAACTCCAGACTAAGAAAAATGGCCATCTGCCACTTTACAGGAGAATAAATCTGAGGTCTTACATTTGATTCTTTAATTCTCTTTTTTTTTTTTTTTTTTTTTTTGGTCTTTCGAGACAGGGTCTCCCTGTAGCCCCAGCTGTCCTGGAACTAACTCTGTAGACCAGGCTGGCCTTGAACTCACAAAGATCCGCTTGCCTCTGCCTCCTGAGTGCTAGGATTAAAGGCGTGCGCCACCAAGCCTGGCTCTTCTAATTCTCTTAAATCCAGTCAACTTTCTTGGTTTTTCTTTATTAGACACCAGAGACCTGCCTAATATATAATCACATGTTTCTAAAGGTATATTGAATGAGAAACAATTTAATAACTCAATAACTATGTGGCAAAGATATGGGTTTTAGTTTCATGTCTTAAATCCCATTCCTTACATGGGTCTCAGTTAGAATTTTAATTATAAATGCTACTAGCAACCAAAAACTATGTTGGACTGGCCAAAGTGCTCATTTATACAAGAAATATTAATTGACCATTGTAGCCATACAGAAAAGAAAGTAGTAAAATGTCTGCCCTCAAGAAGTCTGTAGTCTACTGGATTAGAAAACCACAGCTCTGTAATTGCACAACGGTGGGATAAACATGATGTTAGAGACTGCCTGGTAATATTACAGCAGCTTCAAGAAGGAGTATCAAACACAACAGGAAGTGGGGTGGTGGGCTTTAGAGACTTTTCCCTAGAAAATGTTATGATTGAAAGCTGGAAGAAAGACTTCAGATCCCAGAAAGATGTGTGTGCCCGGGGAGAAGTGTGGGCTCAGGACTCCCCAGGCTTAAGTTTTACCGTAAGAACTTCTCAGCTATGATTTATAGCAGGAAGGATGCAAAGTACAATCAGCAAGGGAAAAGGGACACAGAGGAACAAGAGTCCAAGAGTCCATCCCCAACTCTGCCACATAGGACAAGAATTAAAGGCACTGGGGCATTTATGATGTTGCCAGTCAGGAAAGCATGGTAGAGACTGGGAGCCAGGGTTTTCACTGGGCACCAATCAGGTCAGATGCCTGACATGCACCTAATTGGCTGTGCTTTGTTGTTGCCATTCATCGCTGCTATGGCTGATAGAACTCAGAAAGAAAGCAGGTGCTCGACATAAACCAGGTGATTCACACCAGCAGCTTAACCATTCTTTTGAACTGGTACTCTTTTAAAAGTGAAAGGAAGATCAATTCAATATTTTACTAGAAAAAACAATGTAGACGTGTAGCTTTAGTAACAGGGGACAGATGTTTGTTGTTGCTGGCATTTGATGTTACATAAGCTGGACAAAGCTCAGGAGGTGACCCAGGATAGACACTGAAGGCTTGGAATTGTAAACTGAGGCTTTATCTGTTAGTGACCCAGGAGTGATAAAGAAGTTTAGCAGGAATGGGACAAGGTCATCTGGAAAGATCTAATATTATTACTTGATGAGGCTCTCAGAAAATAAACTGTCCCCATCCACCCTCATATATTAAGGCACCACGCTTAGTAGAAAGCAGTCTAACTCAGAGTCCTATGTTCCAGTCTGGGCTCTGTCACCTACCAGCTAGGTGACATTTGACAAGTGAGTCTCCTGTACTTCTACTTCCCCCCTCTCAAAGTGAGTAATAACAGTTTGCAGCTTCATAGGATTTAAATGAGAATTAAAAGATCTACTTATATTTCATTAAGTAGAAGGCACTGTCAGCCGCAAGACACATCAGAAAACAGCAAACACTGCCAATAAAATTATGACTCAATGCTTTTTCATCACTTAAAACTTTCACTGTGGCTGTGATTTAGAGACAGTTTCCTACTATATTACTATTATATACACATAAAAAGCAAAATATAATGAAATAAATTGGTTGTTCTGAAAGAAGACATTAAATTGAGTTCGCTCCTCTAACAGTTGCTCGACTGAACTAAGTTTTGCTGTCTTTTCTTGCCATTATGAATATACACTATCTTTTGGTTTCAATGCTGAATCATAATGTAATCATTTCATAATATTTTAACACTTCAACTCAACATAGGTGCCAAAAATGCATTTAACTCAACTTAAATGACAACATGAACAGCCACCACGAAGTCTGTGCATGTTCAGCCATAGTGGCTCTGCCAGCTCACAGCACAGAAGCTGGTATGATGTCCTTATTTCAGGTCTTTAAATTATGAAAAGATGTAAATGAAATATGGTGACATAAGGGGTGGGGTTCTAATGAATATAGTAAGAAAGAACTTCCCAGCATCTCAGTTGCAAAGGCTCTTTCCAAAGCCCTCTGAGAAACTTGTTATAATTATATAATTGTGACTACTGTTTGTATATTAGAGAAAAGTCTTTCAATCAATTATCTGCACTTCTACTTTAAGAAGCTAGAAAATGATGTGGAGAAATAGCTCAATGGAAAGAGCATGTACTGCTCTTGCAAACAACAAAGGAACCAAGTCAGTGCCCAATACTGATAGTTGTGGCTCACAACTATCTGAAAATCCTGCTCCAGGGAGTTCAACACCCTCTCATAATATCAGGGCAAATGTAACCTCAACACACAACAAACAAACCCCCCCCACATGCACATGGACATACACACATACACATAATTAAAACTTTAAATATTTAATTTTATTGAATTTTGTTATTTCATACAGAATATCTCAATCAATCTAATCCCCTTTGAACTCCCTCCCCCCTTCACGCACACGCCCCTCTGGAATTCATACACTTTCATTTGTGCAAGGTCCATTGCGACAAGTTAGCATCTCTAGTCAGTCCTCAGTGCAAGTTCATCCTTTGAGATCTAGCCAGCCCATCCAGGGACCCCTGCTTTAAGAAGATCAGTTCTCCCTCACACAAGCAGTAATCAGCTGCCAATAGTTCTCTGCTAAGACCGATGCTGAGTTTTGTCCTAAGTTGTGTGAGTCTTATACATCAGACTCATGCAAATTGTTAATATTTTAAAAAGCTAGAAAATAAGAGTGGATTAGACTAAAAATAAACAGAAGGAATTTACAAGAGAAGAAATCAGTGAAGTTAGAAAATATAAATTGCAAAGCAAATAATCAAAATTAAGTTGATTCTTTGAAAGATGTAAACAAAATTGATTAATCTAAGTCAGATAAAGAAAAAATTTACCAAAACACAAATAATTAATATTAATATAAAAGTAAGACATCATTTAACAAATATTTTTAAAGAGAAAAAATGAGGGTATTATGAATAACTGTAAGCCAATAAATTTGACAACTGTGCTGGATAGCTTTAGTGTCAATTTGACACCTGGGTTGAGGGAGCTTCAGTTGGGGAATTGCCTCATTGGATTGGCCTGTGGCACATCTGTGAAGTATTGTCTTGATTGTCAAGCAGTGGGAGGCCCAGCCCACAAGAGTGGTGCCACCCTGGCAGGTTTGTTGTGTACTGTATAAGAAGCAGGCTGGCATGAGCCAGGGAGCAAGCCAGTGAACAGCATTCCTCCATGGCCTGTGCTTCAGCTCCTGCCTCCAGGTTCCTGCCCTGAGTTCCTACCTTGGGCTCCCTAAGTGAATGAACTGTGACCCAGGAGATGTAAGCTGAAAAGCCCTTTCCTCCCCAAGTTGGTGTTGGTCAGAGTGTTTTGAACAGCAATGGAATACAAACTAGAACAACAACTTAAGTGACAAAAACATATTATGAAGAACACATACTACCAAACTTGACATGAGAAGAATCTAAATAGTGATATATAAATATATGTGGTTAGCAGAGTCTAAGAACTATATAATAATTATCTCCACCTCCTTCTACCAATACCCTGAGGAAAATAGCCTCTGATCAGAGTAAATGAAACCTATGCTTACTTTGACTAGAAAGATAAGGAAACCTTCATGGCTTTGATGAGGTTACCATGTAGAAGGCTCTCACAATAACTGAATGGAACCTCCAAGGTACAGTCAGCAAGGAAATGAAGCCCATATTTCCCCCAAAGGAACTGGATTCCATCAAATAAATTTGGGAGCAGCTCCTTTCTCAAATGAGCCATGATAAGACTCCAGCCCTGACCTATGCCTTCATCACAGCTTTGTGAAAGCCTCTAAAGCACAGGATTCCACTAAAACATGCCTGGATCCTAACCCTCAGAAAGTGTGAGATAATAAAAGTATGTTGTTTTAGTGCCAAATTTGTGGGAATTTGGATATGTAAATGAGAAAAATGTCTCAAATCACATGTATGATGAAGGAAAGTTTAAACTCAGGAGACTTAGATGGTGAATTCTATTAAATACCCAAGGAAGGCAGAATACAAACCTAATAAAAACTTGTTTCAGAATCCGAAAGAATGAGGTACTCTTTACAACTGATTTTATCAGGCCACTATAACATAGAATTCAAACTTGATAAAGATATTAGGAAAGAATTATAGATTAATAAATATCCTTCTTTTTAAGTAATAGGAAATTCTTCCTTTAAAAATTACTAAATTGAATCCAGACATACATAAAAAGAAAAATATGCCTTGATCAAGTGGATTTACCCCTCACTAAGGGAAGATTGGGTCAATATCTGAAAATTCACATTAACAAGATACTTAATTGACAAAATTAATGACATAAAAAATCTCAGTCAAAAGAGAAAAACATTCAACAATGCCTGCATATGATAAAAATTCTCAGCAAGTTAGGAATAAATAGCCATTTCATTACTCTGCTAAAGGCTTATAAACACCTTATATTTAATCATTAAAAGTAAGATCAAAAGAAAGACAAATATTTCTCATCTTGCTACTTTCCCAAACTTCACTGAGGGTCTTAGCCAGTACAACAAATGAAGATAAGTACTCACAAAAACAAATATCAAAAGTAGAAAAATTAGAACTATTCACTAACAATATTATTGTATATGTAGAAAACTTTATGAAATCTACAAAAAATGATAAATACATTTAGTAAGTCTACAAAACACAGTTCATAATTTAAAATCAGTTTTTTTCTTCTGTACTAGCCATGTTCCATTGGAGCATGAAATTTTTTAAAAATATATGAACTGTGGATCTGAGACCAGCTGAAGCAAGGAAGGTAGGTAGGAGCTGGGTGCTTCAGCAAGGCTGATTGTTTGATTGACTTAATCTAATTGATTCATTAATCCAGTTGTCTTTGGTTTAATTGGCTTTTGTGCTGTGGGGCCAGAGTTATCCTCCAGCTAGTATAAAGTTAGGGTTGTGTGACTCTTGAGATCTGAGATCTCCTGGAACAGCTGAAATACAGGTACCAGGGTCTGGCTAAGAGGACCCCCCCCCCAAACTGATTATGAAGGCATCTGAAGGAGGCTAGCAAAGCAAGCCTTCAACACAGTAAGAGGCATTTAGGACTCACATTGGAATACAGGCAAGGAGAAGCCCATATGCCAGGAACACGAAGAAGAAACAACATGGGAAAGGGGCAGATAATCCCACACCAAGCTCTACCAACCCTATGGAAGATTCCTACAGTGGGATCCCCATAAGGATGGCCCAGGACACGATATCAGAAAACAATTGGGAACATACTTAAAGAACTACAAGATTATAAAGAGCAAATCAAAGAACTAAGAAAAGAATGAAGAACTCAAGAAGACCTAGAGAGAGAAATAACAAACTCAGGAAGGAAGTGGAAACACTGAAAAGATTCCATGCTGAAAAAGATAAGGAAACCAACCAGTGAAGCAAAGAGCTACAGAGAGATGAGAAGCTCCAAAAAAAGTAGAAATAATAAAGAAATCAGAAGAGGAAATGAAAAAGAAATCAAACATCAATCCAACAAAGAGGAAAGGAATGGAAAGCCAGAAGCAGAATGGAGGAAGCAGAACAAAGAAACAAACGGAAGATAACACAGAACAACAAAAACCTCAAGTAAAGATTATGAAAATTTTAAAAATACACAAAAGTGAACAACAAGGAAATGTGGGACACTATGAAAAGATCAAACTCCCCATCATAGGAATAAGAGGAAGGAGAGAATCCCAAGAATGTATTGATCAGATCTTCACGAATAATAGATGAAAATTTCCCCAAACTAAAAAAAGGCAAACCAATACAAATACAAGAAACACATAGAACCTCCAAACAGACAAGATCAGAAAGAAATTCTCCATGCCACATCATAGTTAAAATGCTAGACACACAAAACAAAGACAAAATCCTTAAAGCCACAAGAGAAAAACAACAAGTTACCTATAAGGTGAAACTATCAGAATTACAACTGACATCTCATGCAAACTATGAAAGCAAGAAGAACCTGAGCAAAGCATTCCCAGTGTTAAAGACAATACAATGCCAACCCAGATTAATATACACAAGCAAAAATGTCAATTATAATTGGAGAAAGAGAAAAACCTTCCGATACAAAGCAAGTTGAAAAGAAACAGTCGCAAAAACCAACCCTCAGAGAAAACTTGAAGCAATTCAAAGACAGAAAAAAGGAGCAACCATCCCCAGTACCTAGAAAGAGAAATCAATAAAAGTAATGCAGAAGTAGAAACCGAAAACGCAAACCACAAATGGATAATAAGCCAAAGAAGCAAAACAAACCTATCAGTCATAACCTTAAATATTAATGGTCTAAATTCCCCAATCAAAAGACAATAGACTGGGAGATTGGTTAGGAAACAGAATCCATTCATATGCTTCTACAAGATACACATCTTACCTTCAAGGACAGGCACACCTTAAAGTGAAAGGATGGAAAAAATATTCCAAGAAATGGTACCAAAAAGAAAGCAGGTGTTGCTATTTTAATATCAAACAAAATAGACTTCAAAGTAAAAGAAATCAGAAGAGACAAAGAAGGCCATTACATTTTTATCAAAGGAACAATTCACCAAGAAGAGAAACCACAATTATGAATATATATAGCACCAAACTCTGGTGCACCAAACTTTATAAAGACAATTCTCCAGGACCACAAGTCACACACTACCCCAGTACATTCATAGTAGGGGACTTCAATCCCCACTGAGTCCTCTTGGATAGGTCACAAGGACAAAGAATAAACAGAGGAATCTGAAGAATGATGGATACACCAAATGGACCTCATAGACCTCTACCGAATATTTCACCAAATACCAGAGAATACACTTTCTACTCAGCACCCCAGAACATTCTCCAAAATAGACCACATACTGACAACAAAGAAACCTCCACAAATACAAAAAGATTGAAATAATTTCGTTGCATTCTATCAGACCACAGTGCAATAAAGCTCCAAACATCAACACCAGGATAAGCCTACTGCTACAAGAACTCATGGAGACTAAACAACACACTCCTTGAATAATGAATGGGTCAAGGAAGAGATAAAGAAAGAAATAAAAGCATTCCTGGAACTGAATGACAATGACAATACAACACAACAAAACCTATGGGATACCGTAAACAGTCCTAAAGGGAAGTTTATAGCCCTGGGTGCCTACATTATAAAATAGAAAGAGCACAAGTGAATGATCTGACACTACAGCAAAAGCACTTGAGAGGCAACAACAGATAAACCCTAAACGCAAAGACAGGAGAAATAACCAAAATCAGAGCAGAAATCAATGAATAGAAACAAAGAAACAATACAAAAAAATTNCACACACACACCCCCAAGCAAGAGCAGTGGGGAAAGAGCGGTGAGAGGTGGGAGCAACAGCAGGCGCAGGCAGGGGGACATAGGCGTCCTGCCCGGGCCCCCGACCACACCCCAAGATCATTGGGATCGACCGAGAGGAAGCGGGCCGGATTCTTTTCTCGTTCGTGGGGAGGGGGTAGAATCCACATGTCCGTCCTGAAGGTAATTTATTCAAAAAGAGAATATCAGACGTCCACGCATTAGTACAGTTTAAATTACATAGGGGCTGGAGAGATAAGATGCGGAGAGCCCCATAGAGATTGGACAGGGGATGAACCCCCAAACGGTAGTCAGGAGCTGTGTGCGTCTTTCTGCATGAGAGAGACAGAAAGTCAAGAGAGAACGAACACTACAGAGGGGTGGCACTGGAGTCAAGAATCGACTCGGAGAGTGGTGGTGGGGTAGGGAAGGCAATGATCCACAGAAACTGACATATGAGCAAGGAGGAGGAGAGCCAGCTCGGACGCTGGTTCCTTGGACCGGTTGAGACAGCTATGACGAACATTAGATGGCATTAGGAGGCGTCCTTCGATTTCAGCGTGACCCAACTCCACATCACATCCTGTACCTATAGCTTCGCAAAAAGGCAAGAGTATTGCTGCACTTCGCAGCCACTGAGGCTAAATCCAGTCGGTCGTGACGGAATGACTCTCCGGATTGTGGAAGAGCTATAAAAGCACCTTACTACTCATTGATTGGCAGAATACTATCGGTCATGTATTTCAGTTCAAACAGTGCCACGAGGACGTAGATGCGCCTGCCAAAAGGGAAGCAATGGTGAGGCGCGAGTCGCTTGGACAAGCAGGCGTTATAAGAAGCTGTAATTACATATAGGAGATCGAGGGTTATTGCGCATTTTATCTTTAGTATAGGTATGTTAATTGATATCTTTTTGCTGGCTATATACCCAGGATGGTATGCGGGTCGCAGGGGGTAGGCTCATTACTTTAGAGCTATTTATCATACAATTTTTTTTCAGAATCAAAACTTTAATCTCAAGGATTGTCATAAAACACATTACATATGACAGCAAGGCAAATTCTGCATGTAATTCAAAGTTCAGCACTCAAGCTGGAAGGATATTGGTATTTTGAAATCTCAAATATACATAATAGAATAGCAATTTTTTAGTAAAAAATTTACTTTGAAAAAAATCCAAATTGAAAATTTAATTTCATCAAAAAAAATCACCCGAGGCTAGAGAAATGGCTCAGTGGGTAGCACCCCACTGCTCTTGCAAGGATCTGGTTCCATTCCCTAAGCACCCACATGCAGCTTGCAACCTGTTTCTGGAACTCCAATCTCCAAGGATCCCACAACCTCTTCCTTGATCTTTAAGGACATTCACGAATGAAGTACACCACCGAAGGAGAGAGACCATTTACCAAGACGCAATATCATTCTGCGTAACATGGGTAAGGATGAGAGTTCGCCACCAATACAAACCTAAATAGGGTAATAATGGAAGTGCGGGCGTTAAAGCGCACAAAGCAAGAGACCCTCCGATTAGATAAAAACCACAACGCTGAGGAGAAAACACACAAATACCCAACATCGGCATGGCCCGCTGGATTATGGAAGGTAAATCTTGTCGTCAATGTTTTTACAGTATTCCGTGAGCCCTCCGGATAAAAACTGAGCCCAGCGCTACGTGTACCTTTCCACACGGCGATACGGGGCAAGAGGACCCGGACGTTGACAAGAGGAGCTCCCAGCACCCAACAAGTCGCAGTGCGGGCGAATAAAACTACCACCAGAGAGACACTGCCGAAACCAGCTGAGCAACTTAGAGAACGACCGAGAGTGGTCCCAACCTAAGTGCTGCATAAGAAAGCATGCTCAAAAGAATCCTTCCGATCCTCCCTAGCGGAAGCCCTCGTCCCCGCGAACGAGGAGGGCACAACAAACGGGGTTCAGCCTTAACCCTGAGCATCACAAGTTATCCTGAGTTAATACCATTCGACACAATCATAAAAACGAATTGAATAATATTATACCTTGGCAAAAACCTTACTTAAAATCACAATGGACATCACTTCACTACTTTGGCCGAGGGAGAAACAAGTATTTGTGAACAGGGATAAGATTGAAAGAATTGCTAACCAGGCCTGTTAAGAGGACAACCACGAAAGTTAGTCCGACAGAATACCACACTGGAACATCAGGAGCGCATACATCACAATGACATCACATCATATACACCACCCTCTTTTTAATATGCTCAAGAGGAAAAATTAACAATAACAAGCTCATAGGAAAAGAGGCAGATAAAGATACGGGAAAGATGTGAGATGAAGTGGCAACAATGGGACCACCACCCAACAGGTTATTCATGCATCCACACCAGAGTGAACGATCAGAAGAGACTTCATAGTACAATGGATAAGCAAACCATGACGCGAAAAACAGAAGACTTCAAAACAAACGGGATGGGGTTGATAGAACAAGGATGACTAAGTAAAAGGTTGTATGTGCTAATTTTTGCACAACAATAACAGAGGGGGGGTTGTTTCCTTGGGACGGGGTCATCATGTGAACCAGGCTGACCTTGATCTCACAGGGATACACCTACCCTTGCCTCCTGAGTGCCGAGATAAAAGGCATGTACCAAACACATCCACTTGTGTCCTATATTTTATTTGAGAAGTTTGTAGTTCTTGGTTTTTCATAAATTCAAGGTACATCTAACCTTTATAAATGATGTGAAATCAGGATTTAATCTTATTCCCCCCTTTTTGACAGGGTCTCCCAAGCCTGAGTCCCCCCGCGAGTCACTATATGGACCAGGCTGGCCTCACTCTCACAGAAATTTGTCTGCCTCTGCCTCCTGAGGGCTGGGATCAGCCACCATGCCTGGCATAAGGTTCTTCCTTTAATTTTCATAAGCTACTTGTTTGTTCGAGTACTTTTCATTAGAAAAACACCATCTCCTCGTGAAATTGATCCAAAAGCAAACAATTGACCTTACATTCCAGAGTCTATTTCTTTTTTGGGGGGTGGGTATTTTTTGAGACAGGGTCTCGCTTTAGCCCCAGCTGGCCTGGAATTCATTCTGTAGACCAGGCTGGCCTTGAGCTCACAGAGATCTGCCTGCCTTTGCCTCCCGAGTGCTGGGATTAAAAGCGTGCGCCACCACACCTGGCCAGAATCTATTTCTTAACTTCATTCTTTGTTGTTTTTCATCATTTCCTCCACTTCCATGTGCTTCGTGGAATTCAGTCTTGTGCCACATTTTTTCTAGATTGTTTATGCAATTCTAGATTTGTTTGATTCCATAGAAGGCTTAGAAATAAATGGAAATTAGTTTGAAAAGTCTGCTGGACTTGTATAGAGATTGCACTAAAGATTGAATTGCATGTGAGAGGGGTGGCCATTGTCCCAGGATGGAGTTTAATCACCCACGTCTTTCCATCTGTTTATTCCACACCTATGTTTTTGTAATAGTCAGTTTTACATTCTCTACATTTTTATAAACTTTTAAATTAGGCATTTGACGATTTTAAAACTATTGCAGTTTATAGATTTTTTTTTGCATTTGTTGATATGTATTCCCTTCTGAGATTTATTTTTTAATTTATATATATATATATATATATATATATATTATCAAATCTAGACCTGTGTCCCTCCATCCTCCCACAAGCTTCATGCATTCTGCCAAACATGCTTTTCATCTCTTTCTCGGTCTTTCTCAAATATTCCCCATGGGGAAGTTGACTGTTTTTTTTAATTCACTGTTTCATCAGTTCTTTGATGCAGTCCTTTCTGTTGTTGCTGTGTTTCCAATATGCATCACTCCCAACTGCTTGGACAAAACTCAAGGGGCCGTGCACAAGAAATAGTTGCAACTAGGTAATTGGCACTAGCATCACACAGATGAGGGATACCATTCTCATTTGTTTCCTGGGACTATGTTACTTCACTCAGCATGATGTCCTCTAGCTCCAGCCATTTTCCTGCAAAGCTCATGATGTCATCATTCTTTGCTGCTGCATAGAATCCATTGTGCAGATGTACACATTTTCTTTATCCACTCATCAGTGAGGGCATTTGGGTAGTTCCAGCTCCTTGCTATTGTGAAGAGAGTCTGAAATAAAATCGGCCGTGCGTGTATCTCTGCGGTGGGGTAAAGTCTTGAGAGTACATGCCCAGGGAGTGGTATGAGGGTAGTGGCAAGTTCTTCCAGTCTTCCAAGGGTTCTCCAATGCTTTCCATAGGGTTGCACGAGTTTACATTCCACCAGCAGTGGATGAGTGTTCCCTTCCCCACAACCTCTCCAGCACTTGGTACATTTGTTTTCTTGATCCTAGCCAGTCTTATTGGAGTAAGATATATCTTAAAGTGGTGTGATTTGCATTTCCTTATGATTAGTGATGTTGAACACTTCTTTTTTTAATTTTTTTATTAATTTTATTTATTTATGTATGTGTATGAATGTACTGTCTGCATGCAAGTTTGTGCACCCGTGTCGTGCAATGCGCGGAGGTCAGAAAGAGGGTCTCGGATTCCCTGGAACTGGGTTTCAGACGGTTCTCGCCGCCATGTGGTGCTGGGATGATCCGGGTCCTCTGTAAGAGCGGTTGGCACTTACGCTAGGCTATCTCTCCAGCCCTGAACACTTTTAAGGTGTTTTCCAGCCATCTCTAATTCCTCACTTGTGAAGTCTCTGTTCATCTTTGTCCATCTATTGAGTGGGTCATTGTTTTTCTTTCTCTTGTTTTTTTGAGTAGTTTTATATTCTGAAATCAATGCTTTGTCAGATGTTTCTGCGTGAAGGTTTCCTCCACTCTGTGGGTTTTCTCTTCACTTCCTTGATTGTTTTCTTTTGATGTACAGAAGGTTTTGAGTTTATGAGGTTCCATTTGTCAATTATGGACCTTAATTCTTGTGCAGCTGCTGTCTGATTTAGGAAGTCTTTTCCTACACTTATGTCTTGTAGTCTGCTGCCAATGTTTTCTTCTATCACCTTCAGAGTTTGGGGTTTTACGTTGAGGTCTTTGATTCATCTGGAGTTGATTTTGTACAGGGCAAGAGGTAGGGGTTTATTTCATTCTTCTACAAGTGGTGATCCAGTTTTGCCAACACCACTTGCTGAGATCTGTCTTTCTCATTGTGTCTTCTTGGCCCCTTGTCAATATGAGCTGGTTGAAATTGTATGTATCAGATTGGATTTCGGTTTTTTTTTCCTTGGCCAACAGGTCCTGTTTTGTGCAGTCTGGTATTTTTATGCTATAGCCCTGTAGTATAGTTTGAAGTCTGGTATAGAGATCCCCCCTGTGTATCTCTTTTTGCTCAGGGTTGTCTTTGGCTATTGGGTCTTTCTTTTTCCAAATGATTTAAGGACTTTTTTCCCCAAGCCTGTGAGAACTCTTGGGGATTTTGATTGGGATTATGTAAATTCTATACATAGAGTTTCAGTAGAATGACATTTTTACATGTTAATTTTCCCAATCCATGAGCATGGGAGGTTTTCCATCTTCTGATGTCTCTTCAATTTCTTTTTTTTAGAGGTTTAAAATTTTTTGTTGTAGAGATCTTTGGTGTCTTTGTTAGGTTTGTTCCTAGGTATTTTATTGTTTTTGAGCTATGCAGTGGAAGGTCTCTTTGATTCTTTCTCCAGTTGCTTGTTCTTGGTGTAAAGAAAAGCATTGATTTTTTTTTTTTTTGGTTAAATTTTGTATCCTGCCACTTTGCTGAAGCTGTTAACCATTCCTAGGAGTTTTCTGGTGGAGTTTTTAGCATCTCTTAAGTAAACAATCATATCAAATAGCAAAGGGATAGCTTGACTTCCTCTTTTCCAATTAGTACTCCTTTAATTTCTTTTCTTGCTTATTGCCCTAGCAAGTTGTTCAAGCACTATATTGGGAGGAGTGGTGAGCAGGGGGCAGCCTTGCCAAGGTTCCTACTTTAAAGGGAATGTTTCTGTCATTTCCCCATTTAGGATGATATTGGCTGTGGGTTTCTGTATATGGATTTGATTACATTGAGGAATGATCCCTCCAATCCAATTCTTCTAGGACTTTAAGCATGAAGGGATGCTGGATTTGTCAAGGCTTTTTGCAATTGAGATGATGGTGTGGTTTCTGTCTTTCATTCCATTTATGTGTTTGATGATGTTTTTTGATTTTCATATGTTGAACCATCCCTGTATCTCTGGTATGAATCCAACTTGGTCATGTGGATGATCTTCTTGATGTGGGTCTGTATGCGATTGCCACGTATCTGTTTAGAATTTTGGCATCTGTGTCTATTAGGGAGATGGGTCTAATAATTCTCCTTTTTAGTTGTATCTTTGCCTGATTTTGGTAATAGAGTGATGCTGGCTTCATAGAAGGAATTTGGGAGAATTCCCTCTGATTGTATCCTTCTAAACAGTTTCAGTAATAATGGTTGTAGGTCTTTCTGAAATGCTTTATAGAATTCTGCTCTGAAACCATCTGGGCCTGGGCTTTTTTTGAGTTGGAGGTTTCTTTTTTTAAATTTTTATTTATTTCTTTATGTGTATAAATGTACTGTCTGCATGTAGGTTTGTGTACCCGTGTCGTGCAATGCCGCGGAGGTCAGAAGAGGGTCTCAGATTCCCCTGGAACTGGAGTTCTCCTGGAATTGGAGTTACAGACGGTTCTCAGCCGCCATGTGGGTGCTAGGGATCGAACCCGGGTCCTCTGCAAGGGCAGTCGGTGCTCTTAACCGTAGGCTATCTCTCCGCCCAGGGAGGTTTCTTATTACATCTTCAATTTCTTCATATATTATGAGTCTGTTTAAGGTGTGGATCTCTTCTTGGTTGAGCTTTTGGTGATTCCAGGATTTCAGATATTCATCCATTTCTTTCTAGGTTTTCAATTTGTAAGTATAGGTTTTGAAGTATTCCTATATGATTTTCTGGATCTTTCCTTGTCTGTTGTGATATTTCCTTTTCCATCATGGATTGTATTGATTTGGAGTTGTTCGTTCTTTCTTTTGGTTAACTGGGCTAGAGGTCTGTCTATCTTGTTTATTCTTTCAAAAAAAAACTTTTGGATTCATTGATTTTTTTGTATTGTTTTCTTTGTTTCTATTTCATTGATTTCTGCTCTGATTTTTGTATTTCTTCCTGTCTATTGCGTTTAGGGTTCATCTGTTGTTGCCTCAAGTGCTTTTGCTGTAGTGTCAGATCATTCACTTGTGCTCTTTCTATTTTTATAATGTAGGCACCAGGGCTATAAACTTCCCTTTTAGGACTGCTTTTATGGTATCCCATAGGTTTTGTTGTGTTGTATTGTCATTGTCATTCAGTTCCAGGAATGCTTTTATTTCTTTCTTTATCTCTTCCTTGACCCATTCATTATTCAAGAGTGTGTTGTTTAGTCTCCATGAGTTCTTGTAGGCAGTAGGGCTTATCCTGGTGTTGATGTTGAGCTTTATTGCACTGTGGTCTGATAGAATGCACGAAATTATTTCAATCTTTTTGTATTTGTGGAGGTTTCTTCTGTGTCCCAGTATGTGGTCTATTTTGGAGAATGTTCCATGGGGTGCTGAGTAGAAAGTGTATTCTCTGGTATTTGGGTGAAATATTCGGTAGAGGTCTATGAGGTCCATTTGGTGTATCATATCTTTCAGATGTCCCTCTGTTTATTCTTTGTCTTGTTGACCTATCCAGAGGACTCAGTGGGGTATTGAAGTCCCCTACTATGAATGTACTGGGGTCAGTGTGTGACTTGTGGTCCTGGAGAATTGTCTTTATAAAGTTTGGTGCACCAGAGTTTGGTGCATATATATATTCATAATTGTGGTTTCTTCTTGGTGAATTGTTCCTTTGATAAAAATGTAATGGCCTTCTTTGTCTCTTCTGATTTCTTTTACTTTGAAGTCTATTTTGTTTGATATTAAAATAGCAACACCTGCTTTCTTTTTGGTACCATTTTCTTGGAATATTTTTTCCATCCTTTCACTTTAAGGTGGTGCCTGTCCTTGAAGGTAAGATGTGTATCTTGTAGATAGCATATCAATGGATTCTGTTTCCTAATCCAATCTCCCAGTCTATGTCTTTTGATTGGGGAATTTAGACCATTAATATTTAAGGTTATGACTGATAGGTTTGTGTTGCTTCCTTTTGCCTTATTATCCATTTGTGGTTTCGGTTTCGGTTTCTACTTCTGCAGTTATACTTTTATTGATTTCTCTTTCTAGGTACCTGGGGATGGTTGCTCCTTTTTTCTGTCCTTTGAATTGCTTCAAGTTTTCTCTGGAGGGTTGGTTTTTCCGGACATGTATTCTTTCAACTTGCTTGTGTCATGGAAGGTTTTTCTTTCTCCTCCAATTATAATTGACATTTTTGCTGGGTATAGTAACCTGGGTTGGCATGTATTGTCCTTTAACACTGGGAATGCTTTGCTCCAGGTTCTTCTTGCTTTCATAGTTTGCATTGAGATGTCAGTTGTAATTCTGATAGGTTTCACCTTATAGGTCACTTGTTGTTTTTCTCTTGTGGCTTTAAGGATTTTGTCTTTGTTTTGTGTGTCTAGCATTTTAACTATGATGTGGCATGGAGAATTTCTTTTCTGATCTTGTCTGTTTGGAGTTCTATGTGTTTCTTGTATTTGTATTGGTTTGCCTTTTTTTAGTTTGGGGAAATTTTCATCTATTATTCTGTTGAAGATCTGATCAATACCATTCTCTTGGGATTCTTCTCCTTCCTCTATTCCTATGATGGGGAGGTTTGATCTTTTCATAGTGTCCCACATTTCCTTGTTGTTCCACTTTTGTGTATTTTTAAAATTTTCATAATCTTTACTTGAGGTTTTTAGTTGTTCTGTGTTATCTTCCAGGTTTGATCTTCTTTGTTCTGCTTCCTCCATTCTGCTTCTGAGGCTTTTTCCATTCCTTTCCTCTTGATTGGATGAGTGTTTGATTTCCTTTTTCATTTCCTCTTCTGATTTCTTTATTATTTCTACTTTTTTTGGAGCTTCTCAATCTCTTCCTGTAGCTCTTTGCTTCACTGGTTGGTTTCCTTATCTTTTTCAGCATGGAATCTTTTCAGTGTTTCCACTTCCTTCCTGAGTTTGTTATTCTCTCTCTCTAGGTCCTTCTTGAGTTCTTCATTCTCTTTTCTTAGTTCTTTGATTTGCTCTTTATAATCTTGTAGTTCTTTAAGTATGTTCCCAATTGTGTTTCTGATATCAGTGTCCTGGGCCATCCTTATGGGGATCCCACTGTAGGAATCTTCCATAGGGTTGGTAGAGCTTGGTGTGGGATTATCCTGCCCCTTTCCCATGTTGTTTCTTCTTCGTGTTCCTGGCATATGGGCTTCTCCTTGCCTGTATTCAAATGTGAGTCCTAAATGCCTCTTCACTGTGTTGAAGGCTTGCTTTGCTAGCCTCCTTCAGATGCCTTCATAATCCAGTTTGGGGGGGGGGGTCCTCTTTAGCCAGAGCCCTGGTACCTGTATTTCAGCTGGTCTCAGGAGATCTCAGATCTCAAGAGTCACACAACCCTACCTTTTATACTAGCTGGGAGGATAACTCTGCCCCCCACAGCCACAAAAGCCAATTAAACCAAAGACAACTGGATTAATGAATCAATTAGATTAAGTCAATCAACAATCAGCCTTGCTGAAGCACCCAGCTCCTACCTACCTTCCTGTGCTTCAGCTGGTCTCAGATCCACAGTTCATATATTTTTAAAAATTTCATGCTCCAATGGAACATGGCTAGTACAGAAGAAAAAAACTGATTTTAAATTATGAACTGTGTTTTGTAGACTTACTAAATGTATTTATCATTTTTTGGTAGATTTCATAAAGTTTTCTACATATACAATAATATTGTTAGTGAATAGTTCTAATTTTTCTACTTTTGATATTTGTTTTTGTGAGTACTTATCTTCATTTGTTGTACTGGCTAAGACCCTCAGTGAAGTTTGGGAAAGTAGCAAGATGAGAAATATTTGTCTTTCTTTTGATCTTAACTTTTAATGATTAAATATAAGGTGTTTATAAGCCTTTAGCAGAGTAATGAAATGGCTATTTATTCCTAACTTGCTGAGAATTTTTATCATATGCAGGCATTGTTGAATGTTTTTCTCTTTTGACTGAGATTTTTTATGTCATTAATTTTGTCAATTAAGTATCTTGTTAATGTGAATTTTCAGATATTGACCCAATCTTCCCTTAGTGAGGGGTAAATCCACTTGATCAAGGCATATTTTTCTTTTTATGTATGTCTGGATTCAATTTAGTAATTTTTAAAGGAAGAATTTCCTATTACTTAAAAAGAAGGATATTTATTAATCTATAATTCTTTCCTAATATCTTTATCAAGTTTGAATTCTATGTTATAGTGGCCTGATAAAATCAGTTGTAAAGAGTACCTCATTCTTTCGGATTCTGAAACAAGTTTTTATTAGGTTTGTATTCTGCCTTCCTTGGGTATTTAATAGAATTCACCATCTAAGTCTCCTGAGTTTAAACTTTCCTTCATCATACATGTGATTTGAGACATTTTTCTCATTTACATATCCAAATTCCCACAAATTTGGCACTAAAACAACATACTTTTATTATCTCACACTTTCTGAGGGTTAGGATCCAGGCATGTTTTAGTGGAATCCTGTGCTTTAGAGGCTTTCACAAAGCTGTGATGAAGGCATAGGTCAGGGCTGGAGTCTTATCATGGCTCATATGAGAAAGGAGCTGCTCCCAAATTTATTTGATGGAATCCAGTTCCTTTGGGGGAAATATGGGCTTCATTTCCTTGCTGACTGTACCTTGGAGGTTCCATTCAGTTATTGTGAGAGCCTTCTACATGGTAACCTCATCAAAGCCATGAAGGTTTCCTTATCTTTCTAGTCAAAGTAAGCATAGGTTTCATTTACTCTGATCAGAGGCTATTTTCCTCAGGGTATTGGTAGAAGGAGGTGGAGATAATTATTATATAGTTCTTAGACTCTGCTAACCACATATATTTATATATCACTATTTAGATTCTTCTCATGTCAAGTTTGGTAGTATGTGTTCTTCATAATATGTTTTTGTCACTTAAGTTGTTGTTCTAGTTTGTATTCCATTGCTGTTACAAAACACTCTGACCAACACCAACTTGGGGAGGAAAGGGCTTATTCAGCTTACATCTCCTGGGTCACAGTTCATCACTTAGGGAGCCCAAGGTAGGAACTCAGGGCAGGAACCTGGAGGCAGGAGCTGAAGCACAGGCCATGGAGGAATGCTGTTCACTGGCTTGCTCCCCTGGCTCATGCCCAGCCTGCCTTCTTATACAGTACACAACAACCTGCTCAGGGTGGCACCACTCATTGTGGGCTGGGCCCTCCCACACTGCTTGACAATCAAGACAATACTTCACAGATGTGGCCACAGGCCAATCCAATGGAGCCAATTCCCCAACTGAAGCTCCCTCAACCCAGGTGTGTCAAATTGACACTAAAGCTATCCAGCACAGTTGTCAAATTTATTGGCTTACAGTTATTCATAATACCCTCATTTTTCTCTTTAAAAATATTTGTTAAATGATGTCTTACCTTTTATATTAATATTAATTATTTGTGTTTTGGTAAATTTTTTCTTTATCTGACTTAGATTAATCAATTTTGTACATCTTTTCAAAGAATCAACTTAATTTTGATTATTTGCTTTGCAATTTATATTTTCTACTTCACTGATTTCTTCTCTTGTAAATTCCTTCTGTTTATTTTTAGTCTAATCCACTCTTATTTTCTAGCTTTTTAAAAAATTAACAATTTGCATGAGTCTGCATGTATAAGACTCACACAAACTTAGGACAAAACTCAGCATCGGTCTTAGCAGAACTATTGGCAGCTGATTACTGCTTGGTGAGGAAGAACTGATCCTCTTAAAGCAGGGGTCCCTGGATGGGCTGGCTAGATCTCAAAGGATGAACTTGCACTGAGGACTGACTAGAGATGCTAACTTGTCGCAATGGACCTTGGCACAAATGAAAGTGTATGAATTCCAGAGGGGCGTTGCTGTGGAAGGGGGGAGGGAGTTCAAAGGGGATTAAGATTGATTGAGATATTCTGTATGAAATACACAAAAATTCAATAAAAATTAAATATTTAAAAGTTTTAATTATGTGTATGTGTGTATGTCCATGTGCATGTGGGGGGGGTTTGTTTGTGTGTGTAGGTGAGTACATTTGCCCCCTGATATTATGAGAGGGTGTTGAACTCCCTGGAGCAGGATTTTCAGATAGTTGTGAGCCACAACTATCAGTATTGGGCACTGAACTTGGTTCCTTTGTTGTTTGCAAGAGCAGTACATGCTCTTATCCATTGAGCTATTTCTCCACATCATTTTCTAGCTTCTTAAAGTAGAAGTGCAGATAATTGATTGAAAGACTTTTCTCTAATATACAAACAGTAGTCACAATTATATAATTATAACAAGTTTCTCAGAGGGCTTTGGAAAGAGCCTTTGCAACTGAGATGCTGGGAAGTTCTTTCTTACTATATTCATTAGAACCCCACCCCTTATGTCACCATATTTCATTTACATCTTTTCATAATTTAAAGACCCTGAAATAAGGACATCATACCAGCTTCTGTGCTGTGAGCTGGGCAGAGCCACTATGGCTGAACATGCACAGACTTCGTGGTGGCTGTTCATGTTGTCATTTAAGTTGAGTTAAATGCATTTTTGGCACCTATGTTGAGTTGAAGTGTTAAAATATTATGAAATGATTACATTATGATTCAGCATTGAAACCAAAAGATAGTGTATATTCATAATGGCAAGAAAAGACAGCAAAACTTAGTTCAGTCGAGCAACTGTTAGAGGAGCGAACTCAATTTAATGTCTTCTTTCAGAACAACCAATTTATTTCATTTATATTTTGCTTTTTATGTGTATATAAATAGTAATATAGTAGGAAAACTGTCTCTAAATCACAGCCACAGTGAAAGTTTTAAGTGATGAAAAAGCATTGAGTCATAATTTTATTGGCAGTGTTTGCTGTTTTCTGATGTGTCTTGCGGCTGACAGTGCCTTCTACTTAATGAAATATAAGTAGATCTTTTAATTCTCATTTAAATCCTATGAAGCTGCAAACTGTTATTACTCACTTTGAGAGGGGGGAAGTAGAAGTACAGGAGACTCACTTGTCAAATGTCACCTAGCTGGTAGGTGACAGAGCCCAGACTGGAACATAGGACTCTGAGTTAGACTGCTTTCTACTAAGCGTGGTGCCTTAATATATGAGGGTGGATGGGGACAGTTTATTTTCTGAGAGCCTCATCAAGTAATAATATTAGATCTTTCCAGATGACCTTGTCCCATTCCTGCTAAACTTCTTTATCACTCCTGGGTCACTAACAGATAAAGCCTCAGTTTACAATTCCAAGCCTTCAGTGTCTATCCTGGGTCACCTCCTGAGCTTTGTCCAGCTTATGTAACATCAAATGCCAGCAACAACAAACATCTGTCCCCTGTTACTAAAGCTACACGTCTACATTGTTTTTTCTAGTAAAATATTGAATTGATCTTCCTTTCACTTTTAAAAGAGTACCAGTTCAAAAGAATGGTTAAGCTGCTGGTGTGAATCACCTGGTTTATGTCGAGCACCTGCTTTCTTTCTGAGTTCTATCAGCCATAGCAGCGATGAATGGCAACAACAAAGCACAGCCAATTAGGTGCATGTCAGGCATCTGACCTGATTGGTGCCCAGTGAAAACCCTGGCTCCCAGTCTCTACCATGCTTTCCTGACTGGCAACATCATAAATGCCCCAGTGCCTTTAATTCTTGTCCTATGTGGCAGAGTTGGGGATGGACTCTTGGACTCTTGTTCCTCTGTGTCCCTTTTCCCTTGCTGATTGTACTTTGCATCCTTCCTGCTATAAATCATAGCTGAGAAGTTCTTACGGTAAAACTTAAGCCTGGGGAGTCCTGAGCCCACACTTCTCCCCGGGCACACACATCTTTCTGGGATCTGAAGTCATTTCTTCCAGCTTTCAATCATAACATTTTCTAGGGAAAAGTCTCTAAAGCCCACCACCCCACTTCCTGTTGTGTTTGATACTCCTTCTTGAAGCTGCTGTAATATTACCAGGCAGTCTCTAACATCATGTTTATCCCACCGTTGTGCAATTACAGAGCTGTGGTTTTCTAATCCAGTAGACTACAGACTTCTTGAGGGCAGACATTTTACTACTTTCTTTTCTGTATGGCTACAATGGTCAATTAATATTTCTTGTATAAATGAGCACTTTGGCCAGTCCAACATAGTTTTTGGTTGCTAGTAGCATTTATAATTAAAATTCTAACTGAGACCCATGTAAGGAATGGGATTTAAGACATGAAACTAAAACCCATATCTTTGCCACATAGTTATTGAGTTATTAAATTGTTTCTCATTCAATATACCTTTAGAAACATGTGATTATATATTAGGCAGGTCTCTGGTGTCTAATAAAGAAAAACCAAGAAAGTTGACTGGATTTAAGAGAATTAGAAGAATCAAATGTAAGACCTCAGATTTATTCTCCTGTAAAGTGGCAGATGGCCATTTTTCTTAGTCTGGAGTTATAGCAAGAAATTGAGCAGTCTAGGAAGATATTTTGAAAGAAGGGTTCTGGGTAGGTACAAACATTATCCAGATAGTATATGCTTCACTCATTCCAAAGGAAATTCATTAATTTTTTCCAAATTACTCATTGAGTAGAAACATACTTTAGTTCTGATAAAATTAATCTCCTTATGTATTCATGGAGATGGTATTTAGAGGTTTGTTTCCCCTTCTCTCATGGGATTGCTAATGCTTTCTACCCTCTCACAGTTGTTCAATCAGCTTGCTATTTTTAATATTGCTTTTCCAACAAAACCAAGCCTAAGCTGTAAGAGATACATTTCATATCTTTCAAGTTGCCTCCATGATTCAGTCTGCTAGGAACTGAATATATTATATATCTTTTTGATTGTTCCTACTCTTTAAAAAGGATATTGGGTTTCCTGAGATGTGATTTTTCAAGTTAAAATTAGAATGAGGAAAAGATATTCTCCATCTAGTGGGAGGTAGGGCTTTGTACTGTGATGAGGGAAGTTGTTGGTAATTCAGGACAGAAATAGAACTAAATTCAGCCAACATCATAATTATATCACATATTTTCTACTTATAAAGTAAATGAATATTTGTGAATGGATGATGTGGAACTTGACCAATATAGATATCATTCAGTGTGTGAAGACTTAGGCAGATCTCATACTATTCAAAGCACCCTTTTATATGAGCTCTTTTAAAATTATTAATAACCCTTATCTTATTAAGGCGAAAATAGTTCATGGAGCCCTGTTTTTGGTCATGTAAGACTAACAGAATTAAACCTATGCATATAATTGCTTAGCTTTTCTTTTCATAAGTTCTGTGCCCATTTGCTTAAATCATATACGATTTATAAAAACATTACATATGATAGATGGGAATATTTTAGATTGCTAATTTTAGTGCTAACCAGTCATATATATCAGAAGTAGAAAGTCTGGATTTGAAGCTGAATAATTCACAAACCTTGTACAGAAAGTCCCGAGCAAATCTTATTTAAAAAACATTATGCAAATTTTCACATTGCTCAAGCCTGATTTACTTTTTACCAAGATAAAAATTTATGTCTTAATCAGGTCCATCATCCAGTTGATGAAGGCAAAAGTCCACAGAGGTCTGGCTGAATAATAGAATTGCAGTTCAGAACACGTTAGACACGACTCTTTCCCAGGGTTCTTGCTCTTCCACTGGCTCTCCTTCTGGCTCACAGAAATGTCCCACAGAACCCTAGCCTTTCTGTTTTCTAATTGTAGCCTTTTAAAACACAAAGTCAGCACATTTGGAGCAATGCTTTGATTTTAACATTTCTGAGACAGTTGACAGTTTTTATTCTTTTGTTAGACCTATGCCCTGGCCCACATTTTATTTTTATGATTCAACCTAAAGCTATCGAGAGATGCTTAAGTGTTATAGCCTACAATCCCTTTCAGCAACTTCTGATACAATTTTCACTGCCGACACTTTTACTCATTATAAATCCTACCTTCCAGATGTTTGCTTTAAAACAAAAGAAATAGCTTCCTAAAATTCTGATAGTGCAACAAAATGCACAATTTTACATGAAAACAAGAACCAAACCAGACTTACAAATCCTGCAGTGCAGAGAACGCAGCGTACTAGCCGAAGGATGCCCCACTCTGCTCATTTCCACTGTTCCTTGCTTCTTTTCACATTGCTATCCGGAAAAGAATGGGAACAAAGACCTATTCTATCAGCATACTTTCTCTTCTATAGAAAAACAGCTTAACATTCAGCATCTTAGCGGGGAAAATAACTATTGGAAGAACAAAAGAATCTAAATGAGGCTCTCTAACTCCTATGTGAGGCAATATTTTAGCAACTAAGTTAAAACTGCATTATTAATAGGCAGGTGGTTATTTCTGGTCTTAAACACTGGTCTCTGAGCAAATAAACACTATTGTAATTTTATTGCCTTAAGTGCCAGGGTTTCCCATGCCTGGCCTTTCCATTTCTGATTTCTTATCAGAATTGCAATCCTCTGAGGTTGACTGTGGGCATTGACAGCTCTGGGAAACTGGGCAGCGTCTGAACATCTGAACATTCTGCGATTGATTCTTGCTCTAATTGAGATAGCCTTGAATGAAAAGTGACCGCATAAGAAAGATTACTTATTTCAAACCAACAACCCAAATAGTCCTACTGTCAAGAGCCCTCTAGCTTGATAATCATTTCTCTACTCCTGCAATATATTTGTAAGTGTTGAAAAAAAAAGATAGCACCAGTCACAGATTATTGAAGCATAAAGACACGCATCTATCATAAGGGTAGATAATTTATTATTTTCACCACTTATTTTATTAGCGTACATTTTGGTTACGTGTTGCTTTAATCTCATTTATTAGGTTGAGCTGAACAGTCTTGTCATTATTTGCTGTTTCAGTGCCTTAGGTTCCCTGTTTTGTTCCTAATTTTCTCTGCCAACTTCCTTTGACATGAAAGTGAAATGTTGTTTGGGTTAGATGTGCGAATGGGTCTAGGGTGGGTGTTTTATATGAAAACAATCACAGAAAATCAGTTGTGTGAGCAAATTCTATCTTCAGGCAAAATACCACTTTGGCTGCAAATGATATCCCACTGTAAATGTTCTCTTCTGGTAGCTTTCTCTGGACTAATGTGGTCCTTTCTCATCGCTCCTCTCCCTTTCATGCCCCCCAACTCCAATAAAACTAGATGTGCTATTGTATAAATGGAGGAACACACATAGTTCTCTTTACCAGAGGCGCTTTTATGGAAAAGGGAATATACCCCAAACTGTTTTACCACTATGATGCAGCATCTGTAAAGAAAGGGTTAACTTCTGGGGTCTGCAGCTGATCCTAACTCAAGCAGTTCACTGGGGCATCATGATTATAAATGTGATAGAATATGCCAGGAGCCTGGGACAATTTTCGAGTATTTTTCATAAATAAGTCAAAATGCATTAGGAGGCCGTTCTTAATTTCCAAACAATTAAAGAAGATGAAGAAAACAAGACCCGGCATTTGAAACTCTGGCTTTAGCCCTGTGGAGGAAAACGTATTTTGCTTTATTTTGTTATTTATTATTTATTATTCTTTTTTACCCTTCTCAATTCTCTGATTGAGTAATGACAATAGTTCAGTAGGAAAGCACACAGAAAGAAAATAATGGCTCAGAACATATCAGTAGTAAAAGTAATTAGTTCATTGTTAACATCAGGGTGCTGTTAACAAGCACGCAGGCCCTGTTCTCTGACAAGCTGTGGTGTATGGTGATAGTCAGTTCCAAAATAAAAAATGATTTGTTCAGAAGGAGGAAGAGTGGGAATTATGACCTTGGGAAAGACTAAATTTGAGGACCGGGGATATTTTTCAAGAGCATAATCAGAATCAGCAAACGCAGTCTTGCCATGCCTCCCAGGTCTGGCCATTATGTGCCACATGTATTCAAAGCACGCAGTTCTTAGGAAAAACAGAGACACCCCGAGAAAGAGAGAGAGCAAAACGCCAAGCTAGCAAGTGCAGAGACTGAGCAAAAACATTATTACACACGGCACCCAGGGAACACAAGATCTAATTGGAGAATCAATAACTGAAACCCCATTTTAAATATTCTGCTCTATTAATTCTTCAGGTTAATAAAAGCTGTCCGCATGATGATATTTGGGGGATATAGATATTCAGAGTTGGATTACTTTTGACAAGAGCGTAAGGAATCTATTCAAAGCTGATTTCCCCCCCTTTTGTTCACTGAAGACCTGCAGAATCTAAGATAAAAATGGCAGTTATCCTGAGGGCACCCCGAGGCATGTCATTAAAATCGGAATTTGATCCTCTTTTCATGGTTACTTGGGACAATCAGGCACAGAAAACCTGAAAACTCATCAGTTTTCCAAAATATGACATGCCCTTGACTTTGCCATATAGCAAGCCCGGCTATTTCAAAATCCCTTTAGATGTCACTCTGTCTTCAAGAATCCACGCTGCAGTCTGGAGCAAGAGATGAGAGTCAACACCCAGTGCATCCTGTGGGCACCCTTGCCTCTGCCTTTCCCATCAAAAAGAAATTCCATCAGAGTCTTCCAGTAAAAGGCTAGTAAAAGGCTTGCGTTTTTTCAAAGAAAGCAAGCAATTCACTAATTGTAATTAACGTCAATCTGAGAAATGTTTTCAGTCTACTTGTTTAAGCAGTGCAGGTAATGTGTTCCTTCAGTTTTTAAAGCTTTAGTGCACAGCAGCATGATGGATAGAGCCTTGGAACCTCAGAGGATCTGGGAGATAATGTGTTACAGTATAAAATTGCCTGACTGGTTATTGTCCATTTGCTTCTGTTTCTTTGTTTCCTTTTTGGATTTTAATTTCTACTACTGAAGGCTTTCTCCATTCTATTGCTCACAGTATCCACGGGCAGAGAATCCATAAACGGAGAAGTCTGGCCGATGTTGAAGTGCTTTGAAAATGAAATGTGTATTTTACAAGGCAGTCCCTAGGAACCAAAGTTTTCTTTTAACTAATAAATTCTTAAACAAATTTGTGAACTAAGGTCTCATCCCACCTTCTACCCTAACACTTGTTTTTCAAGATGAATGGCAAAGAGCATCTCCCTCTCTGAGCCCCACTCTATTTCCCTGACCTGAGAGACATTTGAATATTCCCAGCAGTGAGAATAGCTTTTCATCTGTAAAGGGCATTGCTCTAACCCCAGGGCAAACAGGAGGCTTTTCCAAGGAGAAAGCATGTGGGTTAGCTATTTTCCCATATGCCTTAAAACTAAGTTTTCTTTCTATAAAAGTAAAAATAAGAAAAGAGATTTGGCTACCGAACTTTACCTGCCCACTAAGGGCAGCTGCATTTTGATAGATGCTGCTGTTGCAAGTACTGTCAGTTCAAGACTGTGCAAGAAGCAGCCCTGTGACTAGCCAGCATGTACTATAGAATGAAAGTAATTTAGCGTCTCTGGAAGATCCCGGAAATTTTTGTGCTTGAATCTAATACTCCAGATATTTCTTTGCCTGTGTAGGATTTTACTCACGGAGACTTTGGTTGGTTGAAGCTGTTGTTTAACAACATGAGCTTTTGTTAGAGGATTTTTTTTTATTTTTAAGATCCATTGTATTTTTATTTTTATGCGCAAGAGTGTTTGCCTGCATATATGTAGTCACAGTGCCTGAGGAGGCCAGAAATGGGACTTGGATCCACTAGAACTAGATTTACAGACCATTTTCAGCTACCCTGTGGGAAACAACCCCCCTAATCCCCACAATTCCTACACTACCACCTTCCCATCCTCTGGAAGAGCTATCTCTCCAGTCTTTTGAGTTTAATTTTACTATGCAACTTGTCTCTTAATAAAATTCCTCTTTTGCAGAGGGGCATGGCGAGACCCATTTCCTTAAGTCATCTTTCATGAGAAGAGATTTTGAGGACTTTTGTTCTCTCTCTATTTCTGGTTCTCAGAGGAACTGGCGCACAACCAGAGGAATAACTTGGAGAAAGAAAGGTCCTGCGCAGATCTCTGATACTGATTTTTGTCCCTCACCAACAGAACAGCTTCCTATATGCTAGTAAACTTGTCTTTTATTTGCTTTGTCCTATGGCTTCTGTCTCGCCTAGGAGCCTCTTCCTTTCTACTTCTTCCTTCCCTGTTCCCCCATAGCCAGCTCTAATATTATCTCCTACTGGTAGTGTGTTCCCTGTTATGATCAACCTGACCAGGACCATTTAGATATGCTGTTTTTCATTATGTCATTATCACAGTAGTGATCATTATTGCAGAAACTCAGATCTAGCAAATGTGCTCATGAACCCCAAAGGAACATCCTGGCAAAATTTCTGTTACCACATATAAGACTATCAAAGGATTTCAGTGGACAATTAGCTCTCTCATGTATTAAGCCCCTTTCTCATATGGTTATGTTACACTGGCTATTGTATTCCATTCTGTGCTCTAGTATCCATAGCACAGTGCCTCGTATACAAACAACTCAGTCAAGATTCCTTGATTCAGCAAAGTGGTACTGAGTATTAAGTATGCATGATGCACTTGAAGTAACAGTAAGGATACACCACTCTTTCAATGCAATATAATATCCATTAAGGTCTAGTGTCTAAATAATAGTGATCAGGGTTTAGCAAATTATACATCCTTTGGGCCAAATTTAGCCTTCCATCTACTTTTTGTAAATGAAGTTTTATTGTTGCAGAGACCTCATGGCTTACAAAAGAAAATTCTTTACTCTCTGACCTTTGCTGGGAAAATTCAGCTGACTCTCTGCCCTAAATCTTTACATTGGATCAGAGCAAAAAGACAATCTTACCTGCCTAAGGATCAGGGAGGAGGAGGTGAAGATCAAGCTTGATAAACCACTAATGGATAGATTTCTCAAGGGTACAGTGCACAAAACACAAAAAGACAGCTCCTTTCTATACGTAATTATATGGTAACTTCTACTTTCAATGGGGGAAAATAAAGCAGTTCTGAGAAAACTGCAATTATCATTCTTCAGTTTGACTTACCAAACACTGTTTGTATAACTGCCCATGAGACATTCATTTCATGTATTTATTCAACAAATACTTGCTAAGGACCTGCTGTCTTCTAGGCAATGATGCTGAGGTGTCATTGGGAAGCCAGAACGGAAATATACATTTAAATTCCCGTCTCCTATAGTAAGAAACAGAGTCTTGGGAGTAAGTGGAACAGCCAAGACTTGGGATTGGGACAAACCTTCTGGCTTCAAGTTTAGCATACTTTAACCAGTAATCAGTACTGTGGAAGACATAGAATAAAAAATTACACAGATTTTGAATCAACATATCACTTTTTCTCCAATGCCATACTTATTGGTGTATAGTACCCTGTCTGTTTTGTCACTTATCATTTTCAGATCTGATATCATCTAAGAGGTAATGTAAATGCAACCTGGTAGTGACATTTGCTAGCTTTATGAAAACAGTCTCCCTGAACTTCAATTTCTTAATCTCTACTTGAAGGAAAATAATATATGATTTTAGTTTATGAAGAGTAATGTGGTCTATAATTGTGTGTGGATTATTGAAACTAAAAAAAAATGCAAATCCTGAACATCTTAGAATTACAAGATTTTTATGAATCTTATGTTTATGAGAATCTCTGTTTGGCATCATGCAAGGGTCCTTAACCTTTTACATCTATAAACATGTTGTCAGCTACGAAGATTGTGATTGAGAACTCTGCAATTGAGATACAAAGTTCAAAAAGCGTAAAAAGTAATCATCATGTTTTAAGGAAGTTTATTAGTTTGCATTGGCTCCACATTCAAAGGCATCCTTAGGCGCAAGTGGCCACAAGTGGAAGAGTGGACAGCCTAAGTAAAGAAGATATGGAGTCAAATAGCCAAAATACAATCAATCAGTTGTGGGGCCCACTATGCCTGTGCCATTTCCAGTTTGTGACATAGTTTGCTTACCTCTGATTCACATTTTCTTCATTGCAAGAAGAGGGAGAAGAAACACTGGCCTAACAGTTGTGAAAAATCTATTGATTAAAGACATATGACTGTACGCAGTCATGTGCCCACTTTGTGCTCGGGTTTGAGGTGTTAGACTCCTTTCTTCTGATGGTACCATCTTGAATATAAAATTACAGTTAGTGTTCTGCTGCTTCATCATTAGAAACTGAATGGCATAAATACCTGAGGAGGATGACTCCATCTGGACACACAGTGAAAAGGGTTATGCTGTCCAAGGTGATGACACCGAGGAACATCATTTGATGAAAACCGGTTAGCACATCTCGTTAGATTATCTTGTTGCTTTACTTCAGTTTGAAATCTGAAGACTGAAAAGAATCCCTTTTATCACTTTGGTTGCCAAGAGCTATTGGACAAATCACACATAAAAATAATATTTAAGGGTCAGGTAATTATTCCAGTAACTTGGGGGGGTGTCTTGGTAATAAAAATAACACTCTCTTATTTCCTCTTAATTATGAAGTCTAAACTTCTTTAGTGCCACTCTGCTTTCAAATAAGATGACACCGTTGCTGGCTGTCGTTCCATGATGTTAGAGAAAATGTTGAGCATTTAATGAATTCAGAGGGTGTTCCTAGTGATGAGAAGTGCTGTCTTGTGTTGACGGTGTCAGCGCCAGGGAAACTTGAAGGCACAAAAGGCTATGTTTATGTAGGTGTTCTTTCATGTCGGGCACTACACTTACTGCTTTTGATTAAGATGTATGATTGAGTTATTGAATATGACATTTGTTGAGAGGTGGAAGATTATCATGGATGAATAGCAAGAGAGTAAAGAACGAGGTGGTGGATGAAGTGTGAATGAAAGGTTACATGCATTGATGTCTAGTTTATTTGATTCAGGGGTTTGAGATAGAATTAATCCATTTCATTTTTAGCATGTTCGAAGAATTGTCTTAAAAGGGGCTCTCTGATATGTAATCAAAATATATCAAAATAGATTGTGACAAGTAGCTTAAAGTTAGTTTTGGTTAGATAAGTATGTGTTGGGGTGGGGACGAACATTGGGAAGCTTCTTAGGAAAGCTTAAGCTGCTTTCACAAATATTGTTATTCTATTTGCATTTATAATATTCCATTGTGGTAAGTAAAGTGGGAATTTTCCATGAAGTTTAAAGGTTTCAAGGGAAAGCCTATTCAACAGTTATTTTTTTCTGAAATACCATGGATGCAAACAGAATTCATCATCTCTGAATACAGAAATTAAAGAATTAAATGGCACATAAACTGAAGCTGAACAATCTAATTTCACTCTTGCCGCTAATATGGCAAGAAAAACCTCACAAGGATGGATGGTTAAAGGGCAGAAAAATAATTTAATCTTTGAGGTTGGACTCTCTAAATAGCACCTGTAGTTGGGCAGCTGAAAATGCTGCTGAAATTCACTAGGCAGACCACGCTGCCACAGGAGGAACCTTGCTCCACATGTTCAGACCATCCTCTTCTCCTTTTTTTTTTTCAGTTCAACACTTTACCTTTCCTATCAATGAACATACACCTCTTCTACCTTTAGCGGCTCTTCTTTGCCGATGGCCAATCTCGGGTATATTATTGCCTTTTTCAGATAGGGACAAAGAGAAGGAGAAAGTTCTAAATTCATGAACAGAGGTAGCAGTAAATCTAGAAGCAGATACACAGATCTTGTTCCCAGACCAGAGCCTGATGTTCCAGTTGTCCTCTCCACTGTGCTCCATTCTCCATCTATTTATTTGCATCTTTAGACTGAAGCCACAGTATCGACTGTAGAAGTCATTGCCTCTCCTCCATTGGTCTGAATTAACTTCAGATTGACACCTAAGTGGGCATTATATGCACCTTCTTTTTTGGGAGCCCAGACCATCCATGACAAAGCAGTCTTCTCTGCCCAGAGGACTTTACACTTCATTTTCACTTGGGAATGTATTAGAAAATGACTAAGCACTTTGACTTAAATTAAAAGATAACTTGGAGATTAGTTTTTGCCAATTTTGTATAGTATGAGTCTATTATAGAAAAATACAGACTTAAAGAAGAAATAAAATAAAATTTCAAAGTATATGAGGGAATGTTAAATCCCATAAAGAATTAAACACAAATTTTATTTTCCCTTTTTAACTAATTCAAGTAGTTATGTCCCTTGGTTAATGGGAGAAAAAGAAAACTATTTCTTGTGTATTTGTATACACATGTTACATGTGTGTATCTGTCTAGATCTGTGTTATGTAGGTCTATGTAGAGAATCAAAGGAAGTATTTCTTCTTCTGACTGTCCATCATGAGTCTTTTCCTAGCTGACCTGGTGATACACACCCTAATCCACTTGGGAGGTGAAAGCAAGAAGATCAGAAGTCCAAGGTCATCTTGGGCTATATAAGGGAGTTTGAGGCCAGCCTGGGCTATGTGAGATTCTATTTCAACAACAAACCACAATAGCAATTAGGTTATTTTTTATAAGTTCGCTTTTAAGAAAATGGTGCTACTGGAGATGTGTGATGAACTTCTCTGTTGAACCCCAGGGCACAGATACAAACCCCAATAAAAATTCTGTTTCCTTCGCTCTCACACAAGATAAGCCAAAGTTGAATTCATTTCAATATTTCCACTGAAACACACACACACACACACACACACACACACACACACACACACACACACAGAATCAAAGGATTGCTGCTGTCATTTAGAGCAGACCAGAATTAATAATGGCAGCCTTACCTACCTGACCACCTGGCTCGCTGATCAAGTGCCTCCCAGTGGGGATGGATGGGATAATGAAAATCAGCTATTGATTCTGTATATTTCCTCCTTGGGAAAAGAATTAGCATTACTCCTTATATCAGTGGATTATTACTTTATTTCATTTCATATATTGTTTATTTGGGACAAGGTCCCGGGTAGTCTGGGCTGGGCTTTCTGTGCAGGTGAGGATGGCCTCGAACTCCTGATTAACTTCTCTTTACTTCCCTTGTGCTGAAATTATTGCCTTTTGCTACCATTTCTGGCTTCAGAAATTTTTTTGTATTATAAAATGTATGCTTTTCGGTCAACTAGAAAAAAAATATTAGTTTTGATTCTCTGAAGTTCCTTTCTCTGACTTTTAAAGGGTATGGATTTAGTTCTCCCTCTTTTATGGCATCAAATAAACTAGTGGACATGGTGGCAAATAAATCCCATAGAAAGTAGTTAGAAAAGATCAAACACAACCTTCACTGCGACACAGGGGTGCATTTGCTTTACTCAGTAAAAGGTCCTGATTTGGAGATGCCCTTTTTGACAGAGTCAAATGTTATTTTCTTTTTGACCAATATTTACATAAAAATAAACTGTCCTACTAAACTCATTCTGAGGTGTTTTATTAGTTTATCCTTTGTGAGGGAGTATTATAAAATGGTAAACACTATATATCTAGTGAACTTGAGAAGGAATAAATGATTAATTTTTAATGAATGAGGCCATCAGGAGTGTTTTCAGCATAGTCTTTCTGCTAGGGATTCTGCTGAATTTTGTTAAAAAATTACGTATCTGACTTTGATATTTGGGAGGTCATTTCCTTCTCCAATGCCATGGATAGATTTAAAGATATTTAATAAAGATTATTCTTTGAAGTGTGTTTCATTTACCTTTCTTTTAAACACACACAGAATGAATTTTCCACTCAACTTGTTTTTGGACTTTGAAATCTCTGAATGTTTACATTTTATCTACAACATCACATTATTATTCCAGTTAGAGTTTTCGTGACCAAAATAACTTGGTACCTTGGCTGGGAAAGCGCCCAGGAAGAACTTTATACTAACATGGCAATTGGGTAATGAGGGGCTTGTAAATTGAGTCAGAGCATGTAATTCTCTTCCTAGGTTGCACTCTAGCTAGCTTTTTATGACTTTAAGTACTTCATGATCAGTAAATAATAAATTCAATTTACCAGATAGAAGTTTTGTCACTTAGACACACTCACTTGGAATATATATTTCTTAATTGGCATCAGTGGCACATTTCCCAGGAAGCATAACAAAATGGATCATTTAATAGATGCCCAATCTCTCCATCCATCTATCTATCAGTGCGGTACATGATGTTTTGACTTTAATATGGTAATTATCTCAGGCTGACTTCAGAGCAGGAAGCTGCCTCCCACACAGCAGTGCTTAATTACTTTAGACTTCAGCTTGCCAAGTGAAAAATTGACTGTTTTTTGCACATTGCATAGAATTGAAATGATTTCATTGTCATTTCGGTAGAAATGCAGCCTGACATCAGCATAGAATCATGGGAAAGATAATGCAAAATTTCTCTGAAATTCTAAAATGGTCTGAAAGCTGACTTATATTTTTTTATGAAGCTGCATTTCGTTTTCAGAATGTTAATGAAGATCTACTTCATCCTGAGAGGAGCAAACTTTCAAGCATTCACTTCTGCAGATGCAGTGGAATAGAGAGTCAATAAAGCACTTTGAGAACTACAGTCCAATGCTTGCTTTCACAATTAGGGGGCAGAAGAGCAATTGGAATTGATATGGACTGTAATTAGCAGGGAAAATTGTTAGCTTGGGTTTTTAATATAATGAAAGTAAAAAATTTTAGAAAACTGCATTTTTGTGCAGATTATGAAACTAGACATTCTTAAGATGAAATTGTCAAATAAACCCAGGCTGTCTTTGTGTTGAAATTCATCAAAAATGGCTTTTTTTCCCTCCCCTTCAGATTTCAGCTGTCAATCACATGCTCTTAATTGAATAATTTGCAAGAAACCAAGAGCAGATTTCATGAATAAAATGTCCACAAAACATGTGATTGGATAGAGGGGAAAAGTAAAATTCCGAGAGACGGAGTTATTGCGGTGGAGCAGATCACAGCCAAGCTCTCCCTTTGGCCAGAAGCGCTCCAGAGTAGCAATGACACCTTTGCCATGTAAACCGCAGGGGAAAGTAATTAAATTTAACAGAAGCTGCCCTTGATTTAAAGCCACAGGGGAAGTAATTAAATTTAATAGAAGCCACTACTTCTAAACAAAGATATATGGTATTTCTATCACCAAATGCTACTTCCTCCCACCTCCCCCCCCACATGTGCTTATAGTGTCTAGTGGTCTGCCCTAGAAACCAGTTACAGAACAGCTACTGGGTGATATGTGACTGAATATTCTGAGTTAGACTTCTATGGATGTAGCTCAGTGGGTGGAGTGCTTAGCCCAGCGGGATGCAGCCCTGAGTTTGACCCCCAGTAGCATATAAACCAGGTATGTGGAGAATGCCTTCAATCCCAGCAGTACCCAGGGTGGTAATAATATTAAATGTTCAAAGTCATTCTTGCTACATAGTGAGTTGGAAGGCAGCCTGGGATGCAGGAGACCCTGTCTCAACAAAACAAAACAAAACAAAACAAAAAACAATGAGTTGGATTGATCAGGAATCTAACGTTAGTATATCTAAGCTACAATTCTAGAACACTGCCCCGGAGGCAGCACCAACCAACACTTACTTAGCCTTAACATGATACAGAAAATTTGGGGTGAAAAAATACAATTGTGCTTTTTTCCCTCAATAGTGATCCATTTTGCACATTTCTGCCCAAAGGCTACCATTGCCTTCTTGAACTCATTCAGTCTTCTGGCTTTGGGAAAACCAAGGTTTCCTTCTCTAAGCTGTGTGCAGGACTAGACACAAAGACTCACTTCTTCTTTTCCACATTGTACAAGACCTAGGTCAAATGGGGGTTGAGGTGAGGTAAGGGAGTTTCAGGGCCATCCTGGTCTCACAGGTACCTGGAAAGGATGCTTGTTACACTTGGTCATCTCTTCACTGTGCTTGGTACCCTGAATCTGGTTGACTGTTTCTAGCCGTGGGATAATGGCAAGTTTCCTATGACTTAGTTTTATTCATTATAGAGTTGATAGAATAACAGCATCTGACACATGGAACAAGAGACAGGTCCAAATTGGTAAACTGGTTGTCATACATAAAGTACCTAAAAGAGTACCTGATGCTTAGCAAACAATGCTACATATTATGTAGACTGAAGTTCACTGACCATTGATAATCATTTCATTTCACACTCGGGACCGTAAATCTACCCACATGGTTTTATTTGAATTGTAGACTCAAACCATATTTTGAACATAGATTCTTGTGAAATCTATTCAGATACAGTCCCTAATGCTCAGATGGAAGAGTAGCGGTGAGCCATTTGGTTGGGAAGTGGGGGTGGGGATCTGGGGGCACCATTGCAGGAACTGAACAGAAGATAAAGTCAGTCCAAATCTATTGCACTGAGAACTATGGGCCCACATACAATGTTAAATCCCCCATAGAGGCCAAAGCATGCCTCCTTCAAAGTTATGCATCCTACCCGCTTTCATGGTTAGCCCAGGACAGCACTGCAATAAGTGAAATCAGTCGCTAGTCCTTCCAGGACTGAACGCAAAGTCACAACACATTTGTCAGCTATATATTTTCCTGTCAAGCAGTTGTTGGGTTGAAAACCACCAAAAAGAATTTTTCTTTGTCAGATAAACTTTTCACAATAGAAGAATGTAGCAAAGGCTTCTGAAATAAATCTAGCGGCACTGGGGAGTTTACAAATACTAGCATATTAATATACAGCTAAAATAATAATAAAAAACACCATGCTGCTAAAGATGTTTAGTATTATCAGCTCACTGCAGGAGTTTATTAGAAACTCCTGCTTTCTTTTATTAAAATTTCAATTGGCTTGGTGAATGAGATCCTATGTTAGTGTCATAAAGTGAGGAGCCAGAGGAGAAGATATTGGCAACTAAGTGCAGATTTCATTTTAAAAACACTTTACATTATAAAAAGAAGATTGCATATTGTAAATATTCCATATAATGCTAGTGGTGTTAAAAGTAGACTTAGTCATTTTTTTAATTCATCAGATTGTCTTTTTCTGTGATGATATCTGGCAGATTTTATATTTCTGCAGTAAAGTTTTAAATTTATCCCAAGATGTTTTTAGTTATAAGCAGCAAACATGATCTACGAAAAGTTTTCATAAGATAATATGAAAGTGTAATTCAACGGGAATCCTCTTTGGCAGTACCTTGCAACAACTGCTTAGTTCCATAACCAGAGGAATATTTTTCTTGTGCGTTTTGGAAGCTTTTGTTAAACTAATGCAGTTTCGCTGGGTGGCTGGTGAGACTGCACGCGTTAATCTTTGCCTGGATGTTTGGGTTGGCAGTGTGGAAGACAATCCATGAAGCACTTTCTGCTGTGAGGACATGCTTTTCCTCTCCTGGTCACTGCTCTTCACCTACAGAAACACCCTTAGGATGGTGCTGGGTGAGGTGGAGCTGAGTGCAGAGCCTCGGCTCCCTGGCTCAACATCTGGACTCTGTGGAAGTGAGACGTGTTCAGGTCTGCAGCTGCAGCCTTTCATGACAAGTTCGGGAAATTTTACACATGGTTGCTTGCTTAGAAAATATTTCCAGATTGAACATGTTTATGGCACTGACATTTGAGGCTGAAGGCCCTTCCTTCTTGATTAGAGGAGAGAATCCTCACAGACTGTATTCGAACTTTATGGGGTTGGAAACCTGGGAATGGGTCATTTACAATTTTCAAATGAATCAAAATGCACTTTGATCTCTGGTCCAAGTTTCTTTAAATCCAATGAGAGTCATAATAATAAATTAGCCCAACTTAGCTATTTTCCCCTAAAATATGGTCACCTTTAATGTAATCATTTTATTGCATTCTAGAATTGAACCAACATATTTAATCCATCTTATTCAAAGCATATATTTTCTGAGATGGGACATTAACTCAACAAATGTGTGTGGGGTGTGTGTGCATGCATTGTATGCATACTTGTGTGTGTGTACCTGCATATGTCTGTCTGCATGTGTATATTTTCACATTTTAATTCACAACATATTATGTGGAAATATGTATTTATTTACTATAGAATGGATTTATGTCTACACAATTTTCTAAATGAAATATCTTATTTTATTCATAAATCTGAATGCAGGTACACTGCATGTTGTCAAAGCAAGTGCACACTGTTTCAGCAAAAAGATGCATTCAAAACAGAGACTGCACTGGGATCTTCCAGTGTTTAAAAATCCTAAAATTTGAAATTTATTTTAATGGATTAATTTGTGTTAACAGTATCAGGTCTGTTTAGCACTAAATTTTAAATAAGATGAGAAACAATTGCTTTCTATTGATACAATCTTCATTTTTGATTGTATGTAGAAGCTCAGTGGACTGGCAAAATGCCCTTGGGCTGCTAGCAGGCATCAGGTCAGACCACACACTTTACCAGCTGCATCTTCACAGAGGAAGTATTACTGCTCATAACTGGATTTATCCAGATACACAGAGAATTTTCTTCAATATTAGTTGTAATGTTTAATGCAATACCTCTTCTTCATGCATTTAAGCAAAGGGTGGCTCGTATCCCACAGAAAAGCCTTTCATACCATACTCTTTAGTTTATGACATTTTAAACACAAAACGATAGTCACCTTTGTCCAAACAGAATGCTACTATGAATGGAATGTACTTGGCATGTATCATTATTGTACCTAAGATATGGAAAAGAAGAGGTGGTCAGTTCTTTCATGAACCAAGTTATTTTGCTCTCCTTTCCCTCAGTAAATAAATGCTGGATATTAGCTCTGAGCAACCTTTAACTCAGCCTTGGAATGACATGTGAGCCACCAAGTGGTTTGTATCGATTTTGATCTTTAGATTTGTGGAGTAATATTTTTAGCCCTTTTTTAAAAGACTGAAGGTCTTCAAAAAACCAAATCTATTCGTGATTAACTGCAGAGTCAAACGTTTTAATTCTAACCCAGGGGAAAGGCAAGAACAAGTGAGAAGATACAAAGACGTGTAACGAAGGGCAGTAAAGGAATCTAAGTGAATCATTTTATTAAAATGGCTGTTTCACTATAAATAAAGAACCATAAAAAGAACAATTTGTGTAGTCTCTTACGAAAACCTCCCTCTAGGCAGCCAGCCACTCAAATTTTATATGGAAACACACCAACGCACTCCCCTAAGGAAAATGGAGATATCTGCTGTTTCTTTTTAACAAAGATTGAGATGCTTATAAAGAACTTAGCAAAGACTTCTAAAAATAAAACCTTTTCCTACAGCCCCCTGCCCCCTCCACCGCACACAGTGAGAGCAACCTTTCCTTCCTGATCTGACTGCATTGTCGGACTCCAATTGAAACCGCTCCAATGTTTCCCAGGTTTGTATAGCACCTTCTCATCATTTCCTTGTGGGTATCTTTCTTTAAATATTGCTTTAAATAGTGCCACCTCTTATATATTGGGACCAAATAAGTGTACCATTTGCTGGTTTAATTGTAACTGGCCAAGCTCAGAAAATGAGCAGCAAGGTCAAAGAAGAGCATAGAGGAACCGAGAGAAGCAAATGGTATTTCATTATTTGTAACAGCTGCCTTGTAGTCTTTCTTCCCGCACAGATTGTTCCTGAGCAACTTCCCACCGGTGTGGTGGATCTTTTCATGCTTTCCCTCAACACAACTGTCTCTTGGCCATTTCCCTTGCTCCAGGTAACATGGGGAAACACCACCAACTTGCATCATTCCTGTGTCTGTGGAGTTGTTTGGCTGCTAATTGATTCTCAAAGGAAGCGGGCTGCTGCTGTCAGGACAAAGCCAGGTTTAGAGTTCTTTGATTTTAAGCATGCTTATTTCATTGAAATTAAAACTGCTAGCAGAATGGGTATTGGACTGCAAAGTGCCTTTAAAGGAAAAGTTATAATAAATACTGCTTTCATGAGCTAGAAAAAGAAATCTACTCATTTTCAGGTCTGAGGTGTATTTTTTGTTTGTAATTTTTACCATAGTTTTAACTGTTAACGTAATTGATGTATATCATAGGAAGGAAATAGGGGTGCCTTAACCCCATTTTTTAATTAATTTTATTTATTTCTGTATGTGTATGAATGTACTGTCTGCATGCAAGTCTGTGCACCCGTGTTATGCAATGCTGCGGAGGTCAGAAGAGGGTGTCGGATTCCCCTGGAACTGGAGTTCTCCTGGAATTGGAGTTTCAGACGGTTCTCGGCCGCCATGTGGGTTCTGGGGATCGAACCCGGGTCCTCTGTAAGAGCGGTCGGCGCTCTTAACTGCTAGGCCATCTCTCCAGCCCCTTAACCCCATTTTTTAAGAGGGCCTGTGCCTTGGAATCTGAATCTTAGAGGACGGGATAATAAGTATTTGTTGAAAAGTGGTTTTACGTTCTAAAGCCTTTTCCAGGTAGCTGTGATTTTTAGCGTTGTGCGAGAGTATTAAGAACTGTGGTAGCATAGAAGCTTTCCCATTTAAGCATCCTTGCTTGAAAAACAGAGCATGTGCCGACTTTCTAAAGGTGCATTATTCCTGTGAATGGGTTTATCAGCAGTACAACAACATTACAAGACAGGCTTAGCCATAAAAAGGATTAAGTGGGGCTGTGTATTACTGATTAAGTAAGAGAGCAGTACAAGCGAGTTGTGAGAGTTACTAGGGCTGCCAAGTCTTTTGAAACAACACAGTCATAAAACTTTACTTTCCTTGCAGACCCAACCTTTTCCTCTGGGATCTTCTCGAACAATATTCAAACATCAGCTCTTCGGCAGACACTAAATCCCGCCTGTGTTAAAAACAGTCATCAACAACCCAAACGGTTTTTCCCAAAGGTCCTCGTGCTTCAAAAAGGCTTCTGTGATGTATAGACTTGACCTGTGTTTAATTAAGCATCTTCCACTTAGCAACTGAATAACCTGGAGTGCATTCTAAACTTTTGTAGCCTCTTTATCCATAAAGTGAGATAAGAGTTTACAAGTTTTCAGTGAGTGTCAAGACAGAAAGTGCATAGAAGGCACCAACTGAATTTCCTTGCTCTTTTAAAAAGATTTTATATATTATTTTTATTTTATGTGTATGAGTGTATTGCCTGCCTGTGTGTAAGTGCATGCATATCATGCAATGCTCACAGAGGTCAGAAGAAGATGTCAGATTCTCCAGGAACTGGAGTTACAGACAGTTGTTAGCTGCCATGTGGGTGCTGGGAACTGAACTTGAATCCTCTGCAAAAGCAGCCAGTGCTCTTAACTGCTGAGCCGTCCATTACTATTCTTGCCTTGCTCTTTGGAAGCACTAAAATTATTAGCTGGTATGAAGAGAAACAATTGTACATCTTTTGCCACCCAATGATAAATACGTTTTGAGAAATAAACTTCTGTTTAAAATCCACGGAGATATCCTTATTGTATTATTTTTACTTATTTTATTGTAATATGGAATGGTGGCAGACCCCTCAGGATGGAGCTAACCTAGTAAGGAATACTGCAAATGGTCACTAGTGCAGAAAGTCAAGCTTGAGCCATGTTGGATTTCCATGCACAGCATGCATCCTGCTTACTGCTTTGCATAGTAAAAGTTTTTGTGGTGGTCCACACTTTTAATCCCAGCACTTGGGAGGCAGAGGTGGATCTTTGTGAATTCAAGGCCAGCCTGGTCTACATTGTGAGCTCCAGGCTAGCTGGGACTAAAGGGAGACCCTGTCTCAAAAAGACCAAAAAAATAAAATTTTCTTCTCCAAGCAGTTGTGGACAAGTGTGAAGATTTCATGCTTTGGCACTCTAGTATCATGTGACATATTCAGAGAAGGCAATACACAAATCACTGCTTTCTACTTAGTAATGCTATGTTTCAGGTACTGCCAGGTTGACATCTGTTAATGCCAGGTCTCCTAGGCATCCCTAGAGCCAATCACATATTATGCCTTCCTCTGGTCTCTCTTATTCACTAGGCAATATTCAGTGATATTTTAGTTATTGGCTGGATGATCTTCTGTCTTTATTTCTTTTCTGTTGTTGTGATAAAATACTCTGGATAAACAGTTGAGAGGAGAGAGGGTTTATCTTTGTGTCACTGTTCAAGGTAGAGTCCATCATGGCTGGAAAGCCATGGCAGTGGCTGGTGAGACTGCATTCAGTGGAGATGCAGAGAGCAGTAAATGAATGCTACTGCTGAGCTCACCTTCTCCATTTGATTCGGTCCAGCATCCAAGGCCTAGAGAATGATTCCATGCACAATTAACATGGGTCTGCCCCCATCAACCCACACAGTCAGGACAAGCCAGGTTAGACATACCCAGAATCCTGACTCCTAGGTGATTGTAGATTCCATCAAGTTGAAACTCAACACCAAGCACATCCTCCAACAAGTAAATACACCAGAAAACATGCACTTGAACTGTGTAGTCAATAGACTTCGACTTTGACTGTCTGTACTTAAAATGCTCTGGATCCATAATGTTAGGTCAATATTGGCACTAAATCTGATTTTGACATATTCTTTCTTTTTTAATTATTTATTTATTATTTTTTATGTGTATGAGTGTACTGTCTGCATGTAGGTTGGTGCACTGTGTCGTGTCATGCAATGCCACGGAAGTCAGAAGAGGGCATCAGATTCCCCTGGAACTGGAGTTAAAGACAGTTCTTAGCTGCCATGTGGGTGTTGGGAATAGAACCCAGGTCCTCTGCAAGAGCAGTCGGTGCTCTTAACCACTGAGCCATTTCCCCAGCCCCAACATATTCTTTCTATTGCACTTAAATTTTCAACAGTTAGAAATTAATTTTCCAGGAAATCTCTTAATATATATTAAGTTTACCTTTTCCTACAAAAATGTCACTTATAAATATGTAAATGGTAGAAAACAAAATCAAAAACAAAAAAGTGGTCACAAATTTCGAATGTATGAAGTTTGACATTTAACATAGGGGAAAAAGAGAAAGGATTTTCTCTCTCTCTCTCTCTCTCTCTCTCTATATATATATATATATATATAATTTAAAAAAATCGAAATTATTTGACCAAATCATATATCTAATGAAAAAAAATATTCTCAAACCAAAGTTATCTCACTGTAGATTCTTTACCTGCAGGCTGTTTATGAGACGGGTTCACCTAGTTCAAATTTTACACGAGAAATTAGTTTCAGGAGATAATTTCATCCATATCACTCGAAATATTTTTCATATGGGCTGCGAAGTGTTATAAATTCTAACTTAATATAAGGCAAAGAGGAAAAAAAGACTGTAGATTTCACATGTGGAATCCATTCCATGTTGTTTTTGCTAGATTTTCCCAAGACCCTAGGGAGATCCAACAACGATAGGTTATATGGAGTGCAATTAGAACCGTAATGCAGAAGCAAGCAAATTAAGTCAGAGGTTGATAGTTCCAGACAGGCCTGCTTTCCTTATCCTGGCACAGGAGTCCCGTAATGCACTTGGAAGAGCTGAGATTATTGTTTATGTCTCTCCTTCAAGACATCAGCAATGTTTTTAGAAAGTAGGAAGAAAAATCTACTAGGACAACTCCAGAATCTCACCTCAAACCATGTTATTCTATAATGTGAGGAGATGTGATTATATAACTGCACCCACAATTGCAACGCTCAAAGAAAAGCATTTATGTTTCATTATACAGGTTACCTCCCTTTCTAGGCTGTGCAGCAGCAGGTATGAACTGGATATGGGGTGGGGTGAGGCTAGGGGTCAGCACAGGGAATAGTTTAAGGAGCACTGAGGGATGTTGGGGCCATTAGATACCAGAGGACTGTCCATAGCTTAGCAGAGCTGCTTGGATTTCAGAGGGACTCTGTGTGAGGTGGAGGGAGGGAGAAGAAGGAAGGGGCTTAGGAAGGACAGACAGGGTGAGGAGGGGATCCAGTGTCAGTGATGGTTGGGAGGGGGCAAAAATGCCTGGGGGGGTGGGACTGGGGAGAGGAGATCTCCATCCTCAGCAGCTGTGTGGATGCCCTCCCCCCCAGCTTTTGTGAAAACAGAATAGTATTAGAGGGAGCTAACCTAACCCCAGAGGACCTCTTTAGCCAAAGAAATTCTGAGTTTGGGAGGTACGTTTTATTTTTATTTATTATCACAACACACACTATAAATTTTAAAACCTATTTGAATGATTTCCCTGAGGAGGAGATCTGACCCCATTCCCACAGATACCCTACTCCCAGAGTGCTAAGTGTGCCACAAAGCATTTGGAAGGCTTTCTTTAAAGTTTCAGCTCATTCAGCCATTCTGGGGGCTGCAAGTCTAGCTTGCTGGGTCCTCTGCTAATACTAGAGCTCATTTATTTATGAGGACCAGGGAGTGGGGGGCGGGCAGGGTGACAGCTGCAGGGCTGCCCTGTACCCCGGAGATTTGTGGCTGGTGGAGTTGGAGGGGGAACCATTCGAAGATATCCTATTTGAACAACTGTTTGTTATACAATAAAAATGACTCAGTGGCTCTGAGCGTGAACTCTCCCAGGGAGGGTGCTGCAGGAGGCAGTCGGAGACTTTGTTTTAAGCAAATGAGCAAACAGGAGCTGTGGGCTTTGTTGTGAGGAGGGGTGGCTTTGTGGCTGCCTTCATCCTTCCTCAGGGTTTCATTTGCTTGTCAGGAAAGCACACTGCCCCTGGGGGACTGCTATGCCTGAGACAGCTGCCAAAGAGAAAACGGGTTCAGGAATTGGGAAGGGGTAGACAGAGCCTAGAGCAGCGGGGCGGGGAGAAGCAGAACACAGGTATGCGAGGCGTTCCAAGATGCACAGATATGGAACACTTGCCTTTCTCTTTTAGATTATGTACATTTTCATAAAAATGGAAGCAAATGCAATTTGTATTGTGCCTGAAAGAAGAGTGAGTCTGAACTGTGTCAAATGACAGGAGGAGGGATTTTCAGAATATGGGGGCCTTGAGAGAAGAGGCTCAAACGCTTCACTAGGGAAGAGCGGGAGTTAGTAGATAGAGGGTAGCCTCCTGATAGTACCTTCTGGACTCTCCAGGTCTGTGCTGTAGAAGACAGAAGCTCAGGAGCCCATCTCTGCAGTAACACCAGTGTCTTGATGTGTCTATGCAATGATGGTAACGCTGAGGTCATAACCCTTGACCTGGCACTGTGTCACACATTCTTCAGGACCCCTTCGTCTTGGTTCTTGATGCAGGGTCTCTCACTGCCCCCAAGGTCCTCCTGTCTCTGCCTCTCCATTACTGACATTACAAAGCGTAAAAAAGGCAAACCAGTTTACTCCTGTGGTCTTGAGAATTGCAAGAGTCCTATTCTGGATCCTAAGATGGCTTGTGGAGGGTGATGCTCTCTGCTGGACCTAGGGCTACTGTGTCAGGCTGCTCACCAGACCCTCCATCTCTGTGTAAGTGAAGCTCATAATGGTAGGACTTAGGCTCCGAGGTTCATCTCCTAAAAGTGGGTTCTTGGTCCTGATACTGTCCTTGCTGTAGAGAGGCAGCGAGGCTTCTGCAGGCTGCCTCTGCTAGCTGCGTGCCCTGCTCTGTATTATCTTCCTGGCATTTGAATGTGCCCAGCTTGTAGCTAAGGTGCTTTTATTCTCAAGGAGTGGAAGCTTCATCAAGCAACTAAAGTTTAAGTAGGTGAGGGGAACGGCAGTAGCACGGGGAACATTATTAGAGGTCCACTGCTAGGGGATTCGATGTGGGGGATTTTAGGCAGTTTATGTGGTGGAGAGAAGGCACAGCGACAATGCGGGGATCTCTTATGAAATTTGAAAATGTACAGTCAACACAGGATTGCCAATTATTAGATAATAAGTACAATGCCAGGCTTGCTTGAGGAGCAGAAAGGAAAATTACTCCAGACATGGGCTAGAGTCCAGGGCTCAGCCTTGGGTGCTGTCCATGGCTGCTGCCAGCTCCTAGAGACTGCTCTTCCAGAGACGGGATTTAGCTCTCTGCACCAGCGTTATGTTATGAGGTAGGGTTACTACACAACTCCTTTGAATATGAAAAATAGAAAGAACTCCCTTTTTAATCTTTGTTTTTATGGCTGCAAACATGATTACATAGAGGAAAATCAATCCCAACGGAACACAATGGATAATACAAAGTAATTGATTGGCCTTTATCATTTTCCGTTAGGATATTAAAATAACACCATAATATCAAGCGGCAGCTACTGATACACAATGAGAAACAGGAGTGATGATATCTAAAGGTAATCAGGTCAGGGAACTGTGAAAGTAAGATAAATAAGGTAAATGGAAAAGAAATAGAAAAAGGTTTAAAAGGCACAGAAAGGAGTTGGTGGCAAGGAGCGCGTCATAGAAGGGAAGCTGATGTCTGATATGCCATTAAGCAGGAAGCCTCAAGAAACCGTCCATTGCAACTGTGTGATGGCAGTATGTCTCGGTTGGTGTCCCAAGCCGTGGGGGTTGAAGCTGAGTGGCTTTAACTTCTCAGGAAGTGCAATAATCCTTTCAAAACACAATGCCTGCAGCCTGACTGCTAACAGACTATGAAGCTTAGAAAATGACATAGGGGAGGCATTGAGGTACTGGCATTTCCTAGGCTTGAAAGCCACCAGCGTGTCTTTGGAGACAACTTTCAGATTACCAGAGGCCAATGTGACTTTGTCAGACCCTGGAATAGCATGGCTCATGCACCACTGGCAAGCCACTGAGCCAGAACCAATGAGAGAAAACTCGTCAATCAAAAAGCCGAGATACTTTAACATGGAATCGCACAGATTTTATTTTTGCAAATATATTTCTTCTCTCTTTCAACATATACTCATGAGTACTAATCCATGTGTAATGTTGTGAATTGTGTCATTTATGTAAAGTATACAAAAATTTAATTCTCACTAACATTCATTCTTCTTTAATAATGTTTCCCATGTGAAATACATGCATGCTTTTTTTGTACGAGTAATGAATGAATATGGGTAGAAGGCAATTCATTAAAGAATACATGCTATTTGTCTTAGTCTCTACATTATTACATAGTGCTAATTTAGATTTCTTCCAGGGTCATGCATGTGTTAAACAGCCATTGCAAATAACCCTGCTTGGGGTAGAAGTCAGCTTGCTGCATTCATACTTGAAATAGTAGAACACCTACCAGAGTGATCCACCCTTTGGGTAAGTGGCAATCAGGAAACTAGCTTGAGGAGGTGATGGAAGAGACCGCTGTGTGGGCTGGGAGCATTAGCCAGCTAGTAAGCTGTGGAAACCTCAGGAAGTATGGGAAGTAGTTGCTTACTCAGCAGAACTTGAAACATTACAGGATTTATTTCTAACTTTCCAAATCTCATGCGATTAAAGCTATTTGTTCATTTATTCATTTATCACGTGAACTCCAATTAAATATCCATCATGGCTCTGGAGTTACAGAGATGCTTTCCAAGGATACCTTATTAGTCAGCTTCCCAGAGCAACAAAGCAACAGGCAGTCTATGTCCCTCTCACCCCACATAGCATTTCAAACAAAGATGACAGCACATATGAGGGTAGTCACATAATATTACAATGTAGCATTGATGTAAGGTAGCTGTGAATTTAATTTCCCAGAAAAAAGCATGCCATAAATATTCTACGAAGCTGATAAACTATCTAAAACTTCAGTAATTGTGGAGAGCTGGAAGGTTCTAGGTCCAGAGCCAAGTGATCCTGTGTTACCTTACCCCTAAAGTAACCATGTCCTGCCTATCTCTGTGTGTGACCTATCCTCCTGTGACTATCAGGTAAATCTTTTGGGAAGTTCGAACAGACTCCTTAGCTTTCACCAAGCCGAGGGTAAGAATGTGGTCACCTAGCATCTGAAGCCCATAGTACAGGCTCCCTCACTTTGCTGCATATAACCCTCTTCACTTCCTACCAACATAATTTAAAAGTGCTTTGATTTATATTTTTATTTGTTGTTACTGTAAAAATGTCATGAAGCTTTTACCATGTTGGAAGATGGTATTTGGAAAGACCTGAGTCCCTCCCTGTGCCTGGGCCATGGCTATTCATACTTGGCTCCAAAATAAACTCTTATTTCCTTTGAGGTGGGAGTGGTGTTTTAAGGCAGACATAGTCTATATCGTCCAGAAGGGTCTAAGTACATTCTATGATGATGGAAAAATGATGAAACTGCCTGAAATTTCAGCACAAACCAGTGTAGTTAAAACACACAGAATACATGTGTACATATGTGTGTACATGTAGGTGTGAGTGTACATGTGTACGTAAAAAGATAGTGATTGTTTGATTTGGAAAGAGAGAGAAAGAGAGAGGGAGGTGCAATGAAGTCAGTTTCCCTTGATCATGCAGACCAGGACATTCCACTCGTAGTGTAGACCTGTAGTGAGTGATTCCACTAGTAGTGCAGACCTGTAGTGAGTGATTTCCTCTGGACATGACAGGACCTTCGGCTGCCATGGAACAGAGATTGGTGTTATGGAGATATAATGATAGCTGGGTCTATGGCAATGATAATGGGGCTGTTAACAATATGTAGTAGTCCCACCAACCAAAAGGCTAAGAATGTCATCAGATAGCATCTAAGACCTATAATAGAATACTCTCTCTCCCCATTTTTCTATGACCCACCTCTCAATCTACTCACCAATGCATTTGAAGACTTATTTATGACTTTGTTTTGTTACTCTAAGAAGTTTATGAAATTGCTACTTCATTGGAACATTGTGTTGGGGAAACTTAAATCTGTGTTTCCTGGCCATGGTCACTCATAAATACCTTTTCTCTTCATGAACATTTCCACATTAAGGTGCTTAATGCCTATGTATATTCTTGCAGCTTAGATATTTACTTATGAGATATTGAATACTGGGTAAAATGGACTTTAAAGACAAGTATGACCCTTTCTTGGAAAGTGCTCACTCTGGAGGAGGTGAAAGGGAAGGGATTAGAAGGACAGGGAAATGTAAGAACAGGCCTCTTGGGATCAGGGCGTGGTCGAGGGGTAGTTCTATGACACGCTCTTGGTTATTCCATGCCATCCTGTGTGCTTCTTTTATTAGGACCAAAACCTGGCTTTTCCCTGTCCACAAAGAGTGGTGGTATACCTTCTATCAATCTGGGTTAATGGGTTCTTTCATGCAGATGGATGAATCCTGCTATTTACAAAGATTCAGGAGATGTGAGGACACCTAGTCTTGCTTTATTTGAGGTGCCTCATTCTCACATTCTCAACCTAGATCTGTGACATTTTTCAGTGTGGTTTAACACTCCCACAACCCTTTCAGACTTCACGTCCCAGCTAGTGCTTAGTCCCTGGGTATCTAAGTCCATGCTGGTAATAGGAACTTGTTCTTTTATACACACTTGGACAAACTCTAGGTTTCTCAGTGGGTACTGCAGTTTAGATGTTGCCTGTCCCCTAGAGGTCCAGGTGTCAAAGGCTGTCCTCTGGGTGGCACTCTTAGGAAGTTTTAGAATCTTTGAGAGGTGGAACCATAGATCCTCAGGTTATTGAAGGCTTGCCCTCAGATGGGATTGTGTTTGTTGATCTGTTTAATGGTGGGCTGTCTTGGTCCACCCTGGCCTGACCACTTAACCCAGGTCTTGAGGACCCAAATAATTCATCCTGAGCAGCTAAGAATCAGCCAAATCAGAGTAAATTACTCTGTTGTCCATGCTGTGATAGCAAGTCTTCTGAAGTACCATGATATAGCACATCCAGGCATTAAAAGAAGAAAATGCGTCTGTTTAGGGCCAGCCCGAGTCTTGACTGGGCTCTTAGAGGAAGTCAGATCTTTTTCAGTTCCAACAAATCAATACCCCTTTCTTCCTTCCCCTTTGCTCTTCAAGTTGTCCAGAACTCTCCATTTTCTTACATGCTTGTTAGTAGAGAAATGATCAGATTGATTAATTCATACCAGCTAGGAGCAACTGACAATCCTGATTAAAGAGATATTCTTACCAGAGCTGTTGAAATTGTAACGGAAGATACCACTTATCCCAGATGAATCAACCTGTAATGGTATATTTTCAGACAACAGAGATACCTACTTACTGTTAGATTGCCCTTGTGAGCCTTTATATTTGCAGCATGGGCCCTAACCCAACTTTTTGCATACCTTTGTTGTATCATAATTTTTTATGGAAGGGGCTGTCTTCCCACCAGAGTGGAGGTCTTTTGAGGAGAAGGACATTCCTTATAGGAAGGACATTCCTTTGTTCTCAGGCCCTCACAAAATTCCTGTCACAGAGCTGCTTGATGTTTTTTTTTTTCCCCTGTTTTTAAAGCAAATTTTTACAATGAGACCATTACCTAGGCTTTGGGGGATTAAAGAAAGAAAATGAAGATCTTGCTTTCACCTTTTCTGTCTAGGAAGTAATCCATAATTTCCTGACCTTTCTCTGGTTTTATATTTTGCAAGTCCCTATTAGCAAATGTGTGCCTGTTTTCATTATCCATAGTTCTCTTAAAATGCAAAGCTAAAGCCCAGGGTGTGATACATGGATGTTCATGCGACTAATGAAGATGTTCTTCTAACAGAAGTACTCATGCTTTGGGCTTGTGTGGGAGAGGCAGACTTAGCTTGCTCCTAACCTCCTATGGATATCTGTGTGTGCTCTGTAGAGATGTCTTCTCAGTTGGGATTTCTGTGAATTTCTTGTATCCTTTCCCTATAGAGTTGAACACTCTTATTTGGATCTGAGCCTGTGGTTGATGCTCATCTTTTGCTAAGTCCATTCCCTTTGAGGTTGAATAAAATTGTGAATATACTGTAAATAGAAGATGGATAAACATCCCTCTTCTTCTAGCTGATAGGATGAGGTAAACTAGCAATAAAGTTGAGCACACTCAAACACTCTCATTCCCTAGTTAATATAGCAATGATATGCATCACATCTGATCTTTTCAGTTCACAATAATAGCTGCTAAGTTGTTTATGTAACCTTTTTCTTTCAGCAACTGTCCCTTCCAACCTAATATATATATATATATATATATATCCCCTGCCATGATAGTAGTCATGTGATACATTGTGGCCAGTAAGGTTACCCCCTCTCTATTCCTTATAGTCATGTACATAATCCACATTTAGCCAATCAAAATCAAGTCATAGTCAGGAATTTTGTAGAAGTTGTGAGGGAAAAAACATTCCTGACATCTCTGTGCCATTACTTGCTACAGAGATGACAAGCTTTGAGTTGAGTTTCTGGGGATTCTTTTTGTCATTATGTACAGAGAGAAAACAGAACCAACATGTTGATGGTTGAAGGTAGAGAGGGAGAGGGCAAGGGAGAACACTAATGATAGCATCCAAGGACACAGACCCAGCCAGTTCTGACAACTGGATATATTCTCTTTTATTCTGTCTGAACTAATTTGAATTGGTTTCTGCAAATTATATCAGAAAGATTCCAGATAAATAAACAAACATGTTTCCAGTTTGTTTACATAAATACAAATTATTTATGCTTTATAAGATAAAGATGTATATTTTTAGTCATTTTTAAAATTGCATTTTGAAACCTGTAATCTGAATCTATTGAACTGGTCATCATCAAATATTAAGTATGAATAAACCAAACAAAGGACAAGAAAAACCTAGTCATGTTTTGTGCTATAAAATGTGCTTGACACTATTTCACTAGAAAAGCAGTTGCTGCAGCCAGCCTCAGATGAAAGGAGGAACTGATTTGAGATCCTGTGATGTCTAAGGAATTCTACTGAACTGTGGCTAATAACCAACTTGATAAGCAATTGAAAGGATTGGGAAAGTGAAAAAAGAACTGGATTTGTTCTCAAATTAAGATTATACTCACTGATTAAAAGCACTAGCTCCTCTTGCAGAGGACCCAGGTTTGATTCTCAGCACTTACATGATAGTTAACAACCATCCATACCTGCAGTTCCAGGGGATTCGACACCTTCTTCTGACCTCCACAGGCATTGCACAATATGGGTGCACTTACATACATGCAGGCAATATACTCATACACATAAAAGAAAAACAAATAAGATATATTTTTAAAAAATGAAAAAATAAAATGGATTCTGAATCAGTTGGTCTGAGATGAGACCTGAGGTTCGCCAGTTTTTATTTTTTTTTTAATTTAATTTTTATTGATGGTTTGTGCATTTCGTACATCATTCTCCAATTCAGATCAGGCATACTTCCCCTCCCCACCCCATCCCAGATCATGTATTCTGCCATAACTGTCCTGCATCTTTCAGGTTTTTTTTTTTTCATTTTTTAGCTATAAGTGATAATCCATGAGTATAAGCATCCTTCATGCAAAACCAATCTACAGACTGTTGTGCAAGAGGAGCTAGTGCTTTTAATCACTGAGCCAGCCCTCCAGACCCTCAAAATCCGTTTCAAATAAGGTCCCAGGTGATCCTAGTACATTTTAAAGTCTGAGCACCACCAAGAAAGGTGTTCTCCTGAGACAGATCTGACAGGTGTCTGGGGCTATATTGTTATTATGTTTCCAGTTCACATTTATATTGTTATTATGTTTCCAGTTATTTCTAAAGCTCAAAAGATTGATACCACTGAAATAAATATTTATAAAGGCACTTTAATATATGAGAGTCAAGTCAGAATTGTAAAATTTTCAATTAATATGTCTTTCTGTAAAGAGAAATGTTATACTATTGTAAAAATTACTAACTGCTGTATTTAAAAAAGACACATATAGCCAGGCATGGTGGCACATGCCTTTAATCCTAGCACTTGGGAGGCAGAGGCAGGCAGATCTTTGTGAGTTCAAGGCCATCCTGGTCTACAGAGTGAGTTCCAAGACAACTGGGGCTACAGGGAGACCCTGTCTCGAAAAGACAAAAAAAAAAAAAAAAGACTCATATAGAAGTAGGCATCAGGAACAGGAGACACATGCTTGCGCTGACTCATTCTGGCTTTCTTGCATGCATTTGCATAGCCTCTTCCCTCATGGGAGCCATCCTCTCGCTTACTTAGAAGCAGTCCTTAGACTACTCTATGACCGTGGAACTTCGCCATTAAATTTTCCTGCTGCTTTCTCTTAACAAGAGAGACCAATTTGTTCCTTATCATTATCAGAAGACAGATAAAAGTTCTTTTTAAAAATATTTTAGTATTGGGCTGGAGAGATGGCCTAGCAGTTAAGAGCACCGACTGCTCTTATAGAGGACTGGGGTTTGATCCCCAGCACCCACATGGCGGCCGAAAACTATGAAACTCCAATTCCAGGAGAACTCAAGTTCTAGGGGAATCCGACACCCTCTTCTGACCTCCGCGGCATTGCACGACACAGGTGCACAAAGCTACATGCAGACAGTATATTCATACACATACATAAATAAATAAAATTAAAAAAAAATTAAAAAAATACTCACACAAAAATAATGAACAGGGGCAGGGGAATGAAGAAATTTAGGATAAAATTGTACAGAAAACAATGTAGGTGATTTTCTTCCATATGAAGAGACATTCGCTAGCAGCTTAGAATCCTCTCCATCATTCGGGGTACAGCTCAGGTGCCTCTGAGGAATCTTCTTTCACTGAATCCAGCACTTCCTCTTCCAGCACTGATTACTGCATAAAACTAGAAGGAAGTGTTACTTCTTGATTCCTTAACTGCACAATGAAAATTTCAAAGATATACTTTATTATTTATGCATATGTGTGTATGGGGGTAATGGAAGGGTGGGCGGGTTCTTCTGCAGGGGCAGAAGAGGTCATCAGATCCCCTAGAGATAGGCCTATAGGGAGTCTGAGCTGTTTGATGTGGAAACTGGGAACTGAGCTTAGGTCTTCTGGAAGAACATCAAATTCTTCCAACTGCTCAGTCATCTCCCAGCCCCACAGTGAATATTTTGAGCGTAGGGAATGTCTGGCTTATTACTAGATCCATCTTATTCAAAATGGCCAGTTACAAGTTACTGCTACCTTGTGAATATCATTTCTCTTTAAACAAAACCAGAAGCAATGTCTTCTAAAGTAGAAAGCATTTCCTGAGCCAGGATTATACCCAGTTCCATTTACTTCTCAAATTATGGATCCTTGGACAATTGCACGCAGAAGAATCATCTTAACCTAGGAGATATTTCCAGCTAAGGAGAAAAAAAGTAATCTATTTAGAGTCATCTTTTCCTTGACTAAAAGCAATGTTTTATAAAATGAACTCAATTACAATCATCTCTCAATTATCAGTAATAAAAAATTTGTGAGGAGAGCAGGTTACTCGCAAATTTTATGGGGCCGAAACTCATAAATAATATATGAATACCTGGAAGCTGCTGTCAGACTCCACCTCAGCTATAAAAATGGACTGTTTATAAGTGAGATGTGATGAGTACCATGTTAGGTCAATTTACTCCTCCAAGTTTATGGCAAATAATTATTTAGCAGATGGAATTTTCTGTAGGAAATTTCATTTACTTGACTTCCTCTTTACTTACTCTTTTCCTACATAACGTTGATCTACAAAAAGAGCTCCTTGGATACTGTTTGGGAGAGAAATGCAGGCTTATTTTATTCCAGAGGGAAAACAAAAGATTGTCCAAACCATCAAGTTAATCCATAGAATATAATAGAGGCCCCATGTCTATCCTCCAAAAGGAAGTCTGGGAAAGTAGAATAAATATTCATGTGGCAACTCCAGAAGGGACCTCTGTTGTAGAGTCTAAATTATGAGGTGTTCTCAGGAAACATGTATTTTATCCCAGGTCAAGGCTGGTTGAGGTTGGAAAGGCAATCTCTAATGGTTTGATATTTCCCTGAAACCTCCTGAAGGGGACTAGAGGGAAGCGTGCTCTGGGTTGACAGCTCATGCCTGTTTTCAAGGCACCATTACTCTTAACAGGTGATGAAACACCCTGTAAGTTTTGACATGGTGAAGGCTGGAATAATTCAAAAAGGCTCTTACCCTCCTAGGCTGAGATTGCTGCAGCTGCACTTCCAAGGAGTCTTTGCAGATCCCTACCTTGTGTGTATAAACCACAGCCACAGAGCCAGGATCACTCATGTGTGCATGTGCTCCTATGTGTATGTTTTAATACCACCCATGTTTATACATGCTGATTTCTTAACTTGGCACCTTAAGAAAAGTCCTTGAGGGGCTGGAGAGATAGCTCAGCAGTTAAGAGCACCAACTGCTCTTGCAGAGGACCCAGGTTCGATTCCCAGCACCCACATGGCGGCTAAGAACCATCTTTAACTCCAGTCCCAGGGGAGTCCGACACCCTCTTCTGACCTCTGCCACACTGCAGGACACAGGTGCACCAAACTACATGCAGACAGTACATTCATACACATAAAATAATAAATAAAATTAAAAATAAGTCCTAGAATTTCAGTGATTGGTAAAGGGGATAATACTTTGAAAATAATAAGTGATGCATTTGATTGTCCTTGAGTCTTGATTCCCCAGCAGCCTCCAACCTCTAGTATTAAGCATGTTAATACTAACACATGACTCCAGAGAAAGAGAGTTGGAGGATACACTTCTCAGGACAAAGAAATCAAGATTTCCATTACTACTGACTGAATGTTTGTGATGCCCCAGAATTCCTTTGTTGGAAAGTCAATCCTTATTCTGATGGTATTTAGAAATGTGGTCTTTGAAAGTCAAGTATGTCAAAAAGGTAGGGTTGCCTTGATGCAGTAAATGCCTCATAAGAAGCTATAAGAGAAAGCTCTCTCTCTCTCTCTCTCTCTCTCTCTCTCTCTCTCTCTCTCTCTCTCTCAATTTCTTCTCTCTTTCATGAAAGGATACAAGGAGAAGACAGGTAAAGGCCCTGCAAAGAGAGCCTTCATCAGGAAATGCATTGGCTGGCACCTTGATCGTGATGGATTTCTCAGTTCCTAGAACTACAAGAAAGCAATGATTTTTATCTAAGCCATCTCGTTTATGGTAATTGATTATTACTTCCTGAACTAAAACAATGATGAAGGCGATATTGTATTCATTGAAGAGAAGAAGGAGAGTATACCTTCTGTTCTATGGAAGGTAAGCGGAGTTAGAATTAAGACAGATTAAGACATGTAGTAAGCTCTGATCTAGAAACCAAACAAACCAAAATATTAGGAGAAGGCCAATTGGAGGCAATAGACCTCTAAGAACTTACACAATTATACATGTTCATTTTAAAGATGAATACAATACTACTGTCAGCTAGGACACACTAAAATATTAGGCTGGTGAGCCTAACATGGATGGCTGTCTGGGTGCCAGCATAAATCTAAAGTGTCTGTTTCTAAATCATGAAGTCTGAATTTATGCCTTACTCCCAAGCATCATTTAGTAAAACAATAGGAAGAAAGGGAAAGTTTCATTAGGCAGTGAACTTTGAATTTACTGAGAAAGAATATCAAAGAAAACACTTTTCTCAGAAAGGCTGGAACTTTATTAATAGGCAAATTTAAAGTTAAAGCCTGTTGCTCCAAGGCCTCTAACCTCAGGAGCCACCCAGCAGGGTAGTAGCTTGTGAGAAAGATTCCACCACTTACAGAAAATAAAGAAGGTCCCCTTTCTCTGCACATCTGATGTGCTAATTGCAACTCTCCCAACATAAGTAATACCTGCAGCACAGTTTAAGAGGCCCTGCTGGGACAAATGCCATTTTCAGGTTCTGTTATTCTCTGGATCCAGAAAAAACACCAAGTAGAACTTATCAATGTGATCCTGTGTCTGGCTTCTGTAATGTAAGCAACCTCTCAGGTTTCTCGGGGCATATTCTAAAATGGAAAAATGCCTTTTGGCCCAAGTTCCCCCATGCAGATGAAGACTCCAATTGTGTCACCACAAGCTGGTACATCATCCTGTAAGTTTTCTCATAATGTTCCTTCTACATATGAGATATTAAAGGCATTACTTTCTCTTTCTCCAGATGACAGAGTAGAAGGTTTCATGCAAAAATGGGAAATGCCCTTACCAAATACCACAGGCTAGAAAATTAAAAATTCTGATGAGAGGAATCGATTCCTTTTTCTGGAGTTGTTGGCCAGGAGTTCTACAAATCATCAAACAGTACTGGCTATTGTCATTGCTCTTGGTTACTCTTCAGAACTTGGCCATAAGACCCTATTACTAAAGACAATATGCACATGAGTCATGGAACAAATATGGAGAAATCAAGTTGGTACAGACCTCACAGCTTTATTGCTGCCACCTAGCTTTCACAGTGCTGGAAGGTGCTGTGCATGCTACTAGAGGAGGAAGATCATCAATCTTACCGGATAAAAACATATAAGATGAAATAAACTCCCTCGGTCCCCCTTGCAAAAAACCCAACTGGCCTGGTGAGATATGCCTACTGGTTTAACTTTTTGGTTGGATTTAAGGTTCACTCCACAAGATGAAACCTATAGCAGGTACCATTACTGGGACCAAGAACATGTGGCTAGATAGGTTGTATACCCTAGGGGAGATCCTATTATTTTTCTGCTAAATGGACATTCTATAAACTGATTCCTAATGGCTTACATTATATCCATAAATTAATGCATCTCTCAGCTCTCATCAGAGAAATGTCTTTTTGCAGGAGATGCCAATTAACACAGAGATCCGTAACTGGTCAATAGGCAGAGAATAAGCAATTGCTAAGCACTCAACCCTAAATGGGACATCTATATCACTCTCCTTCCCCAGCTCAGGAACCATCTCAGAAAGTGGGTAGAAAGATTACAAGAGCCAGAGGTGGTGGTTGATACATTGAAAGAGTGTCTTCTGGACACAATAGGGCAGTTGTGTATATGAACTCATAACAGGTGACAGCTTAAGGCCTACTCAAACTGAAGCCAGACAGACTCCCAGCATGGAGGAGGACAGTTAGCATGAGTCCACCTCTAGCTGAGGACTCATTGGAACTTGATAGCTGCTGGCAGAGGGGGAGGTAGTTTTCCTTAAGGCTGTGGCCCTTAGCAGGTCTAGTGTGCTCCAGTGGAAAGCCATACACTCAAGACCATACGAGTAGCACAAATTGGATCTGATGGATTAAAAAAAAAAACCCTAAAATTTGGTAGGTAGATAAGGAGGGTGCATCTGGGAAGAGTTGGAGGTAAATGTGATCTGATCTGGAATTCTCAAAGAACTAATAAAAATACTTAAACATAGAATGTAGTAATACATAATAGGATGTGAAGAAAAAGGAAAAAATGGGAATGAAAGATAATGGAGTTCAAGTCAGCATGAGCACTTGGGGTTTGTGTTTTAGGGAAAAGGACTCAGTAATCAGAAGAGTGTTTTTAAAGCCACCAAGGAAATGGGCTGAAGTTTCTAGGACCCCCCCCAGAAACAGATGCAACCCGATTCACCACAAAGTCAACAAGAAGTCTCACACCCTTATGGTTTTTGGGTCACCAAGGATAGAACAGCTATCCATGAGTCTTGTGTGGATCTTTGACAATCCCTGATGTTATTCTTGAAATACGACAAGACCTCTAAAGAGTGAGAAGACATGATGCACCTAGTCCAGTTTGGGGAAACTTAATTGAGTCATAAAAAAGTAATCAAAGTATCCAGAAGAATTGGATTAGGAGTATGCTTCACCCGAATCTCACTTTTATTTGTGGCTCTCCATCCCCTGACAGGGTATTTACCAGTGTTAATAAGAACTCTGTGCTTATTAGCATATTTGTTCCAAATATCTGTGAGGATCTACATACATTCTTTTATTACTCAACACCTCCATACCATTTTTAGGAAAATGATATGCATTATTCCTATTAAACCCTGTGCAAAAAAAGTAACTGTTTTCAAATGTAATTTACAAAGCATACCTCTTAGGATGAAATCTAAATTGCTGTTAAGGAATTCTCTCTTGGGAATGAGTTTTTCCTCCTTTCCTCTTTAATTCAAAATATGAGACTATCAATTCTGTCATTAGTTATTGCAATAACTTTTTCTTCTTCAGACCAAGGTCAAAAGTCTCCTGCTGTTAGTCTATCTATAAAAGTGCTTGAACTTACACAGATTCATGTCATGCATATTTATGCTGCACAGGTATTAGAGCAAACATAAAAGGATGAATTATTAAATGCAGAGTAAGACTGATAAAATGTTGTTAGTTTTGATATTTCACTATTTTATACTTTCATGAACTTACATGAAGCAGTTGAAAGTAAAAGAAAAACTTAATCTTATCCCTGTGATAACTCCTTATGAATGAAAAGTCTCAGGAACTGAGAATGGGAAAAATAGAAATCTGCATGTATAGACACAGTTGTTGGTCATTATCTATAGGGGATTGATATCAGGGCCTTCCGCAACCCCAAACCCTTAAAAGTTCTAGTGCCTTATATGAAATAGCATAGTATTTGCATATAAATGACACACATCCACCTGAATACTCTGAGCCATGAATACCTAAACATACCTCTTAGGCCAAAATCTAAATTTCTGTTAAGGAATTCTCTCTTGGAAATGAGTTTCTTTTCATTTCCTCTTTAATTAAAAATACGAGAATATCAATTCTATCATTAGTTATTGGAATAATTTTTGCTTCTTCCAAACAAGGTCAAAGTCTCCCACTGTTAGTCTATCTACAAAAATGCTTGAACATACACAGGTGCACATCATACATATTTATTACTTATAATATCTAATATAACATGTTATATATATATATATAGTACTGTACTTTTTAAAGAGTAGTGACAAGAAATCAGTCTTTACATGTTCAGTACAGATGCAATATTGCTTTTCAAAATTTTTTGATCTGAGATTTGTTGAATCCAAGGCTGTAAAATACACTGACACTGATACAGATTATATTCTAGTTTACATGTTTGTATGTTCTTTCAAGACATTTATAAACCTACTTATTTTTCAGAGCATTTGGGCTGTCTCTTATTTGCCTTTGGTTTCCTTATCCCAGCTTCCTGGTACTAATTATATGGGAGAATCACTATCTACTTCCAAGACTTCTTACCATGGCCTATTGAAATGAAGGTTCATTTCTAGATCCTTGACTCTGCTAAAGATCATGAAATATGGCAACTTCCATGTGGCTTCTCAAAAGCAATTCCTCCATGTTAAATAATCCCAGTTGCTTGACACTTAGTGGTCATCATGCTGTACAAAGCCTGAAGTCTATCTTTTTAAAATGCATATAAATGTGTGCGCGCGCGCGCGTGTGTGTGTGTGTGTGTGTGTGTGTGTGTGTGTGTGTGCGCATAAAGGGGTGTATGTTTCTGTGTGTGCAGAGGGATATGTGTTGTATGGGGGTGAATGTGTGCATGTGTGCATGCACATGCATGCAAGATCCAGAGAACACCATTAGGTTGGATAGCTTTAGCATCAACTTGACACAAGGGTTGAAGGAGCCTCAGTTGAGGAATTACCTCCATTGGACTGGCCTGTGGCCATGTCTGTGGAGTATTGTCTTGATTGTTGAGTGATGTGGGAGGGTGCAGTCCACTGTGGGCAGTATAAGGAAGGAGGCTGGGCATGGGCATAGGCGGGACGTGGGGGGGAGTCAGTAAGCACCTCTCCTCCATGACCTGTGCTTCAGCTCCTGCCTCTAGGTTCCTGCCCTGAGTTCCTACCTTGGGCTCCCTAAGGAGATGTAAGATAAATAAACCCTTTCCTTCCCAAGTTGGTATTGGTCAGAGTTTTGTCACAGTGATGGAGATGCAAACTAGAACAATCTTCAAGGGTCTTCTTTGGGAACATTGTCTACATCCTTTAAAACAGGGTCTCTTGTTGAACATGCAGCTCACCAGTTAGGCTAGGCTGGCTGGCGAGAAAGCTCTAGGACTCCTTCTATCTTCACCACCCTAGTATTGGGATTACAGATACATGTCACCATGCCCAACGTTTTATGTCATTTCTAGGGGTTGAACTCAGATACTTATGATTGTGAAGCAAACAGTATACTGACTGAGCTTAACTTCCCAGCCCTTTAAAGTCTGTGTAGAAACAGATTATGGTAAACAAGTCCTTCCATATTTCTACTAAAGCTGCTCTTTGGTTGGGTCTCTTATCTGATTGCTACGTGGGAAAGAGGGGCTAGAGTTCATGGGGGAACATGGAAACTAAGTGTGCCAGTTCATGAGGGAACGTGGATGCTGAGTGTGCCAGTTCTTGGCCCATCTGGGAAAAGGACCAGAAAGCGATATTTCTTTTTCTTTTCTGAAAGGGTCCTATGACTACTACACACAGAAATGAAATTGAGGATTGGGGAAATATGGGGATGAGGATGGGTGGATTCAGAAAAGCCACATAAAAGATGATGTCTGGAAGGCATCTGGAGATCTGAATTATATGCTCAAGCAGAGGACAGATTCCAATTTCTAGGGCTACTAGAGTCCTGTTTGTGATGTTATCTCTTGGTTATTTCTCTTTCTGTGGTTGAAGAGGTTAGAAGTTGTCAGAAAAAAAAAGAAATCATCTTAAACTGAAAAATGTCACTGAAAGTCTTGATATAGCAAAGGCTTCACTCTTCAATTTTGCACAAAGGGTCTTGAAATCTGACCGCACCCGAAGCTTTTAGAAAGGTGTTGTCTGAGAAGAGCAAAGAGGTCTTTCCATTATGCCTTTTAGATAGATGACAGCAGCAACTAGAAACATATTGCCTGATTCCATTTGACTCTTAAAAGATTTCTCACACTAACAGACTCAAGATATCCACAGTGGTAGAAACCATTTGCCTACCAAATAGCCACCTTTCACAAAGTTACATTTAAATAGAAGATTGTCACATTGTCTGGGTAGTGCTTATCATTTAAAAAATAATTGCTTCTCCCCTATTGCTTATAATCACTACTTTAAACCTCACAAGTGAAATATATTTCCTCACCTCAATTTTCTCTCCTCTGCCAGGTCTGCCTCACACTGTGGGGCTCCTAGCGACTGCTGGGCAGCTGCCATTGATCTTTTCTTTCCCAGGGGGTGGGGGAAGCAGTCTTAAAATTTTCCCTTTGGGGAAAATATCACACCTTTTACAAGATGACGAGGTTTTCTCTTCTTTAGATGGACTTGGGCTATTTGTGTTATTAAACAGACAGATTGGGTGTTTGTAGTCATGCATCCATCCATCCATTCATACACTTGTACACTTAAATATTTATTAATTCATGGAATATTTTGATGTCTCCCATATGCCAAGGTATTGTACAAAGTGTCTGAGGTGATGACTGTAACAGATGCTATGCGTATCTTTAGAAAACTTTAGTCCAAGCATGTTCTTTTAGATAGGGGAGAAAATTGCACTCACTGTTCCTTGTATAGCTGGATGTTTTCATATCCACATAAAATGTTAAGAAATTTTTTTACCAAAGAAAATAGTGTTAGGAGCTCCCTTTGTAGCCATCAATTTTGGTAATAATCTATTAATTGCTTTATTCAGGTTTTGCATGGAAAGGACTTTCACAGATACTAGAGTATTTCTGGGTGATGGATAAAAGAGACATGGTAAATTCAGATTTCAAAAGTTATATGGTTGATTTTAAATTCATTCAATTTATTGATTTCTCAAACAGATCATCTGCTAAGTGGAAAGTATTTAAATCATTTTTTGTGTGTGAATGCAGCTCTCTTAAAGCTAGCTAGAAAGAACAATATTAGAGCCCTGGAGAGGGGACACCACCTCCATCCTGGAGAGAAAAGTATTAAATTTTTTTTTTGTCTTTTCGAGACAGGATCTCCCTGTAGACCCAGCTGTCCTGGAACTCACTCTGTAGACCAAGTTGGCCTTGAACTCACAAAGATCCGCCTCCCAAGTGCTAGGATTAAAGGTGTGCGTGTATTAAATGTTTTTAAAGGTACTTATCTTTATTTTATGTCTATGAGTGTTTTGCCTGCATGTGTGTAAGTGCGCTATGTGTGCACAGTGCTCATGGAGATCAGACGAGGGTGTTGGATCCCCTGGAACTGGAGTTGTGGAGGGTTGTTACCTTTCATGAGGTTGGTAGGAACTGATCCTGCATGGAAAGTATAATTTTAGATATGACTGGGGTTGTAGCATCTTCAAGCGCTTCAAGTTGATGGGGCCTTGACCTTAAATACCCGTGGAAGATTAAGTTCTAACTAAAATGCTCTATGACGCATGCTGATGTGTGACCTTTTCAGACAGCTTTGAAGCCCATGTGGAGTCAGGGCCAATCGCATGTGGTGGTTGTGGCAGCACTGCCCTCGCCTGGATGAGATCTGCAAAACATGAGGCTCAGGGGTGTGGTTAAACTAAATGAAGAGTTTGCTGTGGGAGGCTGAAGGGTAGACCAGAGGAAAGTTCCACTCTAAATGTGCATGAAGGGCAAAAGGAGACCAGTGCCCCTTTGTCCCCTCGCTTTAAGGCCATTCACTCTGGTTTTATTACTTTTTGATGGTTTATCAAAGCAGGAAGCTTTCACAGTCTTAGTGAGGCAGGAGAATGTCACTTTTCCAAGGTCTCTACAATGAAAATTGGGCTTTATATGGGAATGTTTGGCATTGCATTTGAACCAAAAAGAAGTGAGGGAGACAGAGAGAAATATAGAGCAGTCGATGGTTTCCCTAATGGCAAAAGATCAATTAATTTACAATGAGGAAGAAGAAAAAGCTGCATTACAAATTTACAAAAGGTTCATTATCTATGGACTTGGGATATGACCCATCATCAGCCTAATATCCATGGCGGGGATCTGACAGTTCCAACCCTGAATTCTGGGACCAGTTGATAAATTAAAAATCATTTTAAAATTTAATATTAAAATTGATAATTGCTCTCTGGGAAATAGATTTTTCTGAACTTACACCCTTTTCCTGCAGTGCCAAGCAAATGATAAGCGATAAACTGCCCATTTGTCACAATGATAGATAGACAAATCCTACTTTTACCCTTGTTCCTTGGTGCTCATACATTTCAATTAAGGAGAATAAGTGCTACCATTTGTAAGATGCATCCAGTGTCTTCTATGGCTGCTTGAGGCTTAAAGAATTCTCTTTAGAAATGGAAATTACCCCAACACTCCCTACAACCATTGGGGTGTACTGCCATAACTTCAGGGATATGGCAGGGAGGCTGGAGAAGAAGAAGTGTTATTATTTGTGTCTTAGAAAGACAGCATAGACAGTGGGATCTTAGACAAATTATCTATATCCTCTAAATCAGAGGAACAGCTCTGTTAGTCTTGCAAAACCCTCTTCTGCTTGAATGATCCTGGTTGATATCTCAAGTTTTAGTATGCTTGAAACTTGTGCTTAATGGATTTCTTGTCTCTATTTTGTCTTCACTCTGCATGCCATGTGACTGCTACAGTAGGTGAGGCATATTTCCTATGTTGTTAACTTTTGGTTTGGTCATGTGGACCAATTCTTTGAATCCATTGGATGTTAGAGGAAATGATCTCACTAAAGGCACTCTACAGGCTTGAGCTTGGGTTTTGGGTTTGGGGACTTGGACTCCTCGGCTCATCACAAGGAAGGGAGTCTTAGATTACAGTTCCATCTTCACTTTGGACTCCAGGGTACTCCAAGATACACAAAGGTGGCCTGAACCTGACCTGAAGCCTATAGTCCAAACCAGCCCATACAGACTCTGAAGCAAAACTGTCCAGATGAGTCACAGTCCCTGAGTGAGAATAGCAAGTGCTTATTGTTGAAAGCCTTGGGATCATATATACCTTTAGTTATGAAGCAACAATAGTTTCCTAAGGATTTTTCCTAATGAAAGTATCCCATCACCCCAAGAATAGGATTAATCACAGCTGTAATGAATCTATATTTTGCTCATCACTCTGCCAAGGTTTCAATAAGTATGTGTTGGATGAATAAATGGAGGACTTCTTGGTATAGTTTCTCTAGTCCACTATAAGTTCAATGTACTTGAGTCAATTCTATCAATATAGATGACAACCTTGGCAAGCCCTCTTGAAAACAGGTGGTATATTTTCCAGCTCTGTCTCTCTTCTAGAGCATTCCAATCTGAAAATGTGATAACACAAATCAGGTAAGTGCTATGGAAAGGGAGCGGCTGGTGATGACAAAATTTGGAGACATATCTCAGACTGACAAAAAAAAATCACAAGTAGATGGGTGATGTAGAATATTCCAGTAGACTTTCTAGGGAAGAGATATTCTACCCATTTTAGGGATTTTGATGCCAAATATTGATGCTATAGTGGTGGGTAGGCATTTGTGGCAAGTGCTTAACATGAGTTATATCATGTGAAACAGACTTTCTGATTATGTCTTTGCAATATTGTGACAATATCCATTTTACAAATGCAACATGCAGACCAGACCCTGAAACAAGTCAATTCCTAATTATAGATGTTGCTGGGGAGGGAGGTGCTCTACGCTATAGAAAGAACAGAATTGTAGGAAGGGGGCCACTAAGTAGCTGGTCCCGCAGCTTCATGAGGCTAGCATGGTTTCTTTATTTTTAAGGCTTCAAGGCAGGGCTAGGCTGGGCAAAGAACAAGGAGTAAACCAAGGAGGTGATGCCTTTAATGATGCATTCGCTGATGAAATGGCACTCTGCAGGTTTACTTATTAGTAACTTAGCTCAAACAGCCCTGTCCTACTGCCAGCTTGCCACTGAAGACCCAGTGTGACCTCAGAATTGTCGGCTCCACCTGAGAAAGAGCAAATGTAGCAGAAACTACAGAAGGAGCAGCATAATTTGGAGTGGGAAGATTAGCAAGAACAGAGAGAGCTGTTGAATCTATGTATTTCCATTTTGCTGTGACATTATGCCAGAAGTGTTTGAAGAACAGGCTAACCTTGCAGTATGTGGGTCTGCCTCTGATTTGTAAACAATAGGATGGCTTGATTGAATGTTTTTGGAGGCTAGGTGACAGTGTTGGTATTAGAGGACCGAGAGCACAACTCCATTCTCAACTAATTATATAGTATGGCTCTTCTTGATGTTTTGCAGGGCATTGGGGTTTTTAACTTTATGTTCAAAAAATGATTTATGGGGAAAATACTTCTGTACAAAAACTTGCTTGACAACTGGGGCATCGTGTATGATATATGGATGTGAAAGTTTATGATGTTTCCATGTATATAACTTCATTTACTCAAACAACTCAATGCCCTTTGCATCAATTATTGAATTAAGCCCGTTAATATTCCTCTGTCAAATGTGAATTGTGTATTTACTTTTCATTTTATACTTGGACAGACAGGGCTGTCGTGATAAAAACTTTCTTTTTGAGGGACAAGGTAAATTTTATAGCCTCGGTTTATAATCACAGTTAAAGACTACTCCCTAAACATACACAAATAACTAGAATTGTCCTCTTTTAGATGCTTATTTACATTCTTATTAACAATTCATAGGACCTCTATGTTTGATACTTTCTTTGTGCAAAGTTAAACAAACACATAGTTTTCCCTGTTTCTGAGTTCTGATTATAAGCTAGAGTTTTTCCAAGGTGAAATAAATGCCCAGAATTACACAGTGCAAAATCGAACAGTTTTCATTCTTACTGGTGTGCAAGTCTTACTTGTTGATGATAAAATTGTGGAAAGGAGAGGTCTGCAAATCAGCATCTTGGGTCTGAAAGGCACTTTCCATGTTAGGTATGTGTTCAAATCCTGTTGGAGCTGGTCCTTTGCATAGTGTCCTCTCACAGACCTTTCTCATCACTTTCCATGTCCACACGCCCTCCCATGTAAACCACCAGCTTCTCACTTTGTCTCCCTGTGACTTCGGAGTAATCAGCTCATTCCTCTCAGACTCTCCAGCAGCCCCATTCAGCTCTGGCTTCTGTTCCCTTCCTGCCTTTGGCTATCTAGTCACGGAGCCAGGCAGTAATGAAAATGGGTTTCATTAAACAGGAATCCTACTTATTTTCTCAAACCACTATGCTAATAATCTCCCTTCTCAATATAAAGGCTTAAACACATACCAATATAACTAGTTTTTTTCCCTGCTATTTTTTTCTAAAGAAGATTATTTCCCAGGGATAAAAATATCCCTCTTCAAAATCCAGGACTTTGTTGTTAGAAATGAAGACCTAAAGTGTATAGAACTCGCTTTTGCCCCACAGGGAAATGCTAGATGAAGCTCCTACCTTTTAGTCATTCAGTTTTAAAAATGACCACAAAAGAGATATGAAGAGCTAAAACATTTCCTCATGAAAGCATGAATTTTGCAGGCTCTTATGAATAAATCAGGATGAGTATTAGAATACAGATATAGTTTGTCCGTGAATGAATATGAGTATTAGAAATATGGGTGTTTTTTTTTTTTCCTGAAATTGAAACAAGTGCCCAAACATATGTAGTACAATGCTAAGGAATATCAAGTCCACAGAAACCTTGACATGCATTGTATCTTTCTCCAAGAAGACCATCTTCATGGTACAGTGTGACCGTCCCCATAGGCAGCTGCTGTTCCAGCCCCTGTTTTTATTGGGGTTGAGGTTTGTCTCTTTCTGCAACTTCTAGCTAATGACTGGAGTTGCCAGCAGAGTATCTAACTTCCATTTATCCAGAGGCCGTTTGGAGAGCATCCTCCTTGGTAGTTATCCTGACACTCTGTGTCTCAGCCTCCATCTCCCTTTTCTTCCTCTTCCTCCTGTCAGGAAGTTTGCCATCATCAGCGAGAAGTCAATTTTGACTCTTTTTACTCTCTGGAGCTTTTAGAGCTCTTTGCAAATACAAGGAGCATGACCCTGGAAATTTCTTTTCCCCAAGAAAAAGAAAAGGCTCCACTCACTTGTCAATCAGTCATCCTAGGCATACGTTCTCACAAAGGAACTCAGAGCCGCCCCTGTCTTAATCCATCAAGGTGGGGGGAGCATGGGGGACAGGGGGGTCAAGTTAGTAAATAACTCTGATCCACTTTAAAGCCTAGCCTCAATCATTACATACATTGCCTTTCATACTGCACAAACACAGCACTATACATAAACGAATGGAAGAACAGATCCTTTGTTGATGGACAAGGCAGCTAGCTGATTAACTGAAATTCTGATTAATTGAATATTAACCTATTTATAGAGGGAGCTTGCTCATGACAGGCTTTTGATAAAAAGCAGGGAAAGATGAAGATTTCTTTTGAAATGGTCACAATTCAGTGATTCCTCCATCCCGCTTTGTAGCTTTCTGTGGGTTCTTTCATTTGTCTTATTTTATAGTGAGCTGTCTATATGTTTCTCTCACCCAAGAGGTTATAAGCAATTTTAGAGCAGAAGTGTTTTTTCCATCTTTGTAAAACCTGTAAGCATTTTCAGATGGTAGATGTCCATTTATTATTTGCTAAGTTGCATTGATTTTACCTCCCTAATATATTTTTAAATATATTGTTTTGCCAACAACAAATACCCACGACATATGTCAATGCCTTAAGTACAAAACAGAGACCTGAAAAATAAGAACTTAGTGTGCACTTAGATGACTTTTATAAAAGTTAAAAGCAAAGATTTTACTTAAAACTTCAAAAATTCATAAACTAATACCTGATAGCTAGGAAGGTTTTATGAGAGAGAGAGAGAAAGAGAGAGAGAGAGAGAGAGAGGAGACATATCCTCTCTGTTTGAAATACATACAACTATAAACATAAAAAGATTAAAAAATGGATGATAGAAAATTTCCTCCTGAATATGCTAAAAAGGTAGGCCCTGAAAGTCGTTCAATAGCAAATAAACTTAAAATATCTTCAAATGTTGCAATATTGTAAGAAGTAGTTGAAAGATTTAGAGATTAGAAAGTCCAATATTGGGGCTGGAGAGATGGCTCAGTGGCTAAGAGCATGGACCGCTCTTGCAGAGGACCTGGGTTCGATTCCCAGCACCCACATGGTGGCTAAGAACCATCCTTAACTCCAGTTCCAGAGGAATCTGACACCCTCCACTGACCTCCGCAGCATTGCACGACACGGGTGCACCAACCTACATGCAGACAGTACACTCACAAGCAAAAAAAGAAAAAAACAAAAGTCCAGTATTGAAGGCCTGTTTTGCTTTATGTACTGTTTGTTTTGGCTCTTACAGTATGTCACTGAGCCACATGCTGTACCCTGCTCTTTGTCCTCACAGAAGTGGAGGGCCAGCCTAACATCTGAAAATTAACCTAGATTGTAAGTTACATGGGGTTAGAAGGGCACAACCATAGATAAAGAAGAAATGGAGCTGGTTAAGCTAGAAGTGGCTGCATGGCAAATGGGATAGTGTGGTGGGTCAGGCCCCACTGAGTAGGTCTTATTAAAGGTGTAGAGGGGATTAACCAGGCAGGTGTCTACAGAAGATCCTTCCAGGTAGACTGAGTGGTTGGTGCAAAGGGAGGGAACAAGCCTGACATGTGGAGAAGAATGAGCAGGCCAGTGTGGTCAGGGTGGACTGATCAAGGAAATACGATAGCAAGAAACAAAGACAGGAGAATATCAAAGGGCCAGTTACATACGATCTTCCAGACTACTGAAGATCTATGGAATATTTTTATACACAAATGGTAATATCTGATATACATTTTAGATGGTTCACTGCAGTTGGTCTGGTGAGCTAAAAGAATAGAAGCAGAGAGCCTTCTAGGGGCTTCTGCAAAATCAGCTGAGATATCACAATGCTTGATGTCTTCTGCATTAGACTGTGAACTCCCATAGGGCGGGTGCATCTCGCCCATACCATCCTTTCTAAAACAGGTTCTGCTACAAAGTAGGGGGTCAACAAATACATCCTGAATGAATAGGCATGTTGCTCTACTGTATCTCAGAAATGGCTGAAGTTCTCTACAGAGGGTTAATATATAGGGTAATCAACATATGGGGAGGGAAAAATTGTTAACTTGTAAGATGTGTAAAAGTTGACTTATTCTAGGAGCTGCTGATGGCGACGGGGCCAGAACAGTAAAACACGGACAGCTTCCAAGCATTTCCACGCACCTAGGGCATGGCACATTCTAAACGGTGTGTTCCATGTTTCATGTGCAACATGAATTTTTAAAATACTGAAGAAAGGAAACCTCATCCAACACAGGACACAAGAAATCAAATTCTCAGGCATTATTTTATGCATGTGTGTGTGTGTGTGTGTGTGTGTGTATGTTCATGTGTATGCACATGTATGCATGGGTGTGTGCACATGTGGATATACCTGCATGTGGAGGCCAGTGTCTTCCTAAATTGCACTGCATATGATTTTTCTTTCTGAGATAAGGTCTGGCCCTGGAATCTGGAGTCTGCCCATTGGGCTATACTGTCTGGCCAGTACCAGGGACCCTCCCACCCCCACTTCCCAAGTTGGGCTTACAGGTGTGTAAAGCTGCCCCCTGCTTTTCATTACAGTTTCCGGAGATCCAAATGCAGGTCCTCGTGATTTCACAGAGAGCACTTTATCAGCTGAGCCATCTTCCTAGCCCTGAGTCCTGGACTTGAATAGAAAGACGAGTAGTTATTTCACTTTGTTGAAAACCTGGTGCAGGATACAAAATGGAGAATAAAATTGAAAGATATTTTGAGATGAGATTGCAAAAGACTTTAGGTTTATGTATCATGCAAATGTGTTGGATATTATTCAAGTTTTGAAGTTTGTTTATTTATGTAGCAGGGGAGCAATAGGTTTAAAGTTGAGCTGGGAGAAGATTAGTATAACTCTTAGATTACCTCTGGATCATTTAGCTACAGAATAAAACTAGACGAGCAGTTGTTTCTAAGGTCAAAATTACAGTTTTATCATTTGGAAGCACTGATGTGGAATACAGAAAAATGACATACCCTAGTATTTGTATGAGCCCGTGTATTCTCCAAAGTCCTTGCATATGAATTACCCATGGTCATCACAGCAACCCTGCTAGGTGGCATTGTTATCACATTTTACAAATTGAGATGATTTATGCAAAGGAGATCAGTGCAGTCTGGCCTGTAGAAGATACTCAAGAAATCTCAGCTCAAGTAGAAAAATAAGAAGCACAGGCTTAGAAAGCCTAAGCACATTGCCCAAGGTCATGGTACCGAAAATAAGCACCAGAGCCAAGTCTTAAAGACAGTTTGTCTGAGTTTAAGTCTAATTCTCTTTGCTTATACCCTAAAAGCAAAAAGCCTCAGGAGTTCTGAAAAAAAAAAGGCAGATAAAGAAATCAAGCATAATGCTTATTTGTTAAACTAATGTGGTAAAATATTAAATATAACAGTTATTAGTAGACAACTTTGTTTTATCTTATGAGTTTTGACAAATATTCAAACTATATATATGAGAGATCGGGACTTTTCTGAATGGACTTATGATTTGAGCACTTGCTTCCCAGCTGGCTGTTTTTTCTGGGAGGCTATGGACTGTAGGAGGTGGTCATCAGCTGAAGGCAACGGGGCACTAGGGTGGGCCTTTGTAGGTTACTGCAGCGCTCTGGTTCTAGCATGCTCTCTGCTTTCTGGTCCACTGCAATGTGAACAATTGTTCCACATGTTCCCACTGCCACAAACTGCTCCCTGTAGCTTCCCAGCTTATAGTAGAATGAGATGCCCTGAAGCCATGGTCCAAAATAAATCATTACTCTTTAAAGTGACTTTGGTCACAGTGATGCAGAAGTGAGTAACACAGTGTATTTATGCCAAAAGTATATGCATGTTCTCTATGTTATATACTTGTGTGTGTGAATTTGTCAATGCATATGTGTGTGTGTGTGTGTGTGTGTGTGTGTGTCTGTGTGTGTGTTATTGGTTTGTTATGGTTGTCATAGCATACTATACTGGCTAAGCATCTTATAACAGAAACTTATTATCTCAGAATTTTGAAGACTGATTTCCAAGATCAAGGTGTTCCCAAATCTGCCAAGCCTCTCTTTTCAGCTTTCAGATGGTTGCTTTCTCATGGGCCTTCCAATGGTTTTACTCTGTGTTGATGTCTTAAGTGTCTTTGAAAGTCCACTTTCCTCTTTGTATGGAGGAATATATTGGGCCCCACTCTCAGTGACTCCTTTAAAGATAGTATCTCCAAATGTAGTCATGTTCTGGGGTCCTGGGGATTAGAGTTTGAGCATATGAATTGCAGAGAAGATACTTTAGCCCAAAACACAAACACACACACATTATTTTTGTTCATACAAATAGAATATGTATTATTATTACTATTTAGAAATCAGTAATGTATCTGATATATCGTCTATTGTTTCAAAATGTAGTATTTATTCAGTAAACATTTTGGGGGAATAACAGAGTGACATAAAGTATATTCTGTTTTGCCAGTTGACATGTTGTGAGCTTTGCAGTTCACTCTAGCCTTGTTTTTAATCTTGATTCCATTTTCAAATTGTAAAGCCAGGAGCTAATTACTTGATTTCACCTTCTTCATCTGCAGTTTGGAGTGAGAGGCCTTCATATCATGCATGGGGGAAAATTAAAAAAGATTCCCTGTAAACATATCTAGCTCAGGATCTGCACCTTCATAGAAACTTGGAAGTGCTACAGGACTATTGAGAAAAGAATGCTGTAATTGATTTTTGAGTGCTCTATGAGGATAGCTTGACTAGGATATTCTGTGATAAATATAGTAGCTACCCAGTTCACGGTCCTATAATAAGATCATTAGTGAAGCTTAAAAATAAAAGGCAAAAGCCGGATGTGGTGGTGCACGCCTTTAATCCTAGCACTTGGGAGGCAGAGGCAGGAGGGTCTCTGTGAGTTCAAGGCCAGCCTGGTCTACAGAGTGAGTTCCAGGACAGCCAGAGCTACATGGAGACCCTGTCTTACAAAGACCACCCTCCCAAAAAAATAAATAAATAAAAGGCAAAGCTAGTTGAAACTATGAAGATAAAGAAAATCTGAATGATTATAAGACATCTATTTCTCTTTAGTAGGCGCTGTCTAAAAGATCTAGAAGTAATGCTCACTAGACCCTGCCCTGCCTTGGATGATGCTGGACCAGTGGTGTCTTTCCATCATAAAGAACAGGACAGGGAGTGATGAGCTACAAAAACCTGTGGCTTTAATCTCATACACACGTTCTGTTAATTTCCTACTGACCTTTGCCTGCTTCTTTGGACTCTCTCATAGCCTTCTGCCTTGTCTACAGGATACCCAAGAAGCCTGTGGACAGTCCCCCCAACCCCCATGGTAAGCATCACAGAAATGAGATAATCTTGGCAGCAGATTCTGTAAACCTTGCTAACACCCATGCCAGAGGTCTTGGAAGCAGGTTCCCAGGCCCAGCAGCAGCTTAATGTGCTTGAGCTACCCACACAGGTACACTGGACCAACTCCTGAACCCCAAATCTTGGAGACAACAAATCCTCTGTTTTATTCCCTTCTCTCTCTCTCTCTCTTTCTCTCTCTCTCTCTCTCTCTCTCTCTCGTGTGTGTGTGTGTGTGTGTGTGTGTGTGTGTGTATGTCTATGTATGGTCCCTGTGTGTGAACACACATGTATGTGAAGTTGTATATGCATGTTGGGTGCATGCATTTGGAGGCCCTAGGTTGATGTCAGGAGACATCCTTGATGGCTTTTTACCTTATATATAGAAGTATATTCTTTTAACTAAATCCAGAACTCACAGATCTGGCTAAACTGGCTAGCTAGGTCCCTCCTGGTTTCCATCTCTCCTCCTGTGCACTGATATTACAGGCAGGTAGCCATGCCCAGCCAACATTTACAAGGGTTTGGGAAATCTGAATTCTGGCCCTCATATTTGCTCAGCATGTGGTTTAACTATTGTTGTGCCTTGTATCCAGCCCCATGCTTGTTATTTTAAGCCACTAACTTTTAGGGTACTTTGCTATGCATTAACAGATAGTTCTTCACCCAGTGTGCACCGAATCTATGTTTTTCCAAAAAGACAAATATCATGAGTTCATCTCGAGTATTTGATTAATACACTGAAAATCTACGTTTTATTTTTTGTTAGTCTTGTTTTATTGCTATTTAGAAGTCAGAGGTATTTCCAACCAAAAACCAAACAACCCAAGAGCATATCTAATCAGAGGGTGACTTTATATAGATTTCTTTTCATTTAGTGGAATCAGTGAGTGACATACTGTTAGACTTAACAAAATGAAATATAGATAAAGATATTTTATTTTTGCCCACTAGTAAAGAATAGGGCATAGCATTGTTGAAAAAGCACTTTGAGTATCACAGCAATAAATCACAGAACAATTTAGGATCAAAGCTCACAAAGATCTGTGCACAGAGCTCCAGCTCTTTACAGGGAGGCAGAAGAATGTATAATAATGGGGACCTTAAGAAAAAGAGCCAACCAAAGCAAGCAGACATTTAATTTTTGTTTTCGTAGATAAATCTGTGAATATTTCCATCCACTTTTTAAAAAGATAGTGCCAAAGATAACAGCAAGCATTGATAAATCAGGTTTCCAAGGCATCTTTGTGCCTGTTTTCTTATATTTAAGTGTTGTCTAGTCTATCTGTTAAGTAATCCATCGATGAAATGGTGAAGATTAAATGGTTTTGCATCATTTTATAGATGGGAAGCAAAAATTTGACTATTGTTCTAGGGATGTAGGTTGATTAGACCATCTTTCATTGCAAAAATCTCTGTATTTTAGTTCAAAGTACAGAAAATATACCTATTTATCTACTTACCTATCTACTTATTCGTTTACATCTATCTATCTATCTACCTATCTACCTACCTTTATACCTATACCAATATAGCTTCCTACATATATCTATTTATCTATCATCTGTCATTTATATCTATCATTATCTATCTATCTATCATCTATCTATCTATCTATCTATCTATCATCTATCATCTATCTAATCATCTATGTATACCTATCTACCCATCATCTGTCAATCTATTTATCTATCTATTCATCTACCATTTATCATCTATGCATTCACTTATCCATCCATCCATCCATCCACCTACCCATCCACTTAACTGTTCACCCATCTTTCTTTTCAGGCCTCTGACAGTCTCAATTCTCTAGCAGCCTACAGCTAAAGCAAAAGTACTGGTTAAAATAACTTCTGTGGAACGTAGATACTATACTCTGGGCTTTGAACTAGGAGTACATAACTCTTGAAGAATATCCTAAACTTCTCTATGTATGTTTATTTTAATTAAATATGTTGCCAACTATTTTGTTTTCCAAACCAGAACAGACTAAATGAGGAATAATAAAGAAATGATGGTAAAAGTCTAACACTAACCTAAATTACCAATCAGTAAGAATGGAGAAATAAGAACAGTTAAGAAGCAGCCATGTATAGAGAAAAATGAGTTTTTCAACACTTTCAAGGTAGTGATAAACATTGTGACCTGTTTCAAAGAACTATGTAATAATTAATAGTCACAATTATCATCTCAGAATCATTAAAATGTCAGAATAAGGTCAGCACATGGAAGAGGACACATTCGCTGTACTGGCATATATTAAATATCTACTTCTTAGCCAGAACTCTGCAAGGTGTTTTACATACATTAGCTCTAATCTGCACAACCTTCAAGGTTTTAGAACCCAGAAATTAGACTTGAGTATTTAATCTACATTTTAAGGTCATACAGATAAATGAGCTAGCATTCAAACTCAGGTTTCCCTGACTGAAACTCCTTACTCATTCCACTATTCATACTACCTGAAAGATACCTATCAAAAAGTCCCTAGGTCAAAGAAAACCCAAGTGCCTAAGGTATAGTTTGTTAAGATGGGTGCTGAATCAATCTTGTTCTACCCAATTATTCTACACATAAATCACTAGTCTTGGTTAACTTTTAGTGGAAGAGTGGTACATTTTCTGCTACACATGAAGAGGACATAAAGAAATAAAATAAGAGGACTGGAGAGATGGCTCAGTGGTGAAGAGCACTGACTGCTGTTGCAGAGGACCCAGGTTTGATTCCCAGCACCTATACGGCAGCTAACAACCGTCTATAACTCCAGGGCCAGGGAATTCTGATACCCTCTTCTGATGTCCTCCGCGATTGTACAGAACAGGTACACTTACACCTATGCAGGAAATACACTCATACACTCAAAATAAAAATATTTTCAAATAAACTTAGAGTTAGACAGTGGCAGAACTAGCTGTTCCATGCACAGTGCATTTCTAATATTGTGGAAATACTGTGATTTTTGGTATTTAATAATTTCCAGGGATGTTGGAAGTATTGTTTTTATTCAGGAAAGGTAGAGGATTGCTGAGAACTTGACTTATTTCTAAAAATGTGTTGTCTCTAAAAAAATCCATATCCTGACATGTAACCCTTCTAACAACTTATAAATGGGTCAGAAAGATTTGCCAGTAGATGAATTGTTGTTCATCACAAAATCACACAATGATTTCAGCTTTTTTGCCAGTTGAATTTAGTGCAGCAAATTTTTGTCTTTAATTCTTTGTTGTCAAATGGATCACTGCATGTTCAATTCTTAATTACCAAATCTTCATCATCTCCCAATACTTTTTTGCTTAATATTTATTAAAACCTTTTTTACAGTGAGGCAAACCCCATCTACCATCTGAAATCTAATTTCCTTGGCATTTTGTAGATAGTAGTTATGAACTAATAATATACAGTGCTATTTGAAACCATCATTCCTCATGCTATGCTATAAAATTAATTTTTCTTTCTGATTTTTAATATATTTCCCTTATTCTATTCAAAGAACAGTAGGGTGCCTTGCTACTGGTGGTTTTGACCATTCACTGTAAATTGCTACTCAAAATGGACAGAGTGGTGTTTTACATGAACATTTCTATTAAATTTCCTGTGCTATCACTTATGGATTAAAAGATAACTAATGGGGTAAAAAATAAAGCCCAAGGAATATGTAATCAAAGATTTATGTCTTATTCAAGGCAGATGAAATAAACCTAAATCAGCTTACAAATTAAAAATAAATATCTCTTGAAAAGTTTTATTGATCATTACTTTGGCCATTTATTCCAGGTTTGCCTGGTCCTCTCAATAATCAATGTTTTAGGAGGGATAAAATATATACTTTTATCAAATAAAATGTTCTAATTAATAGCATTACCATATTCATCCTTATACCAATGCAACAATAACATAATTTTAATGTTTTTAATCAGCCTGTGAAGGCAATCACATAACATCATAATGACTTACTCTTATTTCAATATTTACAGAACCACCTGCTATTTGTCCTGGGTCTTGTGTGATGCTATTCTCAGGGAGACATGAAGAAACATCTGCTTATCCCCAGATACAGAACCGATGACAGACCAAAGAAATGATGCCACCGAAGTCCGACTTCATGTACCAATGAATTTTACTGGGGTTACTTACAGGAATATGGGTGAGGAGTTACTAACATAAGCAGTCGTTACTCAAAGACAGCTGTATCACCATCAGCCCAGTCCAGCCTGGGTGACAGCTCACAAAAGCAGGAACTCTAGAGCACACTGCATGAACTACATTCAGGTCAACAGCCTGAAAAGTGCCTCTTCCATGAAGCTCTGCTGGTCTCTGATGGTTCCCAGTGGCTCTGTTTGTCTTGAGAATCTTTTAGACAACTTAGCTGGAAATCCTTGCTATTTATGATGCCTGGGGAGGGAAGGACCTAGTGAATCTGGTCAGTTTCAAGGACTTCCTGCTTTTGAATTGTTCACTTAATGAACTGTTGACTTAGTGAGTTTCAGAAGCTTCCCTGCAGGATGGAAGGTTTTACCTCCTTCTAGAATATCCAGTGCCTTAAAGAGCTTCCCTCCAGGATGGAATGTAACTCCTACAGAAGGGGAATGTGCCATAACTGATACCTGTGAAAGGTCGGGAAATGGAAGGAAGTGGTAGATTAGATCACACGAAGGAGACCCAGCTCTTGTCCTCAAGGATACATAAGTAGAAAAGTATGAACTGATCATCCCAACACAGTGGTAAGGGATCTTGTAGCTAAAGCCAAGAATCAAAGAGGAAGTGATGATCATGACCTTGAGAGTGGGGGAAGGGAGTGATTTATATAGACGGGGTGCTTGCAGTGCATCTTGAGAATGGGACTGTGTTCTGGGCTAAGGAGTGGTACGTGCAAAGGCCTTGCAGCATGACCCACCTCAGAATTTTTCAGCTCTCCAAACTTAAAATATTTTATGTGGCTTCACAAAGTCCACATAGACACTCACAAGATGTGGAAATGGCAGATAGGGCTCAGTAGAGGAATAATGCTCAAGGACCACCCTTTCTATGCCAACCAGAAGGCACTATATTTCATGAGACATGGTCTGCTTTTACTAACGATTTACCATTTGTTTCCCACTGCAATAGACCATCTCCCAGGATGCCTTAATGAGACTTCCTAGTGTAATTATTTTCTGACTCCGGTTCTTTGATCTATTTCCTTTTATCCAAATATTCTCTCAACTCAACACTGAGTTCATTGAAGAAGTGCAGCTTCCCCTCCAGCACCACGCAGATACTCATGGTTAAAGTGGTTCAAAGCTGAGAAAGACCTCTGGGGTTCTCTGGCATTAACCTTCAGGTTACTGATGTAACAGAAGTCCAGGATGATCCAGAAATATGTGTCTCTCCTCACCGTGGATATGGAACAGAAGCGGAATGGTTCTAACAGCTGTCTTCCAAATTCAGTCAGTGTTTGACTGAACTCTCTTAATATAGCTGAGTCGACTTTACTATTTAAATTTTACTCTTTGATTTGTTTAGACCTTGTTAGATATTTTCTCAAATGAACTCTCTCACTGTAAAGTGATTCTGTAGTGATTTTCCACAGGATCTAAACCAGTGATTCAGCAGACCAGGAAACATTTTGTCTCCTCACTGTCATGAAATGATCTGCCTACATTTTAGAAATTGTGAAATTTATGGTAAGACAGAAGAAAAAGTGGCACCTACCTTTATTTAGTTCTCCAAGAAGGAAGGGCTGTGGAATCGGTCCTGTGTTCTTGATTCCTTGGGAAGAGTGTCCCATGGCAAGTCCTGTGTGGCCTGCCCCACAGTGAGCCGCACCTTAGGGATGGGGTTCTTGATCCACATGACAATTCTCTGGAAAAAAGTAATTATTTGAGTTATGATTAACAGACTCCATATCAGCTTGGGATGGTGTGCAGCCTTGGCAAAGGGAATGTAAGGTAGGAGAAGCACCAGTAACATCAGTTCCCACGTCACCTGGATAATGAAACAAAACAACATCTACCCCAATAAAAACACGACAACACAAACTAGATCCAAAGAACTAATCTTTTCCAGTAAAAAACATCTGACTTCTTCTGTTAGATCATAAGTTTTGTCAAGTTATTCATATAAACCCCCAACCCTAGTGTCCACATCTGCCCCTGTCCCAACAACAAAAAAAGAGATTTAATGTACCAAAAAATTACCCCTTTCTTCTAATGGCCTAATTTGCTCTCTCAGAGGACTGTAGGTCCTGTTTGAGAAAAAAGTTCCATAGGTCATTGGATTTGAGATCACGTCTAAGATTTTAAAAATAAATATTGCACAGGGAGAACGTCTCGAAAAGACCAAAAATTAAAAAAATAAAAAATAAACGTTGCAATATTTGATCCTGTCTCCGAATAGCCAGAGTCATTGATGAAAGCACCAATTTGAAGAACTGACCCCTCTACACACACCTAAAAGCAACTCTACAAATAATTTTCCCTGAAAATCACATCAAAAGACAGTAAAGTCCAGATCAACATCTCATCTACATAAAAATGTCTGCTTTGTACACAGAGAGAGATCTGGGGTTAAGACACAATCAGCTTAGCTACATGGGATTTGCACTCTGGTCTGTCCTAAACACACCTTCACTTTCAATTCTCCGAAGTCATTTTGTTCATCCTGATTTTAGTTTGAGCACAACAATCAGGGTTCTGTCAGCCGTCTGCTACTGCACATGGCAGGCATGCGCATTTCTATCACCTCACAAAATGTTGTCTGCATTGTACACTGTCTCTGGACACTTCTGTTTACTCCCATAAATCTGTGCTGCCTCCCATAGGAGTGCATGCTCTGTATCTGAATTTGGACTTAGCAGTAACCAGTGCAGGCTTTGTGCTAAGGAAATCTTGGCCAGGGGATCCCAGGCAGCAAGGAAATGTGGTTTTATTCTGGACAGACAGTCACCTTTACCTGCTGCTCAGGGCTGATGTTTTCTCTTCTTTATTTGATATGCTTCTCACACTATGAATCTTAGAATAATTCCACAGTCCATTGGAAAGATCTGGCAGGGGTTTGCACAGATATGCTTGAGCATTGTGGAGCTGAGCTAGGATCTGGCTCCGAAGTGATTTCCATGATCAGCCCCCAATTGTACCAGATGCTATGCAGTTCCCATGGCTTTTCACAGGATGCTATTCCCATATATTTGGAGAAAATAATTAGTGATAATAACTCCTAAGAAAATGGAGGTCAAAACTTCCATAATGGCTACTTTTCTCTTGAATTTATGCCTAATTATATTACATTTAAAATATTACAAAGTCTTAATGCATTTGGCATAGAAAGAAAAACCAGTTAACAAATGAACACTCAGAACTGTTTCTCTAAGAAACCATTTTATCACACAGTCTCTGTAATTAAAATTATTTTTTCCCTTAATTTTTTATTGAGCTTTTGTGCATTGCATACAATATTTCTTTATCAAGTTTATGCCCTTCCCCCATCCCACCACCCCCCTACTCATGCATTCTGCCTTACATGTTAAGTCCTGTCTTGTATCTTTTTCTTGCCTTTTTTTTTTTTAAACTTTTTTGATGCAGAAGTTTACTGTTTGCATAAGTTCTTTGAGCAAGTCTTTTTATTGCTGTTCCCTTTAAAATTTTTTTTTCTCCAAAAAGTTCTGGGATCACCAGCTCCATCTCAACTCCTTGAGTGCTGAGTTCACAGGCTCCATCTCAGCATCTTGAGTGCTGGGATCACCAGCTCTATCTCAGCTTCTTGAGTGCTGGGATCACAGGATCCAAAAAGTTCTGGGATCACCGGCTCCATCTCTGTGTCTTGAGTCCTAGGATCCTGGGCTCCATCTAGGCATCTTGAGTGCTGGGATCACAAGCTCCATCTCTGCATCTTGGGTCCTAGGATCCTGGGCTCCATCTCAGCAACTTGAGTGCTGAGATCACAGGCTCCAAAATGTTCTGGGATCACCAGCTCCATCTCTGTGTCTTGAGTGCTGGAATCACTGGCTCCATCTCGGGGTCTTGAGTCCTGGGATCTTGGGCCTCATCTCAACATCTTGAGTGCTGGGATCACAGGCTCCATTTCAGAGTCTTGAGTGGTGGAATCACGGGGTTTCATCTCAGCGTCTTGAGTCCTGGGATCACGGGTTTCACCTCGGTGTCTTGAATGCTGGGATCAAGGGCTCTAACTCAGTAATTAAAATTCTTTAACCCTCAGACTGTGCTTGAACTTATGAGAAGTTAAATAAGCAGTCAAAATGTACACAATTGACCCAGACTTTCCCTACCTTTCATTTTATTTGGAGCATGTTTGTGTGTGTACATACATGTTCCTTTATGTATAGGTGCACCCTTTGTTTTGAGACAGTTTCTCTTTGGCCAAGAGCTTGCCAGGCCAGCCCCAGGGATTTGCCTGTCTCTACTTTCTCTGTTGATGGGTTATAAGCATGTGCCATCTAACTTTTTAAAATGTAAGCATGAAAGGAAACAGCCAGAATTGACCAGAGTCCAAGTTAACAGCTCCAGAGAGAGTGGACTGTTTTACCTCTCATCCACCTGTGCCCTTTTTCTAAGCCTAGGGAACAACCTGTGGAAGAGGGGGCGTGGTAGAATGTAAGGGCTGCGATTGGGGTGAATGGTGAAACTACAGCAATGTAGTCTGGACACTCATTTGATCAACTTGATTGAACAAACAACCTGTCACCCCCCACCGGATGGTGGGGCTGTAGGTGTTTGGGCACAACAGCCTGCAGATAGGTTTTGCATGAAGGATGCTTGTACTCATGGATTATCACTTATAGCTAAAAATGAAAAAAAAACTGAGAGAAAGTTGCAGGACAGTTATGGCAGAATGCATGATCTGGGATGGGGTGGGGGGGGGAGGGAAAGGGAAATAAGCCTGAACTGAATTGGAAAAAATGTATGAAATGCACAAAGCATCAATAAAAACTAATTTAAAAAAATAAATAAATAAAATGTAAGCTCTGGGGATCAAGCCCAAGTTTCTTGTGCTTTCAAGGCAAACACTTTACTGGTTCAATGACCTCCTCAGTCCCCTTGACACATTGTTTAAGTGAAATGAGGGGAGATCTTTTAAAGTGACTGGATTGATCCATTATCAATTAGTAAATAAATGAGTGTTAGCTAGAAGAAGGGCATAGAATTAGGTAAAATTCTTTGTCTATTGTGTGTGCATTTGTACATGTGGGGGTGGACATGCCTTGACACAGGTGCAGAGGAGGATGTCTGAGACCTGCTCTATCACACTCCACCTCATTTTTTGAGACAGGGTTTCTCACTGACCCTGTAACCAAATTAATGGAAAGAGAGTTCCAGATATCCTCCTGTCTATATCCCTCACCACTCTGGCATGGTAGATGCCTGGGGCCACACGAGATTTTTTATGAAGGTGTTGGTGATTTAAACTCTGGTCCTCAGGCTACCTTAGGAGATGCTCTTTCTTGCTGAGTCATCACCATGGCCTCAGGAGTGGAAAATCCTCAGTGACTTCAAATTTTCTAGCCTGGGCAGTTAGGAGATAGAAGTGACATGATGAAGTCTTTGCAAAAAGAACTACTTCCTATTTCAGTGGAAAGGTAATATTGACGTTGGATATGGTCAATTCGAAATGACTTGGGATGGTGAAGCAGAGGCTCTACTCAGAACTAGGAAATGCTGATGAGAACTAAGACATAATGACAGCTTTCAGAGTCATTTCTACTTCCGGGGATGTGTGTGCATGGGGATCTTCCTTAACTTTTGCAGATTTACTAGCTTCTGTTTATCTGCATTTATGAGAAAGTCTGTACTAGGTATAAGAGTTGCCAGGTCAAGGCTAGCCTGTGGGACACCGCACAGGCACCACTCTGGGACATTCTTGAGAGCTGAGAGGAAGGAAACAGCATACAGACCAGCAAGCCCTACTGTCTATATTAATATGTTAATGCTTTTGCCCTCATGGGAATGCAGGAACTAGAAATTGGTCCATTTCCATTCCCATTCAACTGATAAGGGGTGGTCAGCAAGACACCCTAAGCCCCAGAAGATCATGGGTTTGAGCTCTGCTGCCCACGTGACTCAAGAAAGCCATAATTTTTTATAATCTGTCTTCTCAGATAGTAAAGAAAGGGAACTTAGAGACAGTTAGTCTGGGTCTAATTCTGAACCACAAGGGGAAATTGGCTGATGAAGTAGAGTGACTGAACCCTGGGAGAAAGGCCTCCAAGCCATGTCCTCTGAGAGTGACGGCCAAGCATGAGGAGAGGAGGCTGGACCAAGGCCGAGGCATCCCACGGACTTCAGGAGGGCTGGGGAGGAGGACAGATTGCCGTAATTCTACAGGAAAATTCTGAAAGAGAAGCTTGAGGAAACTCGAAAACATTCAGGGACTGGATTTTGACTATGAAGTTTGCTGTAAGAGAAAAGGTTTAATGATACTCAGGACAAATTATAGAACAGAAACTTTTGATGAGCTCAGATTTAATGAATACAGGGAAACCGAGTTTCTGGACACAACAGGACAGTTGCAGGAAGGAACTCACAGCACTTTCGACAGCATGGACAAGACCTGAACGCACCCAGCAGGCAAAAGCCCAGCACAGATGGAGCAGGAGGTGGACAAGAAGCCCCACTCACAGCTGAGAAACTCATGTCCATTGACAGCTGATGGGAGAGGGAGAGTCAGTTTTCTTTAAGGATATGGTTCTGGGTAGGTTGACCAAGCTTGACCCACACCCAAGAGCATTTGGAGAACACAAGTTCTATTCAACAGGTCTTTCAAAAATAGTAATAGAGGACTTGAAGTTGGGGTTAGGAAGGTGGAGCTGTAGGTGGGGAACGGAGTTTAAATATGATCAAAACACATTGCATGAAATTCTCAAAGAATCAATGAAATGGTTTCTTAGAGTCTATGTACAATCTTCCAATTAAGGAGGTATAATTTACCCAAATAAACATTTGCTTTAGGATACTAAGATTTGTTAGATGGACTGTGCTTTTCACATTGTTTTTTCTTCCTCTCTTATGTTACAGAGGAAGGACTGAGGCCTGGACACACTAATTACTGTGGAAAGGTCACAGTAACTCACTACCCTCAATTTTCTGACACCTGGTACTTATCTCCATGTAGTATTGTCTAAGCAGTTATCTGAGTTCTCTGAGTGGACCCTTCTTGCCTCCCTGTCCCCACCAACACAGTGCCACTTTAAAATAGAAGGAATTTTATTTATTTATATACATATATAAACACAAATATATATAAATATATATTTTTCCATATATATATATATATTTCCATATATATATGGAAATAATCTGCTATTTGACTTATAAAATGAGTTCTACTCTTCTATACACTTTGACTGGTTGTTGCTTTCTGTGTTTACCACCCTCTCTTGCATGAGAAAGAGTTTGCTGGTGAGAGTTGAGAGATTCATTAACATTCTCTCTACTTGATCTTCTGTGTTCTTAGATGTAGGGGTTCCATTTTAGGTGTGTCAGTTAGGGCTTGGCATGTCACAGACAGTTATTTTCTGCGTATGAATAGTTGCAGAGCTCTGTAATATTTCCCATCTCTTGTAAAAGCAGGTTCTTTGATAAGTGGTGATTGGTATATTTTCTGAAAACATAAGGATCCATATTTAGCACATAGTAAGAAATTACCTTTGCCTTGGGATGTGGCAAATGTAGGGCTCTGCAGAGTGTGTGTCCCTGGATAGGACTTCTATATTAAACCTCACCTGCCCAGGGCTCAGGGACCATTGTGGAAGAGGGACAGAAATATTGTAAGAGCCAGAGGGGGTGGGTGACCGCAAAGAAACAGAGTCTTCCAGGCTTCTGGGAACTTGCTAAAATGAACTTACAGAAATGGTGACATCGTATACAAGACCCATGTAAACTTAATGAGATAAAACTGGAGAAATGGGCAGGAGCCTCCAACCTTAGCCAAGCAACTATTGGCTGCTGATCACTGCTGGTTGAGGGAGAGTTGATCTTTTTTGAGGAAGTGATGTCAGGCTCTAGTAGATGAACTCACACCAAGGAATATCTGGGTACACAAACTTGCCTCAATAAGCCTTAATATATATTACAGAATGCAGAAAATCCAGTGGCTGGGCTATTGGGGCGTGCACATGAAGGTTCTAAATATGATTGAAATGTATTGTGTGAAATGCACAAATATTCAATAAATATATTAAAAATAAAAATAAAACAAAACATGAGGTCTTCCAAAGTGTTTGACAACCTGCACCACCCCACAGCATCTCAGTATAACTCAAAAATTAACCCTCAGAATATTATTAAGCCATAGTGTGTTCCAATTACATGAAAGTGATTAGGATGGAGACTCAAATAAATTTGCCATTAGAAAATTGTTGCACAGTAGTAGTAGTCTCAAAAAAGCTAAGGCTTGCTAACAAGGTGGAGGAAGGGAACCCAGATCTATAAGAGTCTTCAGAAAGCCTGGAGCTAGGGATTGATTGAAGTTTCTAAAAACGTCAGTAAATGTGCATTTCAAAAATTATATATAGAAGGTGATGGTCTGGGATCACAGCTTTGCTAAATTTTTCTTTTGTTTCCCAAATTTTTATCAGTGGAATTACTTCTGGATCTTTTATCACATATGCAAATGACTAAATAGAAACATTTTAAAGATCATAATTTTTTTTTTCTTTTGGTATTTTCGAGACAGGGTCTCCCTTTAAGTCCCAGCTAGCCTGGATCTCACTCTGTAGACCAGGCTGTCCTTGAACTCACAAAGTTCCACCTGCCTCTGCCTCCAGAGTGCTGAGTGTCAGGATTAAAGTCATGCTCCACCACACCCGGCTAAAGATCATAATCTTTTTAAATTGTTTGTTTGCTTTGGAAACAGAGTCTCACTCTGTAGTCTGGGCTGACCTGAGACTCACAGCAATCCTCCTCCTTCCATATTAAGACTATAGGCATGAACCCCCATACATAGTTTTCTAATTATAATCTTTAAATTTGTTAACCCCAGTCACCTAAAGCCTAATGGGTTGTATATGTTAGTCACTTAGCTAAATGCTTTTGGAAAATAGGATATAGCTTTCAGCAGCCCTGGCCTACTATTTGGCTAGAAATTGAAGTAGTTTTATACATTCTCTCAGGGATTCTTTTCTCTTTACTTTCCCCTAGATCTCCTGTGTGCTCACTTGACAGTGTTAATGATGGTCTCTGAGTCTGGGCTTCTGAGCCTCCATAGAGTAGGCTACAGCTCTTTGATATCCATTGGTCCCACTGCAATTTCCCAGAATGCTACATGACATGCCGTTGGCTTTCGGCTGAGTTCGCTACTGGAGACCCTGCCTCGTGTCAAGTCGTAGGCTACCTGGCTGCCTGAACATTCTGGTGCAGCACCTTTTCGACTTGCTCATGTTTATTCAGAAAATGATGTAAGATTAAGCAAAGAGAAGATGTGTGCATCCCCCCACAAACACACACAAGAACTGCTCATGGAGTGATGGTTGGTTTCTCGGGCTGTGGTCTGGCCTCAGCAGGGTATTAGAGCCAGAAGTCGTGGGAGCCTGAGGGTTTTGTTCCCATTGGAAAAGTCTGGAAACTTGCCCCGTCGCAGGCCATTTCATTGGGTATGTATGACTCCAAAATTAACATTAAGAATGATGAAGCGTGGGGCTGGAGAAATGGCTCAGTGGCTAAGAGCACTAGATACTCTTGTAAGAGGACCTGGGTATGGTTCCCAACACTATGTAGTGGCTAACGACTGTCTGTAACTCCAGTTCCAAGGAATCAAATGTCCTCTTCTGTCCTCCACAGACATTTCATGCAGGTGGTACATGTAAACAAAATACACATATGTATAAAAAAATCCTCAAAATATTTTTAGAAAGAACACTGAAGCATTTAATACTGAGGATTGTCATTCTGCCGGCTGCTCTAAATGACTGAGTCTACTGCATTTAGAGGCTCACTGTATGGGGAATGTGGACCCTGTGTTTTCCTACCTCTTTGCACTATACTCCTGGCACTAAGATTGGTCTTGATTTTATGCATCTGATTCTCACTTTGCTCCCCTGAAACTTATTTTATCCAGCTCATGATCTTAACCTGTATCTACAGGGGCATCCCCTATGTTCCAGCCAACCTAACTGCATACTCTCTTTTTTTGGTCATTGTTGGTCATTTTGAGATGGAGTCCTCCTGTATCCCCAGTTGGCCTAAACTAGCTGTGTAGACTGAGCTGGTCTTGATCTCAACAAGATCCGCCATCCCTGTCTCCAAAGTGCTGGGATCAAAGGTGTGGGCCACCACATAGGGCTAACTATACTTTTAAGTGACTTTCTCTCCTTGAAGCCTTTGACCATTCTTTGCCAGGCCAACTTCTATATTGCTGTCAGGAGCCTGCCTGTTCATGTCTCCCTGTTTGTGAAGCCTCACCAAGTCTCTTGGGCAGCACCCCTTTGGGCTTTGACTTTTTATAAACCCAGATGTATTCATTTACTTTGCTTACCCACTCACTGCTGCAATTGCTTTCTTAATCACTTACCAGATCAGGTGATATATAGTGGGTGATATAAATCACCCACTATTGGGTTTTCCCCACATTATAGGAATAGGTGGGTAGATTTGGTTTGCAGGAGCAATGAGACAGAAGAGCTAAAACCATTAAATAAGGATGAGAACTCTATCATACATGGGAACACAGCAGCAAATGAATGGATTTGGGACTGAGAAAGCCTCACTAAGGCCAAATACTTCAGCCCTCAGCCTGAAGGGTTCACCAAGGCAGGAACACCAGGTCTGCTTGTGTGGCCCCAGGCATAGAGCCTAGTAGTCTACTCAACAAAAGCTCATGGAATAAATGGATAAGTAAGTATTCTATACTCTGCCGAGGGCAGCTTGAGGACCTTGTAAGGATTTAATTTCTGAAAACGTGTCATAACAGCTTCAGGGTTCTATAATATTGGAGTAAGATAAGTGTACAGTCAGAAAGAATTTAATGGATACATACACAGAGCAAATGATGTTGAAAATCTTTTTGACTAAACCTCAACTAAAGCAGTTTGCCCAGTTCCAGGCAAATGGAAAGATTGTCCAGCCATAAAATCATTGGGAACTTATACTGGATGCTGTGCCAAGCCCAGCCTCTCCTCTTACCATGTGGCTAGCTTCTAGAAGGACTGATGATTAAAGTTCTCCCGTGTGAACCTGTCTGAGAAGCGTGCTTAGCTGGAGAGAGCTCTTTGAGACCAGGTTACCATCTCCTCCAGTTCTGGATATCTGGTAACAGGCTGAGGAACAGCTATGAGGACTCAGCTCCTTTCCCCAACACAGGGAGAATCTGAAGAGCCATCTGGGTTCTGGTTTTGCTGTATTGTCTCTTCTCACTCTTTCCCAACCATCACATCACCCACCATGACTTGACACAGTCAAGAGGAACCCTCATCAAACACCAGTTCAACAACCAGTTGTTCCTGGACTTTCAGCATCTAAACCAAACCTCTTTTCATGATTTATACAGCCTTGAGTGTTTTAATGTAACAGTGGATACTAGACAACACAGGTGGGAAAGCAAAATGTTACCATTATTAGCAATATTAAAACTGATACTGAAGCATGTGCCTTATCTCTATGGAATTCTCTGTCTTGCCCTGAATACTTATACCTGTTTATTCCCCAGTACTACTAGACTGGGACAACAGTAATCCTATAGAAACAGTCTGATCCCCTAAAGGCACAGTAAAAGAGATGAGAGAGAGAGAGAAGGAGAACGAGGAATGACCAGACCTTACAGCTCATTTTCCCATTAAAGGAGAGAGAGAGAGAGAGAGAGAGAGAGAGAGAGAGAGAGAGAGTCATTTTGGCTAGCATGGTAGGAGCTCCCTCACCTGGGGAGGAATTCCAGTAACCTAGAAGGGAGCCCCTCTACCTACCCACAGCATAACCACAAGATCCAGCCTCTGCTTGCAGGGGCAAGATGGGTGAGCATTCTGAGCTGGCTCAGAGGCTTTCTCTGCAGGGTGGCTGATGTGCATTCTGCATTTGCCTCTACTGTAGGTGTATTCAAAAGAAATGGTGGCTTGACCTACTGTTTACTTAGGAACAGAAAACACAAAGACGAAGAGAATTTTCAGTGCCTGTGTCCAAGGCTTCAGGAAGAAGAATTCTTTTGCTGGTTGTTCTGTGCTGGGCTGCTTTGAGTTGGCCATGGAAATGGTTTCAGTGAAGGAGAGTGGATGTGCATGTGTTCCTTTAACTTAACAATCTGTGTTTTATGGACATGTTAATTTATAAATTTATAGTGGAGATCTGTGAGGAAATGTCAAAGAAATAAGAGATGCCAACTTTTTTCTATAAGATTTCGGTTTATCATATGGATGATCATGTTAAAGGAGATTTAAAGAGAACACAAATCTGTCAATATTTTATCACTGCGACGTTCTTTGTGTTTTGTATTAGCACTATGCATTTTCCCGTAAACAGTATTAATTTGGATCTTTAAAAAAAATTTTTTTTTAATTTTATTTATTTCTGTATGTGTATGAATGTACTGTCTGCATGCAAGTTTGTGCACCCGTGTCGTGCAATGCCGCGGAGGTCAGAGCGGAGGTCAGAAGAGGGTGTCGGACTCCCCTGGAACTGGAGTTCTCCTGGAATTGGAGTTTCAGACGGCTCTCGGCCGCCATGTGGGTGCTGGGGATCGAACCCGGGTCCTCTGCAAGAGCGCTTTTTTCTTTTTCTTTTTTTTAATTTTATTTTTTTATTTATTTCTGTATGTGTATGAATGTACTGTCTGCATGCAAGCCTGTGCACCCGTGTTGTGCAATGCCGCGGAGGTCAGAAGACGGTGTCGGATTCCCCTGGAACTGGAGTTCTCCTGGAATTGGAGTTTCAGACGGCTCTCGGCCGCCATGTGGGTGCTGGGGATGGAACCCGGGTCCTCTGCAAGAGCGTCGGCGCTCCTAACCGCTAGGCCATCTCTCCAGCCCTGGATCTCTTTTTTCTTAAGAGAGCGTTCCACACAATAGGCATCATCAGCCCTCATTCCTTGGTCTTTTATTATAATGTTCATTTTTAATGTTGCATTAATATTCCATCTCATTCATTCATTATAATTTATTTAGCTCTTTTATTCTACTGGTATTTAAAGTATTTCTAAATTTTTTTAAATGGTGGATACACTAGAGAACATAAACAAAATGCAGCAAGTTATTTTAAAGACTGATTTTTATTATTTTATGAATATATAGTCCTCAAATCCACTGACATCTTAGAGAAATGGAACTTTGAACTATACTCTGAAGGGTGAGCCAGGTGTGAATGTTTTTCCTTCACCCACTTATTGTCACATCTAGCTCTCTCTACTGTGACTGCTGATCATCACATGAACTCCTTCAGGGAAGGGGACCACATGGTATAACTTGGTGTCTGGAAGGCTTGGATTATTAATCATTTGAGAATATTGATACAGTAATGGAATTTAGCAGAAAATGAATGCAGGGAGACAAGTGTGAGGTGTCCCATCTAGACACATGTATGCCTTTGGTCTTGGAACACCATCTTCTGGCCTCCTGGAACATCGTTCATACACAGTACACTTACATACATGGGATAAAACGCTCACATGCATATTTTAGAAATCTAAACTTTACAAAAGCAGTTGAACCTATAAATTTAAGTACCATAATATGTGGTAAAACTTTCTCTCTGCTTGTGGGCCTGGGAGAAAGTCCAGCCTGCTGACCCTTTTCACTGAAACTTTGGCTCTGATTGTTACAAAACACCTATAGAGGTGATGCTGTCACAATAATAATGCAATAACATATACTCCACTACTTTCAGTGTCAAAATTCCCAAGTAATTTCTATGTTAAGTTTACATTATGTGGCATTATGACCCCCTGCACACACGTACAAATAATGCTATAGAGGAGAAAACTAAGCCTCAGAAGGTGCATTACAGAATATTGAGTCTGAAACAGCAGGAGACAGGATTTGGTGATTCTAAGAGTTGCCCTGTATTTTAATTTTGATGGTGGTCACATGACATATAGGTGAACATTTACTGACCTGTAGCTTTTCCTTGTATTGTATCTATCTTACACCTCAACAGCAACTAAATGTTGCTGGGATTTTCTTAATCATGTTTTAAAAATTCTCACTAATGTACAATACCAAGAATCAAAATTGCCTGCTGTATTCCCACTCTCGTGGAAAGATACCCCTCTAGTCTATGGCAGCTGCCTGAGTGTTCCAGAGTGCGGCATGCAATTCAAACACAGCCAGACTGTGGCTGGGCCAAGAACTTTATTGTGCCTGTAATGAAAGAATAATGCAGACCAGATCACTCACACTGGCAAGACTCCCAGCATGTCCACAGGATAGTGTTACTCCATACATAATTTTATGTAATGTCCTACCTGTATTCAACAACCCTCCATCAGTAGAACTGTGTGTTTTCTTTCTGTCTCCCAGATCATTGTTATATCCGATGGGAGGCCCAAGTGCACGTGTTCAACCTATAGCTCTACTGATGAATTATTCAATGGACTTTGCACACTGTGTTTCTTCTATTCTCCATACACAGTGCTAACGTTGTGCTCTCTTCTCTTAACATTGTTTAACCATCTGTTAACCCAGCCTTCTGCCCAAGGGCGTTAGTAGGGAGGAATGATTTGAAAGTTCTGCTGAAGTGCTTTACAGTTGGGGATTGTCCATTAATTGTTGATTTTGTTTGTATTCAGTATTCTGCTTTTATCTGTGGTTTTAATTGATGTGAGCATATTCTGGGGCTTGTGTTGGACCAGCTGTATAAATCAAATAAATAAATAAATAAATAAATAAATAAATAAATAAATAAATAATTGAAGTATATCTCTCCTGGAATAGATGGATAACACAGCTTTCTCAATCTTGATTTTTTTTTTCCTCAGTAGCAAATGTGGCCTGCAGTGTGAAATCTAGGGATCTATCCAAAGTTTGCAGAAATAAATAATAAGCATCTACCGATGAAGATACAACTATGGAACTATTTAGACCCCTTTTGATTCCTGGTATCTTCAATGGGGGATTTGGAATAATTCACTCTTTTCATTCTGCTTCTTTATTTCAGTTGGCATGAGGCTTCCATTGTCTCTGATAGGTTTTTTGGAAGGTAGAACAATTGCTTGTTTGGCCTTTTGGCTAAGATCAACTGTGCAAAGTAAAACAAAAGCACTCCGCAATAATGAAGTGACAGGAAGCAGATCGGTGGAGGGGATGCCCTCCACGGGGCAATGGAGAAGCTTCAGGATGGCTTTGCTTCTGTAAGGGAGCAGGCAGAGACCTGGTTCACTGAGATGCAGGCTACTGCATGGGCAGAAAGCCAGAGAGGGGAGAATGAGGGAGCTCAAGGCTGCTGGCTTCGAACAGAGACTGAGGATGTGCTTTTGTGCTTCTTGCCTTCCCGTGAGAATAACATGCCCAGGTAGCAGCTGCTTCCTGAACTTATGAACCACAGTGAGAAGGAAAGTGGGGCCAGGCAGAGCCTGGGCAGGAGCTGAGTGTAGCTGGGTGTCCTGAAGGGAGGAACAGAGGATTGCTGCAGGGCACTGAAATTTGGAGTTTATTCTCCTGCAAAGACCACAGCTTCTGCAAATTTCCAGAGGTAGTTATTATGAAACCATAGAACTAGTGCAGCGTCTTGAGGTTGGCATCTGATTTCCTGTATCTCTGCCATCTCTTTCTTCTTCGGATGGGCCACATTTCTGTCACCAATGCTGGGAGTTGAACAAAGGCTCAGCGGAAAGTCCTGACTGTCAGAATCATTTCTACTTAAGCTGACTGCCATATGTTAGGCCAGGAGATTTAGTACAATGTAAAGATCTTGGGCTTTGAAGTCTGAAAGACATGAGTTTGAAACATGGCTCTGCCACTGACTAGCTGAGTGACCTTGGGCTTCAACCTCCATTTCCTTACCTGATTGAATACAAACACCACTGTTCATTTCCTAGGGTTAAATGAGATGGTATCTATGCCTGGCACATAGTAAGGGGTCAAGAAAAGTTTATTATTCTCCAACCTTTGAGCCTTATAATCTAATCCACCTTTCATGGAGCAAACTTTTGAATATTTATATAACCTTATTCAGCCACTGTGCAATTGGTTTTTTGTGCTTTCCTTTAGTTAACTATCCAGATTAAATTTGCTCTGGCTGGAGGTGGTTCACTGAGTCAGCCTGTGGCTGCCTTTTTAGAGCCTAATTCTACCACCTAATGTGTTTACTATGACTCTCAGCTTTGCATCAACCACAAATTTGATCAGTATGTTGTCCATTTCCTCATCTTAATTGCTAATAAATAGACTGCAGGTGTTTCATTAGACAGGCTCTTGGAGTCCTTTGGAGTTGTAAGCTCACACATATCCCACGGCACTCAGATGTTCAAAGAACATGTTGTTTCTTTATTTCCAAGAACAGATTTAATATTCCTCATGAGCTGCCCACTTTAATGTGTTGCATGTAAAACTAATTTTATTATCTTATTTTTATAGTGTGTGTGTGTGTGTGTGTGTGTGTGTGTGTATGTGTGTGTGTATGTGTGAAGGCCAGAGGTCAAACTACAATCTCCCTCTCAGGAGCCAGCCATCGTTTTTTTTTTTTTTTTTTTTTTTTTTTGACAGGATATCTCACTGGCTTGGTGCTCCTTGACACAGTTAGACCGGGTGGCCATTGAGCCTCAAGGATCCGTGTGTCTCTGCCTCACCAGTGCTGGGCTTATAAAAAGCACATAGAAATACTCCCAGATATTTTATATGGGCTGTGGGGATCAAACAGCTCCTCCTGTTCTCTGACAAGTGCTTTGCAGACTGAATCATCTTCCAAGCCTCCCAAATAACTATTTTATACTTTCCAGGATATCAAATTGTTCTACTTTCAATGGTTTTCTTTAAACTCTACCTAGAGGAGATACAACTGGGTTATGGATTTGCTTTGTCTTGCTGTTCTTCAGATGACACCCAAGTAGCTTATATAGCTGGTTGGGTGCTGGTGCTTTTAGGCTGGTTTTTGGACTGTTTTTTCATTGTATTGGTGGTCTGTGGGTACAACAGCTCTGTTCACACTCTGCTACTGTCCAACCAGGCTGAAGATCATGGTAGTTATGAGCCAGCACCTGGTCTTTATATGGCTAAGGCTTTTAGTGAACTCAGTCATATCTTTGCTGACAAGGAGCCACTTTTACCATCTTGGCCCTGTAGATCCTCGAAGAATTGACTCTGATGTCTATTTGAGTCTCTATTTTGGAGCCTGGTCTGTAGCCTTTGGAGGTAGAGACAGTGTGGATGTCTTAACTACTCCCTAGAAAGAACTCTAGTCCTAGATCTTCTCCTGGAAAAAGATGAACCTCCCTGACTCTGGCTCAGTCACCTAGCTTTAATGACCAACTTTGCCATGTACCAGCTGAGTGACCACAGACAACCATTTGCTCACCTATGACCTACTTACACAACATTGTCCCCATTGCTCATCCCTGGCACTGCTGTCCAGGTGCTGGCAGGAAAGTACTTGAGAAAGGCAAGAGCTCCTTTTCTGGATGTCTTCAGCACTTTTCTCTGTCTACTCTCATAACTCCCCTTCCAGATGGGAGCTGTGGCCACATTCTTCCGCAACCACTTCTAACTTTATCTCCTACTTTCCCTCCTGCAGCTGTCAGATGGGACAGGCTCTCCTCTCTGGAAAGTACCTACTCTATTGTCTGAATGGGTTTGTTTGTTAATATAAACTTAATAGAATTATAATTCTTTAGTCTGCACACATAAATTAAATATATCAAGTCTATTTACAGCCTGTCAACTCAAAATGTATGTCAGCTTTGATACAATGCAGAATGGTGATGCTCAAGTATATAAATCATGTTAATAAGGTAAGGGGAAATCATGAGCCACCCAGATACATGGGCATTTAAAAGATATGTAAGTGTCCATTATTAATTAGCTTTGTTCTTTGACATTTTTGTACATGTACATAATGAATTCTGGTCACTCTGCCCTCCCACTTTCTCTTCTCTCCTTCTCATTCCTGTCTCTCTTCTTAGTTAAAAATTTCCTTCCCATATTCACAACTTTTTGTTTTGTTTTATGTTCAGCAGAGTTTAACTAGAGCCATGTGTGTGATCATAGGGTTGGAACAATCCATTAGAGCCCAATCCATTAGAGCCCAGTGGGCTCAGCAGTGTGTGCATAACCAGATACTATGCCTCCCTTCTCCAAGAATCTGTTAGTTGACAATACTACAGTAATAACTGATAAGGCCCTATGGGCCCCTTCCCCATGTGTAGCTGACTATTGTTGAGGCCTGGCTTGTGTGGGCTCAATGTTCCCCATAGGTGCAGGAGCTATGAGTTCATGATTGCCAATGACTATGTCATGCTTAGAAGATGGCATTTCACAGATTTCTTCCTATCTTTTGTCTCTTACATTATTGCTGAAACTCTTCCACAAATATTTTTAAGTAACAACATTGAGTATTTTAATTCAGTTGCCATGAAAGTAAAATGAACTTTCTAGAAGACTAAAGGGAGGGGAGAGAAGAAGGAAGAAAAGGAAAAAGAGTGGTGTCTGGAAGAAATATGCTCCAAGCAAATTTTAAATTTCCATGAAAATGGCCTTATGTAAGCCTGTTGTATTAATTATTTTGTTTTCATTGTGATGCAATACTCTGATAAAAACAACTTAAGGAATAAAGAGTTTATTTTGGCTCACAGTTCCAGGAGAGTCAATTCTTCACAATGGAGAAGGCATGGAAGCAGGCAGGGAGGGCAGGGTGCAGCAGCAAGGGCCTGGCTGGTGGTATAGCTGTTCAAACACAAGGGCTTATCAGGATGCCTCACATTCAGACTATAATACCTGTACAATAAAATACAAAAGTACAAAAAGAATCCCTTCTGAGATCTTATTTCTACCTGGTAACAGATTACCACTTAAGAAATGTGGCCAGAGTGTGCAGTGGTTAGATCAGGGACTTGCCAGGACCACCTGAAGCACAGGTAGGAGCTGGGCACTTCAGCCAGGCAGATTTTAGGATAGATATACTCCTGGGTTGTTGGTTGATTGAGTCATTGGTTGGATAACTAAATCATTGTCTTTCGAGGCTGGCAGGGTGGAGTTGCCCTGCTGGCTGGGATTAAAGATGGGCCTGTTAAATCCTTGTCTGGTATGGCTGTCGGGGGGAGTTGCCCTTGTAGCTGGTATTAAAAGTGGGCCTGTTGCCACTGTGAGACTTGAGTGTGCAGTGGTTAGATCAGGGACTTGCCAGGACCACCTGAAGCACAGAGTAAGTCAGGCATACCCACCTACCCCCCCACCCCACCACCAACTGGAATTGCTCAGAGTGTGTCCAAGTGGATTTTTTGGAGAACCTTCAGAACAAAAAGAGAAGAGTGAATTAGACTTCCAATATATAAACAAAATTGAAAGCCTGAAACCTAGACAAGTCAACACTCCATAAACAAGGAGAAAAAAAAAAGGCATCTGAAGGAGGCAAGCAAAGCAAGCCTTCAACAGAGTGAAAAGTCATTTGTGATTCCTATTGGAATACAGGCAAAAAAGGGAAACCCACATGCCAGGGACACGATGAGAAGGGACAACATGGGAAAGGTGCAGGATGATTCCACACCAAGCTTTACCAACCCTGTAGGAGATTGCTACAGTGGAATCCCCCTGGGGATGACCCAAGAAACAGATCTCAGAGGAACAATTGAAGGCCTAGTCAGAGAAATTAAAGAATATAAAGAACAAGTCAGAGAACTAAGGAGAGAGAATGAAAAACTCAAGAAGGACCTAGAGGGAGACAATGACAAACTTTGGAAACAGCTAAAGGGAGAGAATGCCAAACTCCAGAAAGAACTAGAGGGAGAAAATGACAAACTCCGGAAGAAAGTGGAAACACTGAAACAGGAAGCCAACCAGCAAAGTAAGGAGCACCAAGAAGTGGCCGGGTGTGGTGGTGGCGCACGCCTTTAATCCTAGCACTTGGGAGGCAGAGGCAGGCGGATCTTTGTGAGTTCAAGGCCAGCCTGGTCTACAGAGTGAGTTCCAGGACAGCTGGGACTACAAGGAGACCCTGTCTCGAAAAGACCAAAAAAAAAAAAAAGAAAAGACTGAGAAGCTCCAAAAAGAAGTGGAAATACTAAAGAAATCACAGGATGAAATGAAAAAGAAATAGAACACTCATCCAATCAAGAGGAAAGGAATGGAAAAAGCCTCAAAAATAGAATGGAGGAAGCAGAACAAAGAATATCAGACCTGGAAGATAACACAGAGCAACTAAAAAGCTCAAATAAAGATTATGAAAAATTTAAATACACAAAAGTGGAACCATCAGGAAATATGGGATACTACAAAAAGATCAAACCTCCACATCATAGGAATAAAGGAAGGAGAAGAATCCCAAGAGAATAGTATTGTTCAGCTCTTCAACATAATAATAGATGAAAATTTCCCCAAACTAAAAAAATACAAATTCATACAAATACAAGAAGCACATAGAACTACAAACAGACAAAATCAGAAAAGAAACTCCCGATGCCTTATCATAGTTAAAATGCTAGATGCCCAATACAGAGACAAAATTCTGAAAGCCACAAGAGAAAAACAAGTCACATATAAGGGGAAACCCATCAGAATTATGACTGACTTCTCAGCTCAAACCATGAAAGCAAGAAGAACATGGAGCAAAGCATTCTCAGTGTTAAAGGACTATGGATACCAACTCAGGTTACTATACCCAGCAAAAATGTCGATTATAGTTGAAGAAGAGAGAAAAAATCTTCCATGACATAAACAAGATGATAGAATACATGTCCAGAAAACCAACCCTTCAGAAAATACTTGAAGCAATTCAAAGGACAGAAGAGAGGAGCAAACATTTCCAAGGACGTAGAAAGAGAAATCAATAAAAGCATAACTGCAGAAGTAGAAACTGAGACTAAAAATGCAAATGCATGATAAGGTGAAAGAAAGCAACATGAATCTTTCAATTATAACCTTAAATATTAATGGACTAAACTCCCCAATCAAAAGACATAGACTGGATTATTGGATTAGGAAACAAAACCCATCTATATGCTGTCTACAAGAAACCCATCTCAATCTCAAGGATAGGCACCAACTTAAGATGGAGGGATGGAAAAAATATTCCAAGCAAATGGTACCAAAAAGAAAGCAGGTGTTGCTATTTTAATATCAGACAAAATAGACTTCAAAGTAAAAGAAATCAAATGAGACAAAGAGGGCCATTGCATCTTTATCAAAGGAACAATTGACCATGAAGATTTCACAATCATGAATATATATGCACCAAGCTCTGGTGCACCAAACTTTATAAAGACAATTCTTCAGGACCTCAAGGCACAGATTAACCCCAGAAGACTCATAGTAGAGGACTTCAATACCCCACTAAGTCCTTTGGACAGATCAACAAGACGAAGAATAAACAGAGACATCTAAACTGAATTATATGATACACCAAATGGACTCACAGACATCTACTGAATATTCCACCCAAACACCGAGAATACACTTTCTACTCAGCACCCCAAGGAACATTCTGCAAAGTAGACCACATACTGGGACACAGAATAAAACTCAACAAATCCAAAAAGATTGAAATAATTTCATGCATTCTATCAGACCACAGTGTAATAAAGCTCAATATCAACACCAGGATAAGCCCTACAACCTACAAGAACACATGGAGACTAAGCAACACTCCTGAATAATGAATGGGTCAAGGAAGAAATAAAGAAAGAAATAAAAGCATTCCTGGAACTGAATGACAATGATATACAACACAACAAAACCTATGGGACACTTTAAAAACAGTCCTAAGAGGGAAATTTATAGCTCTAAGTGCCTACTTTAGAAAAACAGAAAGAGCACAAGTGAACGATCTAACACTGCAGCTAAAAACACTTGAGAGACAGGTTCTCTGGTCTTATTATTTATTTCTGGTTGTACTCTCCTTCTGGATGCTTAAGGCCATACAGATAGCCCAGATTAACCAAGGTTTTATTTTGTTGAGGTCAGTTGAGGATCTGATCCTCAGGGGTCTCTTGGGTTTTATTTTTTGGGGGAGAGGGGAGCCCCTTACTTCTTTTGGCTCCTCATCCACCAGTTCCATCCACATGAGGACAAAATCAGGTCTTGCTAGACCAAACTTCCTTTTCTGAAGGATGAGCAGACTTTTCTCTTTATAGACTGGACACTGGCTGAAGTCCCATTAGTGGCTCTCCGAGACCTCCCTGAACAGGAAGAATGGTGACCCACCTCTGCAGGACTTTTCAAAAGATGCCCCCATGTATAATCTCCTAAGACTTGGTTGACCTCTTAGGGCAAGGAACAAAGTTGTCCCCAGGTCCCTCGGTCAAATTGGTAGGGACTTCAGATATGGTCTTTAAGCACCTAGAAAGGCTAAGTTGCACCAGTCTGTTACATTGCACCTATATTAACATTGTATCCTTTGGAAACAAATTGTATGTTATTTCCACAGCATATTTCTTGATTCACTTCTTTCCATTTTAATCCCATATTACTCTAAAAGATGCACACATGTCCTCCATAATATACTAAAAGTCCAAGGTCCGAGAATACATGTTAGATCAGCTCCAGTACCTGTGTAGGGATTCCCAATACAAGAGCATAGCTGTCTTTAGATCATGAGGAGTATAATATTGACATTGCTCATTTTGTCTTACACCTAGGTACTTGGTACTAGCATCCACAGATGAGGGATACCATTCGTCTTTTGTTTTTCTGGGACTGTGTTACTTCACTTAGCATAAAATCTTCTAGTTCCGTCCATTTACCTGCAAATTCATGATGTCATCTTTCTTTACAGCTGCATAGTACTCCATTGTGTAGATATACCACATTTTCTGTATCCACTCATCAGTTGTGGGGCATCTGTGTTGGTTCCAGCTCTTCGCTATTGTGAAGAGAGCAGCAACAAACATAGCTGTACATGTAGCTCTGCTGTAGGAAGAGTCTGATGGGTATATACTCTGCCAGAGCCTCCTCAGCATCTGAAAGTGATTGAATGTGCTTTGTTGATGTGATTGTCTGTGAACTGGGCATAGGGAGGTAATTGGAGATGTAGGGGGAGCAGTAAGCACTACTCAGAAGTAGGGAGACCATGTCTGTAAACATCCAGATGGAGAGAGAAAGGCAGACTCCAACGCCATCCCGAGACCTTTTATAGAGCACCTTGCCATCCTTTGTATTATTAGTATTACGGTTAGTATTGTGTGCTTGCCTGTCCCTCCCCCCACGGCTACTGGGCTGAGCATTTGCAGGTAATCCTTACATCTGGATGACTGGCTTGTGACATTGTCTATCATATTTTTCAGTCCAAAATATCTTGCTATTTGAGTGGTGAATATGTTAGCTCAGATGAATAACTGTTAAAGACAATATTACTGTAGTTTTGGCTAAGCATCTCTAAATACAAAAAATAACAACAAAGCCTTCAGCTCTTTTATTCTGGGAAATATGATTTAACCAACTCAATGTTTATTATAGCATAAGATAGAGAAACAATTAGAGATGTCACATGTATTTGAATTTTTGATAACATTTGCAATGTAAATGACAGAATAATGGAAGACTTGAGGGAAGCATTTGTTCCCTTCTGGGCTCTGTGGAGTTCTTTCTGTAGAGAACACTAATTTGAAGAAAGTGGATCCAAAACAGAATAGGTAATAGAGGTGAGAATGTTATTTTAATTTTGGATGTATAAATTCCTCTTTTATTGGAAGAAGTAGGAAAGCATAGAATAAATGTCACCCAAGTGACAGGTGCTAAGTGACTTTCGCATATGCGTGTGTACTCGTCTGAGAGGATGTCAGCACTAGTGATGGAGGAGGGTGCGTGTTTGTGGGCTTATTCCGGTTCTAGCTGTCTGTGGCAGTTTTCTATCTTTGAATGCATGTCTGTGATTTCTAGGGGGCAGAGTAGTGGCCTTGAAGGCTATCTGGGTGAATTTTTTCTAGGATATCCGTGGTAGTAGCATTTCATGTGTATCTATTTGTTTTCTGTGGGTGTATGAGTGGGTGTTTATTGGGAATGAGGACTTAAAATCATAATCTCTTTTAATTAGAAAGGGCTTTCCAGGTCATTGATTGTAACCTCCTAAAATCATAATCCCTTGACTGTTGGGACTAAAGACTATGCTGGAATAAATAACAAGACGTGCACTAGTTAGTAAAGCAGGAATCAAAAGGCACCACCTATATGTACTTGACAGTTCTAAACAAGGGGGTACAATGATGGACAAGGCATTCCCTTCCTTGGGACACCTTTGTCCTCAGGGGTCTTAGTACAGGGACGAAAACAGTCATTCAAAAAATCTCAATGATTTAATTATTTCTGTTAAGTAGTGTGGAGGGAAATATAGAATTCTAAGGAAGCTCGAAAGAAGAGACGCAGGTAAACGTTTGCACTAGGAAGGGTTTGTAGTATGTAGTGGTATTTGAATTGAAAGCTTCAGTCTCCCTGCACAGCCCCCCAATGCACATGGAGTGGGTTCTGCTTTTGAGGCTGGCCTTACATAAGGCTGGTGACTAACACCATCCACTTTGCCCTGCAGTGCTGTTCAGAGCCACCCCACCAAACTACACAGTAACAACACCTGCAGATGTAAAGATATCTCTTGATATTTTCCAGGTCACACACCCTTCCTGTAATACTCATTTTGGTAGTCTAAAATAAATCTTTGTGTCTTAAGGAAAGCCCATGGCCAAAGCGAAGAATGATAAAAATTTCACCCCAGAAGCATTTGATTTGTGTGTGGGGGTGGGGTATGCAACCATCAGAAACATGCATTCTTGGTCTGGCAGGTTACTGGGCTGCTCTTCTGTGATGGGCTTCTGCTACGCTGCAGGGCCTCCGAGTCCCTCACTCTTCTTCCTGGGACAGGATCAGGAAACTGAAGTGACACAGTAGACAAGACTTCGCAGTGGCACACACCAGCTGCTCACATATTCAGGCACATGTCTGTCTGACTTCAAGGAAGAGTGGGAAACAGAGTTTAGCTGCTGTCTGCTCAGGAAAAAGGAAGAATACGTTCTGAAGAATGCTTGGCAGTCTCCACCACACATGGCTGTCCTTTTGCAATGCCCAAAGGAGATCACAGCAGTGCCTTAAGTTTGACACAGGAAGCTGGTTGCCTGTTTTGTAAAGCAAGGGAGTTGGTGACATAAGATATTGCAGATAGATAAAATAACTTTTGATGCACTAAGATGTGAATTAATTGGTATGACAGTACAGATGCCTTAAATTTCAGAGAAGTTTTATTCTATTATATACCTTATAAACACTAAAATCATCGAGAAGAAAAAAACCTGCAATCATTTATGCTTTAAAACTGAGATGTACTGTGAACCATATGGGAAAATCTCCACTATGAATAAAGGTCTGTGTTAATATTCTTCTAGTCAGGTTTAAGTCCTTTAAGAGTCTGTATTTTACACAATTCTTTTATCTCCTTATCATGAATGTTGGCCTATACATTAAGCACCTCCCCAAGTCTCTGCTTTAAAAAGTATATCAAAGACATAATGAAGTGCTGATGTCTATGACCTTGAGAGGAAAGGTGTCTTATGTGGACAAGCAGAATTTCCATGTCCCGGACTATCGTGTGGGTTCACACTGCGGTTTATTCAAAACAGTGACAATGATACTGCAGCAAGAGTACACACATTTCTGCTTGTCTCCCTGAATGAGTACTCATTTTGTAAGGATCTGCTTATAGTCTCTTGGTCAAACCTTCTCTGACCTACTTGGATGGAGTTGAGCATTCCTTGCGTTGTGCCTGCCTTATCCCTGGAATATATCAAACTATAATAATGTATTTTATATCCAACTTCACAATAAGCATGAACACTCTCTGCTGACAACAGTGTCCTCATTCCTCATTTACTATCTTGAAATACATCTTTCAAATTCTCCTTTTTCCCTTTCAAATACTCATGCAGTATTTGCTGAATAAATGAATGGGCTGATGGAAGAGACACAGCAGGCCCATGTGATGCTGACTGGAGGAAGAAAGCATGCTCTGGTGTCCAGCCCTTTTTCTGCTCTCTATCTTACTTCCACTTTTCTTTGGTACCAGACCTGGGATGTAGAAGTCCTCAGTTTCCTGATCCAGCTGTTTCAGCCTTCATCCTGGCCTCTTCTAGTGGTGCTCTGGGCATTTGTTCCACCCGTCCTGGCAAGCAATGTTCAAGAGGCTTGGCATCGCTAGTGAGAAAGCCCAGCAAAGAAAAATTCAGGGAGTGTGGCCTATTTTTTGGAGATTTTTCTTTCATGACAGTCTGTGAGGTGTTGCCAGGTTTGGATGACCTCTACAAAAAATAGTAACCTCCAGCATAGGATACTTAGGGGAATGAATACATGTAGAGGGTTTAGCATAAAACTTGGCATGCAGTAGGAATTCCATCAAGGCTGGCTGGTCTTCTGAAGCTGCCACCACTGCTTGACTTATTATTGCAATGCAGGCCATGTGCCAGGATCCCTTTCTAATCTGGCACACCCAGATTCTGGAGGATGGAGAAAATGAAGTCAGGTTCATAGCTGGTGTCCCATCCAATTCTTTGAGCATTAGTTATTGACCACAATGACATTCATTACCTATGGCAGTGAAGTATTTTCAATAACAGACTGGGAAAAATATCTCAGCTAGCTGATAATCATTGGCTGGGCTTCCCAACTGAACATTGTGAAACAAGAAGTTGGCCTTTTCAAAGTTTCACAAAATGGTTGTCTGTGATTGTGTTGAAATATAGAAATTCTAGCTAGACCCAAAGTTAATAAAATAGTTTGACACGGGAAGCTCTATGATGGATGGTAACCAATAGCCCAGCACTCTTTTATTCTCCCTAATATACTGTTTCTCTGCAAAGGCCAAGAAATTAAAGAACAGTTTTCTTCTCCCCTTCCAGCCTGTGCTGGGTAATTATGTATTATTAATAATGCAGCAGTGCAAATGATATTAAATGAACTACATTTGTTAATGCAGATCTTATCTAACTGCTTTCTCCATCAGTGGACTGTTTCTCATCAGGGGGTACTAATTAGCTGTAATATGTAGAAAGATGGGACAGAAATCCAATCAGATAAATGGGATCTATTTGGAGAGATCCAGGAAAGAGGAAGAAAAGCATTCATGATTCTGTGAGAATTACAAGGAGAAAAGATGAAAATTTCTGTGTTTTCAATTTCATTTACATTTTGTGGCTCCAGAAGTTAAATCGCACCATTCCTAGATTGCCCAAGCTGCAAAGACCTGCAAATAAGTGTATTTATCACCACTGTAATGGTGTTGTGTTTTGCATTAATAAGAGCACACATGGATCTATAAAAAAAAATCCCAAATGGTTTACATGGCCTTTGCAAACACTGGACCTAATGTGTTAGGGTGCGGTGGGATGTCCTCCACACCCTCTCAGCTAATGTGCACTTATAGGAAACACTTGAGTCTTCAGTGTTGTTCTTAGAGAATCACTATAAGCCTTCAGATGATACATGTGTGCTTGGCAAACTCCAGGCTTCTTATAAACAGACCTGTTAGTTTCTTGCCCTTTATAAATATTCTGAAGCCCCCGTGTTAAAAAGTAGATAAATCAGATCTTTCTTAAATTACCTATGGACTATGTTGGGTGTATATATCCCAACAAATATTAGAGAAATATTGTACACCCTGCCTGCTCACTTGAGTTTACTCTGATATCAGGGGCTCATCAGTGATCGATTCACAAATAAAATATCGTGTTTGTCTAGGACCTCTTTACACCTCACTTGTAAGAAATCAGGGAGTTGAGAATCAAAAGAAAAAACCAACTTTTCTCATTGAGAAAGCAATTAGAAAAATGAAGTATCTTATTTTACCTAGTTTAATTTTTCAAAGGTGGGGAAGGACTTGCCTGAACTACTCAAAAGCTTGTAAATCTACAAACTGATCATTGAAATTAGTTTCCTCTCTTTTATTTCCATCTTTTGCTTGCCTCTTTACAGAGTTAATGATACACTTTTGCTGCTCCAAAATCCTATTGTGCTATGCCTGCACGAGGCTTGACTTTTATAAATGAGAGAAAGACATTCCTGTAACAGCTTTCTCATTGCGGCCCATCACCATTAACCAGACAACACACAATCGACGTATGAAATTCCTAGAGCAGAGAGATCACATTTGAACTTCTGAGGATCTTAATTTATATTGTGAATCCTTAACAAAGATCAGTTGCAAGCAGTCCCTACTTCAGAGCAGTGTTTTGAAATATTTGAACTTACACTTTAATTGATTTTTTAAAAGATGACATCATCATTAATTAATATAGGGTTAGCATGGACTGAAAAGGTGACGCTAGCTGTGGCCCCACCAGTCACTGGGAACCAGTGCAACATGACCTGGTGACAGATAGAATGAGAGCGGGTGCCTCAGCAACCCTCGATATATTCGACACCTTCTCCACAAAGTAATGATGGAAATTCAGGAAGCATCATTATAATATAAAATCATCCAAGCATCCAGGGAAATATATTTGTATGTCTCCTGACAAAAGTTGAAAGGAAGCTCAAGAGTACCATTTACATTTATATATACTTATATCATGTAATTAAAGCCAACAGATAAACACATCAATATGTTAAAACAGATGTAAAAATACATAGATAGGCGTATTGCGCTGAAGCCTTGATATTGCATCCAAATGAAATCTCGTATTCCAAATATGCCCCGTAGGAGTTTTGCTCAGGGCTATGCTTAGGTATACTCAAAAATTCCCGATAGCGAGTCACCAGGGAAAACATGTTCTTTTACAGATAATTGCTACTGGCAGCCAGAGACCTAGAGAATTTGATGTGCAGTAATGTGACCTGACTATGTATTAAACTTTTTTGAAGGACATGTGTAAAGTAATTTTTATGTCTCTCACATACCTTACATTTTGCCTCCCCACTTGGTCGCACATTTTTTAAAACTTTCCTAGTTTTAATATATCTGTTAGATTTTATTCTAGTAGTTTTCAATCATTGAACATATTGGCATTGTTTCTTCCTCAAGAAAGGAAAGCAATATAGACACGGGGAAAAATCCCATCTGAGTTGTAAGCAATATGTAAACACAACAAAGTTATATTACTGGTAATGAACTTCGGGAAAAATGTGAGAAATATTAGTTGCTTGTTCACAGATAAGAGAAATTAGGGATTAACTGATTCCTCTAAGATTGGAAGGCATCTTGGCTGCTAAAAAGGCAATAATCACCAGCTTTTCATTAAGTCTGGGGATGGCTCCTGAGGTATTTTAAATATACTGCTTCAGACGCTGTAATTAATAACCTGAAAAATTATAAATTGGCAAAGTCACATGCGCAAGGATAGAATTCAATGAACAAGTATCATTGCTACTAATTACTCTGGTGCTATTCTTTGTTACGTCATGGTGCCATCCTCATTTTAATGTTCAATATTAACATATAAACTTTAATTAAATATAATGTCAGAAGGTTCCAAGAACATTACTAAAGATTTCACAAGGTAGTGCAGAGGCTTCTTGGGAAAAAGTGTCCTGATCAAGAAGAGAGTATAATCTCTAAATAACATCCTTTTGTGTTGAGAGTTGTGTGAACTCTTATGAACTGGCACTGGAAATTAACTTTTAAGAACAAAATTCCAAAGCAGGAGTGAGGGGGTGACATCACATCGGAATGTAGTACAGAAATCTAGTGGGGGAACAGGCTGCAGAAGTCGGAATGTCACTTTAGTGTCTTGGGTGACAGGCAGCAGTTCCCAGATTTATATGCTTGTATTCTGGTGTCAGGAAGATGATCCTGCCTAATGACAACTTATCAGGAAAATGATATATTTCTGGTTTCCATTAAGATCATTAAAAGCTACATTCCTTCTTCAGATATGCAAATGGGTTTTCTATAGAAATCCATGAACAAGGAATGAAACTTGGCTTGTGTTCATTAAATTGCTTCGAAAAAGTAAGTACACACAAAAAATCTTGCTACTTGGTGCATTATCTAAGGCACGTCTTTGTATTGTTCATTACATTTCGGTTATTTATGGGTAGTACAGAGGGAGAGGGAAGCGGTGACACTAAAACGAATGGTCTTGTGTTCATTTTCAGCAAAAGATGAGTTGGGAGAAAATCGAGGTAAGATTGACATCGAGAGGCTTATTCTCTCAAATTTTAGGTGGCCTTCAAAGTATCACAGACAGGAAATGAAGTTGTTCACTAACTGTACCATGACAAGGAAACAGGACGAGGCAGGGGCTCCAAGCCCCGTGCTAGGCAGAGCACTCTGCAGTGACCCTGCATCTTTTGAGTTTGCATATGTAAGGCATCTAGAAATACCCAGTGTAGAGCACTTGCCACAGGAATACTCACTCTAGTACTTTTCCCAGTCCTTGAAAACCCTTTCAGGACCTCACTCCTCTGTGATTTATGCCAACGCCAGAGTTTTATGTGCTATGTTGAAGTCATACTGTTTCTTTTGGTTAAACTTTATTAGAAAGATCACTCTTAAAACACGCACACAAAACATGATGAAAATATAATCTATACCACACCTCTTTCTGTTTCAAGCACATCTTGGTCTACTAAAATTCCGCAAAAAGAGGAAGTTCGGCTTCGCCAGCTTGTGTTCATTTGCCATAGGTTCTCCTTAAGGGCAGGGAAGAGTTTATTTTATAAGTTTTTGAACAAATGAGGTTTAGCTCATAAATGCTACACTAATCTTAAGACAGATTGAATTCACGGGATGAAAAGGCAGTATATAAGAGAAAGAAGCCAGCTTTTATTACAGACAACCCCATATGTAAAAATGGGAAGCAGTCGTTTTAAAAAAGGTTAAGCAAATTTTTAATGGGAAAAAAATGCATGTGTAAATTTTATAAATCTGCCACCAGTCGCTCAAGTTATTTGAAATATCTCACAAAACAAAATAAGTCAAATACAAACAAACAGAAAATCTTAAATAATAAAATGTCATAAAGTGTTTTTGAACTCTGTCCAGTTTAGCAGAAAGGCAAAGCTCTGTGGAGTCTCCTCTTCAGTTTCTTCAGTCATCCTACATGTATATATAAGGAAAAAGCTACAGGTGATTCGTATGTGTGTGTACTATTATTCATTCTTTTTTTTTTTTTTTGTTTTTTTGAGACAGGGTCTCCCTGTAGCTCTGGCTGTCCTGGAACTCACTCTGTAGACCAGGCTGGCCTTGAACTCACAGAGATCCACGTGCCTCTGCCTCCCAAGTGCTAGGATTAAAGGCGTGCGCCACCACGCCTGGCATCATTCTTTTATATATATATTTTTAATTTACTTTTATTTATTTATGTGTATGAATGTACTGTTTGTGTGTAGGTCTGTGCACCCGTGTCGTGCAATGCTGCGGAGTTCAGAAGAGGGTCTCAGAATCCCCTGGAACTGGAGTTCTCCTGGAATTGGAGTTACAGACGGTTCTCAACTGCCATGTGGGTGCTGGGGATCGAACCCGGGTCCTCTGCAAAAGCGGTCGGCGCTCTTAACCGCTAGGCCATCTCTCCAGCCCCTATATATGTTTTTAAGACAGGCTTCTACCATGTAGCTCAGGCTGTTCTGGAACTCATTATTTAGCACAGGCTGAGCTTGGACTCAGAGCACCCCTGCCTTCACTTTCCAAGTGCTGGAATTATAGGCATTGGGCCACCATGCCCAGCTCAGTCTGTGCAATATAAAATATTCTATCAGCTGCAGTAGAAAAAGTAAAAATAAACAAGTGACATTAACATTTTTCAATAACATAGTATTTAACCTGATATGTTCAAAATGTTTTCGTTTCACTTAGAATTTTGGGTATCAATGAAATATTACACACCTATTTTTCTACCAGCCTAAGTCTTTAAAAGCTGTGCTGAAAGCTATACAGCTTTTGGTGTGGCTTGGCCACATTTTAAAGCCTTCAAGATTCATATGATAAGGGACTACCTGATTGTGCAGTATAATTTCAGAACAAGAGAGGTGGGGAGGGTCTTTGGAAAATCAGCAGCACAGTACCAGTGTCTTCAAGAAGGAGCTGGGCTTTGAATCTCTCTACTTCAAACAAGATATTACTAGGGCCTTTGGCTTCCCAGTTGTTAGTGCTGGACACATTACCGTTCCTGCTTGTTAATTTTTCTTTTAAGTGTGCGTGAGAACTTGTGTGCCTTTCTGACGCCTTGTCCTGGGGTCTCTTCTGTCAGAACAAATGGAAATCGGCTTTGGAATTCATGTGCCTGAAGAAAACTCATCTTGACAGCTGCAGGGGCAGATCTGAGCACGAGCAAGGTGAAAAGAAGCCACCTGGGAAGAATTTTAATACTAGAAGTAGAAACCAGACGGAAGAATGCCTTCTCAGAGTAGAGATGAGACAAACAGGCGACACGAGCAAGGAACAAATAAAGGATGAAGGGGCGAGCAGCAGGTTAAGGCCTCAGGCAGAGCAAATACAAGATTCAGTGGCTGCGGGTTCAAGCCCGAGGCAGGCTAATAGAGCTGACGGTGACGGGAAGAAAATCAGATCTGTCAACGGCGCAGTTCATCTGTGAATGGAGACGGTGGGAAGGTGGAGAAAGGACTGCGGAGTCTGCCTGCCTGCGGGAGTCTTCAGTTCCACCACCCATAAAAGCCACGCTACCTAGGGAAGGAGCTTGGGACCCCTCCATTATTAACCACAGCGTCCTGTCTTCACAGGTACCCTGAAGTTTCTATTGTTTAAATATTTCTTTTCCAACTTGGCACACTCAAGGGACAAAGGCAGTCGACCCCCAAAGAAAACAAACACATTGCAAGTGTAGAAAATATGAAGAGATATAAAAATGTTTCTAAAAATATTTCCCTGTGAGGGGCCCTACATATAAATGAGGAAAAACCAATAACCTCCCTCTTCCACACAAATAAATCATCACAGAGCCAACCCCAATGCCTTCTGAAATGAAGCCTGACACTAAAAAATACAAATCCCTAAAAAGTAGAAACTATGTGCAAAACCTATCATAGATCAGAGACAGAGCATGTTTTTCTTTTTCTTCCAGTCTACACACACACACACACACACACACACACACACACATACACACACACACAGGGTACTGGATCACAGCCTGAGAAAAAGAATCCACTCTATATGGAGTGCCTTTTGGCAGGTGTGGGTGACTTCTAAAGCTCCAAAGTCTTGTTTTCCTCTTGGAATATCAAACATGGAGTCACATTGACATCCTTTTGAGTCGCCCTTACCAAATGTCATGGATAAACAGTTACTCAAAATATTCAGAGATAAAATATGCATGGAGTAAAGCTTAGAGAAATCACATGGTCTTGAAGAAGAAGGAATGGCCTTGAATTTTGGAAGAAGTCCAGAAATCCTGCATGGAATTAATTATGTTCTCATTGCTCAGAAAGAGAGAGAGAGAGAGAGAGAGAGAGAGAGAGAGAGAGAGAGAGAAACATAGGTATGAAGAGACAGAGATAAGAGACAGACAGAGATACATAGAGACAGAGAGAGACAGACACACAGAGAGAAAAAGAGACAGAGGGAGGAGAAGCGAGAGGGGAGAGAGAGAGAAACACAGGTATAAAGAGACAGAGATACAGAGACAGACAGAGATACATAGAGACAGAGAGAGACAGACACAGAGAGAAAAAGAGACAGAGGGAGGAGAAGCGAGAGGGGAGAGAGAGAGAGAGAAACACAGGTATAAAGAGACAGAGATACAGAGACAGACAGAGATACATAGAGACAGAGAGAGACACACAGAGAGAAAAAGAGACAGAGGGAGGAGAAGGGAGAGGGGAGAGAGAGAGAAACACAGGTATAAAGAGACAGAGATACAGAGACAGACAGAGATACATAGAGACAGAGAGAGACAGACACAGAGAGAGAAAAAGAGACAGAGGGAGGAGAAGGGAGAGGGGGGAGAGAGAGAGAGACGCCCAGGGTGGCTAACAGCTAACCAGCTGGCTCTCTTACATCCACTTTATCTCCTTTTCTCTGAGTTCTGGTTTAAGAATAACATCTGATGAGGGTCTTCAACTTAACTCATAAGCCCCAACAAGAGGATTTCAGCCTTAAAAGTCTTTCCATGGCTCTTGGAAACTACAAACAACTCTGAGGAAGGGACCTCCTCAGGCTGGAGAGATGGCTCAGAAGTTAAGAACACTGGCTGCTCCTGCAGAGGACCCAGGTTCCCTCCCCTGCACTCACATTTTGGCTAACAACCATCTGTAACTCCAGTTCCAGGGGATCTGATGCCCTCTTCTGGCCTCTTTGGGCATTGCACAAAATGTGTGCACTTGCATATATGGAGACTCATACACATAAAATTATAAAAACAAATAAATCCCAAACTGTTTTTAAAAGATGAGACCCCTTTACCTAGGATGGAAGAGATGGGTGAGTGGCGTTTCTCCTCCAGTCAGAGCAGGTTGCAAAACCACAACCCCCCCCCCTCCAAAACCAATCCAAAACAACAACCTTTGACAGCCCCTGGTCTGTGCCTGTGGTGGAAGGGACTCATATATGGTGACATTTATGACACCTACAGAGCCATGCCATATCATTGTCCCAGGGGCAGCTAGCCTGCTGTGCTCCCCACCTCTCCTCTGTTGGGGTAACTAGGGTATCTTTCACATGTCCTTCCATGGAATCCAAATCTTTTTAACCCAGTTTTCATTATTTTGTGTCAGTTTTTCCTGTAGAGTTAAAAGCTCAGGCCTGGTTGGAAGAACACAGACTAGGGTGGTGTTCTTAGAATTAGTTGAGCATTTCAGGACCAGGAAGTAGATTCCAGGGACTGCTCATTCCATTGTTCTGTGAAAGCATACTAAGAACCTGTACCATGATGCAACAAAATGCTGTCTGTAGGGATGGGGCTGTATGTCAAGTAAGAGGGAGAAAGGTCAGGTAGCAAGACCTGGACTGCAGGGTCTATGAAGATGGATGTGTACTCATCCGAGAAACCTGTGGATGTTCCCTGATCGGGGAGTGTGATTTGTAGTGTAATTAGAATATCTTGGATGAGATGTTCCTGAGTTACACAGGTAGGCTGGCTTTATCACAAATCCCCTCACAGAGAAGCTGTTCAGGCTGCAGAGACCCAGAAAAATGGTAGTATGAAGGAGATTTTGAACACTGGCTTTCAGGGAATAGAGATGAGGTAGCGTCTAAAGCTAGAAAAGGCCAGGAAGTGACTTCACCCAGCGAAGGCTCTTGAAAACTTGCATCTCTACCAGTGCCATGCCCCCCCCCCACCAGGGAGTCACCAAGATTTCTGTCAAACAAAAACGTAAATTAACTGTCCTTGATTACTTGGTACAGCAGAAGTAGAAACCGAATATAGGCCATATCCATGCCAAAATATTTTCACTCAGGGGCCGTGCTCCATTAATTCAGCAATTTTAACATATGACCATAGTGTCAGACCAGTACTGTGTGGAGAAGCAGGAGATGGGGAGGTGAGCAGGATTGGTAAAGCCAGGGAGGGCAGTTCTAGAAGTCCTGGAGGACAGGGAAGTAAACACGAAGTCTGCAGGAGGTAAGTCCCATGACTAGAGCCAAAAGAATGAAGCAAGAAATTGGAGTTGTAAGAAACCAGAAGTTTTGAAGGAGTCTTCTAGGTCTGAGCTGTGTCAGGACAGAACAGTATTTCCTCAGAAGACGTAATGAGGCCAGCTTTGGGCATGACACTGGGAGCTGGAACCTGAGATGGCTGTAGCCCGTCAGGGGATGAGGGCCCTACACACCCTGATGCAAGCTGACCTCTTTCCCTCTCTTTTCTCCCATCTCTAGGTTGTTCTTGGGGTCCTAACAAAGACACAGTCTGGATGGGTTCATCAGCAAAGACTTATTTCCTAGGTTCTAGCAGAACCAAGATTAAGGAGGAGGTCTGCTTAGTTTCAGGCGAGCTTTAACTTATCTGCAGACAGTCACTTCTTAGTGACCTCAGTTGTCTTCCCTGTGCATATGTATGTAAGTGTGCCCCTGAGTGTGCCCTGGTATCGCTCCATGTGTCAAGATTTTCTCTTGTAAGGATGTCAGTCAGTTTGGCTTATCGACGTCAGCTAAAGTTCATGACTTCTTAGAAGGATGTGTCTCCAAAACCAAGCTCACTCTTATGTACTAAAAGTTAGAGATTTCATGTACAAATTTGGAGTGATTCCTTCTACCTCAAACAGTATTCATCTAGAAATTCTTATTGGTGGGGCTCAGCAGCATAACAGGTTAACACATAATAAATATAGTTTTCAAAAGCCAGCCCATGACTGAAAAGCAAAATCATAGAAAGTTGGGAACCAGAACCTTGTAAGTGGCCAAGGAAGAGGCTGGTAGTGGAAAATTTACCCTCAAGGAAACTGGGATTTAGATGAGAGCTTGCAATGCAGCTTTGCAGAACCCTAATGGGATGTGTGTGTGTCTGGTGAACTGCTGTGCCCACCTCCCCTGTCCATGGTGAGGTTTTGTGTGGCTTGGGCCTGCATAGATCCTTGCTGCATGCTGCCACAGGGCTGGTTGTTCATGTGTGCAAACACCCCGAGGTGTCCGACAACATGGTTCATGTGTGCAGCCACTCTGAGATGTCCGACAACACAGTTCATGTGTGCAGCTACCCTGAGCTGTCCTGACAACACGGTTTCCTTTGGCTCTTACAATCTTTCTGTTCTCTTTTATGAAATTCCTAAGCCTTTGGAGGAGAGGAGAGGGTGTGGTATAGGTTTCCATTTAGGGATGGGCACTCCTGTCTCTTTGTCCCTGAATGTTGACAAGCTGTGGACCTCTGTATAAATCACCGTCTGCTTCAAGAAGTTGCTTCTCCGTTGAGAACAGAGAGATGCACTGATCTAGAGTATAACGATAAATCAATAGGAGTCAGTTTAATACTACGTCTATTTATCAAAATACTAGTAATAGGTTTTCCCCTATAGCCTGTGACCTGTCTAGCCACAAGCCCATTGGCCCTGAGAACAGTACCACATGTGAACGCCATCTTGTGAAGTGTCCTTAAATCCAATCAGGAGGTGGTTGGTTACTCCCGTGATAGTAGCGCCACTATTGCACCAGTAGGCATATCTTATCAGGCTAGTCCATACTGTAGGCTGCGGGATTCACAGCTGGGTAAACTGGATGATTGCTTTCCTCTTCCAGTAGTGTGCATGTCATCTATCAGTTCTTTGAAAGCTAGCTAGCAAAGATGAAGCTTCAAGGTCAACACAAGCTTGACTTCCCCTCGTTTGTTCTACCACTCGCATGTGTAGTGTCTTCAGTAGTAGGGTCTTACTTTCATGTTCAGTGCATAACCAAGAGCAAGAGCAATAGCCAATATTGTTTGTGGGTCAACAACTACAAAAAAGGGAGCCCATTCCTGGTGCTGGGCTTTTTATTTTGTAGACTTCTTATACCAATAGTGGGCCTGGCTGCAAACTTATTAAAGCCATGGTAGAGGTACAAGAGTGTAAGGAGAAATGTGGTAGCACACTTACAGTCTTGTTAGGATCCTAGCTCACTACTTCCTAATATCAGGAGGAGAGAAACAATCTCTCAGAAGAGGCCATGGCAAAGTTGTATGGATCCAGTGAGGGTCAAGAGCTGTGTTCATCAACCAATCTATCACAAAACGTAAGAAACTGATAGCCATATCAGCTTGAAAATATGTAGTTATTACAGTCTGTGGATGGTAGTCTGAATTTATTTTATTTACGTATTTATTTATTTTCATTTTATGAGACAGGGTCTCCATGTAGCCTCAACTGGCCTAGAAATTGACATTTAAGGAGTTTCTGTTTCCTGAGTGCTGGGAATAAAGGCAGGCACCACCCTGCCTGGCCTGATATTCTGTATTTCTGAAATGCATTGTTCCAGGAGATCTCTGGCACACTATATAGACAATCGTGTCACATAAAGTGAATACAAGACTGATTATATTAGGGTTATCTTGCTCTAATGGAGTTGGTGATTAGTTCCCCTGACAATTGAGACATGAATGTAAAATATGGGTGGGGTAGAACACAGTTCTATCTGGGGTGCTAAAGTGTTAATGTCTTAGAAGTGTGACCAGTAAAAGGCATTAGTAAAAGTAATTGAAGCGACACAAAGAAACTGACTTCCTTGCTTAATTTATTCCAAGCAAAGAGAAAAATCTCAGACCTAGATTTAGTGTTGGAACCTTTTAAGTAAGTTTGCCTTTCTTGAACTGAATCTAATTTGTATAGTTTGGAATTGTCCTGAAAGTTCCCTTTGTCATCAGTGACTTAAAAAATACTGCTACTGGGCAAAAGAAATCAATGATCTCTACATTGCAGGCTGAGTAATTACATCATAATGATTTGCATTAATGAAAAGACAAGTTGGTCCAGGCCCAGATGTGCCAGTGACCACAGTTCCCTGAGATGCTGAAGTACATTGCTGAGTTTGGAGAAATTTCAGCATCAGTCCTGTGACAAAATGACTGGTTTAAAAAAGTCTCACCTCATCAGCATCACTTAATAGCTCCTCAATGACTGACTCATCATTTTTCTCCAAGCAAAAATAAATTTAAATTTCAAAATAAAGCAAATTTTACTAATATCAGTGGCACAGAAGCAGATGTTTCCATGACATGTGCACACAAGCTGTTGACTATGACCTTGCCGGAGAAAGCAGTTTTGAAAATGAGCTTTTGTCTCCCAATATGAGGAAAACGATACTGCAGCGAAGATCTAATAAAAAGTCTTAGCTTCTCGCAGAAGCTTATTTCAGCAAAGCAACTATTAATTAAAATAACAAATGTCAGCTGTTTCGGAGGGTGACAGTTATCACAAGGCAGCATTTGCTTACCTTGACGTACAAGATACGTGGGACACAGGATGGATCCATAATTCATCCTAGATATGGCTCTCTCATGCCCTGATATAGTGATAACAACAGTGATAAATTAGCTCCTGTTCAGCAGTTTCGTTAGCAAAAGTACTTGGGGACTTGGGGAAAACCCACCTAGAGAGGGCTTTTTGGCAGACTGAAGGAATATACACTTGAACGGCTTGAGTGAGTTTCGTGGAATTCCTGATCTTGAGTACCAAGAAAAACAGGTGGGAAAATGTAAAACCAGATGAGGGAGCGGTTGGGAGAAACGGCCAAGCCAGTGTGGTACAAACTGTGGCCATGGTGAGGAAACAGATATTAAGTAGAGGAAGACTCCCATCACCCCCAGGAGACCTGGAGAGAGAGGGCATGACACAGCTAGGTATTGGGTCAGTTTCCAGATAGGGAGGGGAATCACAGCGAGGCAGGCCAGGAGGAACTGTGGACAAAGGGCCTCTTCTACTACCTCTAAAGTCAGAGATTTAAAAGAGATTTAGAGCAGGTGAGGCAACACACGGGGAACTGATACTAAGCTGTTCTCTAATATGCTTATGTAGGTGGGAATGACACGGAAAGCCGCACCGAGGCTCGGAAGCATGCTGGTGTGGAAGTCTGTTTCAGGCTTTTGGATTCAGTTCACTGGGTAGTACGTTTATTAGAAAATTGAAGGGAGAAGAAAAGCCCTCAGTGTTCCAACACTAAAAACGTGTACTGAAAGTCTGAAAGGGCAAGAAGTGGAAATTGAAAAATGACCAGGAGGAAGTGTCTGGGCTGAGGTGATTTAAAAGTGAGGTGAGGGAGGGGTGGATACCTTTGGTGGTGTTAGAGGAGAGCAATGACCTAACAAGAACATTGCACTCGGGAAATGCAAAGCTCTTTATGTAAGAATAGTCTGATTTACTATTTCTGAAGACAGAGCAAAGGTATGGATACCATAGCCTAGGTAGTCTATTATTCAGTTTTGTTGAGTTTGGCTTCTATGTTTTTTGTTTTGTTTTGTGTTTTTTGCTTGTTTGTTTGTTTTTTGCTTTGTGGTCCTGGGGATGCAACCCAGGGTCTCTAGAATACTAGGCAAGAGCTCTTCCACTGAGCCACACCCATGGCTCCTAGATTTCTTTTTTAAAAAGAAACCAGGTTTTGTGGTGCATGCCTGTGCTATCTGTAGGAGTGACGTCAGCACTGGGAGGCAGATGTATTAGCTGGAACGCAGCCTGAACTACAGGGTGAGCCCCTGGCCAAAACAATCAAGCTAAACAAACAAACAAACAAAAACAAACAAATGAGTAGTAAATTAAAAAAAAAAAGAAAAAAATGACCAAACAGGAACGAATTAAATTAAACCTGGCTTCAAAGGCATCAATCTTTCGTTTTTCTTATAAAAACTATTGTGAGCTCTGAGGCAGGTCTTCATTATGCAGACCCGACTGGCTTCAAATTTGTTTAGGGTTGTCTTTAACTCCCATCCTGACTCATCCTTCCCGATGTTAGGATTATAGGTATGGACTACTGCAGTTGGATTCCGAGACTATTTTAGTAAGTTATGTGGGAGGCTTTTATATTTGTGAAAACTCACTTATTATCATAGTTGAGTCAAATCTTAGTGCATCATTAAATGTGATCCAGTTTACTGGTCCAAAATGATCCAATAACAGAGCCTTTGAGCATCATTTCTGTCCCTCATTATTCTCTTTCCTTGTCAGCCTGGGAACTTCTGCTAAGAGCTGGGCTATAGATGAAAGGTATTTGGCATTCACTAAAATTGAAGGACACACAAGGCATATAAAGGAGTCTTTGGGTCATGGACATCATTTCAATCAAGTTTAAAAGCCTGTCCCAAATTAATGATGGTAATCAATATGTAAGACAGAAAGGAGGGGGAGCCAGTTTGGATGCAGTCCTGGCTGACCCTTTAGTAAAAATACAAAGCAAGCAGAATCTTTGCAAAAGCTCCAAAAGAAGCTTTTGGAGAGGGGCCGCCTGCTCATGTTGGATCCACCAAACAGGGCTATCAACTTATGTATCTGGAGTTTATCTAAAGTGGGCTTCATTCATATTTTCAAACAAACTCAACAGCTCATATCCCATTGCAAGAAAGCCTTTCCCTGAAAAGCCCTTCTTTTTTTAATTTTTTTTTTTTATTTCTGTATGTGTATGAATGTACTGTCTGCATGCAGGTCTGTGCACCCATGTCGTGCAATGCTGCGGAGGTCAGAAGAGGGTGTCAGATTCCCCTGGAACTGGAGTTCTCCTGGAATTGGAGTTTCAGACAGTTCTCAGCCACCATGTGGGTGCTGGGGATCGAACTCGGGTCCTCTGCAAGAGCCGTCGGTGCTCTTAACTGCTAGGCCATCTCTCCAGCCCCGAAAAGCCCTTCTTTTATCTTGTGTGTGCATGCCTCTCTCTCTGTGTGGGGCGTGTGTGTGTGTGTGTGTGTGTGTGTGTGTGTGGTATGCACCTCTGTTCAAGCTAAGAGGCCAGAGGAAGGTGCCCAGTGCCCTTCCCTATCGTTCTCCAAATTATTCCGTTGAGGTTGAGCCTGGAGCTCCCATTTGCAGCCAGCAGGTCCTATGATCCTCATGTCCTCACCCCGCTCAGTGCTGGGGTTACAGGTGTGGGTGGGACTAAATGCTGCTTATTATGTGAGAACTAGCATCTGACTGTTCATGCTTCCAGAGCAACTTCTCTTAACCACTGAGCCATCTCACAAGCCCCTATAGCCCATATCTCCTCACTTTAATGTGGCTAAATGCCATGGGAGTGTCAAGGTGAACTGGGTCTAGACACTGTAATGTGAATTCCCTGAGTGCTGGAGAGAACGCATATTCCAGTACAAGTCTGAAAGCAACCTGAACAAGGACAGCCAGTATCTTTTTTTCCTTTTTTTTTTTTTTCTTTTTGTTCCTCTTTTTTTTCCCCCTGCAAAGTTTCTGTGACATGGAGTTGTCCCATTTGATGGGCAATTTGCTTCTGTGTCATGCTACCATTAGCACTTGTCTCTGCAGCTCGTCCTTCTCCCTCAAGGGGCCTTCCACTAGACTTCAAATCTCTGGCAAAGTGTAAGCTATAGCTCTAATGCTTGGTAACATATGCAGAAGGAAAAAAAAAAGTGGGTATGCCATTGAAAATCTAAGACATGGTTATCTTTGTGTTGAGTGTATTTAGAGAAGAAAACTGAATTCTGTCACTGCTGCAGTCTGTGGATGCTTTACCTCAGTATAATCGCCAAGGAATTAGTGTGATTTAGTAGCCACAACAATAAATAGAGCCTTGACAAGGCGATTATCCCATAAGACTAAAATCATGATATAGCATAAATCAATACCAGCCCTAAGTATGTCTCCGAAAACGGGTATATATTTTTATACTTGCTATTAGATGTTGAACTAATTTTGGAATTAGAAGCTGTATGAAATGCAAAAGCTATTTTTCTAGGTGAAAAATTACAGAATATGTATGATGATGACTCAGAATATATATTGCTCATAAAATGAGTGCAGAAGTCAAACTTCGAAAGCTAGTTCAAGTCAAAATCTCTCTGTTCTTAAGAGCAAATCTCTCTCCACTCGACGCAGACCCAGCTTCGTTGAGCTTCTCTTCTGCCCACCTCTCTAAGAGTCTAAATTGCCCTTCTTGTGGAGACTAGCTCTTTCAAAGCTCTTCTACTAAGGCGATTGACTCACTGCCTCACCGCAGTGAGTTCTGCCTAGTGCAAAGACCTCCTTAGAGTCTCCTTGGCTAAAGTTGAGTCACCCAGAGAGAGGAGAGTATTGATCAGTAACAATCTGGCTCGACTCTCCCAGGGACATTTCCCTGGGGGCATAGGCACTTCTTGATTTTGAAAGGTCAATATTAGCAACTCAGCAGTCTCTTAACCAAGCTAATAATCCCCTTTGAGCTGGCTTTTCTGGGCGTCTTATGCGCTTTTCAATGTCCCCTGGTCCCTTGAGGAATCAAGTGGAAAGATATTTGGAGTTGGAAGGGAATGGCTGCTCAGCCCTCACTCGTCACCCTTGCTCTGCCCAAGGAGACCCTCCTGGGCCTGGTGCTATTTGCTCTGTCTCCTCTGAGCTGAGTTGGGTGCAGATGCAGGACTCCCTCCAGCCTCCAGAGCAGCTCTTGCTTAGTTAAGAGGGCCCTGGAACATTATTTAAAGCCTTAATCTATGAAGTGCCTTCTCTCAGACTTGAATTTCCCCCTGCCAGATAAGTGCTCCCATAACTTCATTTCTGTGAAGTAACTGCCATGGTACGCGACAACTGATTATGCTAATCCTTTAGGGAGATTCCAGAAAATATCTGCAGTGTCTACTAAAGGACAGACATCAGGATTGGTTGTAGGCATCCACCACCGGGCAGGCCTCAGAGCTTGCATGTTCTCAGGGTCTCCTATTGTCTTTATTCTTCAATATCCTGCATTTTTCCCTTTTCATTCTCCACCCCCCATAGTGCACACAAAGATTTCCTTAGTCACAAAGGATTAAATAATTCATCTCTGAAGAATCCTTTAAAAGCTTCAGCTTCTGTCTTGAAAATTGCTTCCCCTCCCTGTTTTTCTTTTTTTCTTTTGGTTCTTAACAGAACAAAGAAAAAGTGTTAAATTTTGATAATTGACTCTATTTTTACTGGAATTTCTCTCTGGATTATTGAATACATCTCCAGTCAATTTCAAACGGTTTCTGTTTTCGGCATACATCTCTAACCAGAGACAAGCTGTCCAAGCAGGAAAGGTGGAGAGGACTGGTTTGGTGGAAACAAAACCTTATTGCAATAATGAATACAGCTCAAGCCTACTGCTGGAAAATGAAATTGGCATTACTTATTTAGAGAAAAAGACAAAAGCTCTTGAAGCTCCATTTACCCCACTCGGCTCTTACAGTGAGTGTGTCTGAAAAGGGACAGAACTTCCTCCTCTGATGGGTGTTATCAGTAGGGATTTTATTTGTGTCTTCCTGTAAGTGCAGAGTTAGGCTATTGATGACTTTAATTCTGCAGGCACGGTGGTTTGGACTCAGCCTGAGAAACAGCATTAAGTGAGCTTATCTGATGGGCTCCTTAGGTTCCGAAGCGCTGTTGATGGAGCTCTCCAATCCTACTGCTTTTCCCCCTTTATCCCCCTCACTCTTCACAAATGCAGAGAATTCAACACATGTACAGCCCTTTCTTCATTATTTAGGCTAATGCTTGCACTATTGATTTGGTCTGTGCTGTCGAGGATGTGAAAAAAAAAACACATGGGTTAAATGGAAAAATATTTATTTAATGCTTTTGTTTACTCTGCCTCCTGCTTCTGACCCAGGGAAACATGCAGGGATGGGAGAAGCCCCAGCCAGCTCTGCCTGGCTCCTTCCAGGGTTAATCACATTCCATTCCGCAAGTCCCCATTTCTGGCAGATGCTGCACCTGACCTCTCCTTTGTCCGTCTCTAGATGAAAGTGTGAGGCTTCGCAAATTTCCCTCAGGCACAAAAACAGTTTGCTCTTCTTGCTGGAGGTGAAACTGACTCGGGACGAGGCTCAGCTGTGGCTTTTATCCACGCCCAGCCACTGCCCAGTGCTGGTCTCTTTTACTTTGTATGAACAGAGCTGAACTGCTTCATTTGGCTCTTCACACAGTTGAGAGGCTGGGGTGGGGGTGACAAGAACCCAGGGGCTTCCCTGGCAGTGCAGGAACTGGGATGCAGCATCTGCCTCTGGAAGGGAGGTGACGAGTGCTCCAACTGGGCCCTGGCTTAGCTGCTAAAGGGTCTGCCGCAAAGCAAAGTGCTTTGCAGAAAGGGTTGCCACTGATGTGGGAGCTGCAGAAACCTCCGAAGGGCTGGAGGTAGAAGGGACAGGTCTGTCACAGGAACTTGCTGTAGCCCACTTACCGGGCGGCCACTCATCCCGCTGGACAGTTCCATTGTTTAGCTGAGAGACATTTCTGTCCCTGCTTTTTTTTCTCACTGTATTAAATGCTCAGAGGCTGGCTGACCCTTGTTCTCAGTGGGTCAGCCCCGCTGCAAGGCCCGTGGCTGTTCTCTGTGGGACCGAAGTCTGCAGATCCATTAGGTTGACTAATGGTGATGGAGAGCTCTGTGGCCATTTGGGTTAGGGCGACATTGATATTTGGGCACCCTGTTATTACTGGCAGGCCCCTGGGTCTTATGGGAAATATTCTGAGATCAGGTTTGGGGAGCACCACTCTGAAAGCGTAGCAGGGGTGAGGGGAAAACTATGACAGGCAAGGAGCCCAAGTGTCAGCCTCACATTGGGGATGGTGCCCAGTAGCAGCCACTCCAAGGTGCCTGGCAGCGGAAGGCCTTGTCCTAAGGTGCTCTACCGACATCTACCAGAGCAGCTGGCGCCTGGTGGAAGGCAGATGGTGTTGGATCCCCTGTGTCGCTGTCTAGCAAGATGCCATGTCCACTGATTAAAAATAATTAAACATTCCTTTCTTTGGTGAAGGAGAATGGCACGCATGCCAGGCAGGGAGGCTGACAATGGCATCGCACAGCAGGACATGGGATCAGCAGTCAGTGCCTGGGGTAGCAGGTGCGTCTGGCTTGGAAAAGGTGGAGTGGGGGGGCGGGGGGACTTGGGTAGCAGTGACAGCAGGAATAGTTGAGTGAGGATGCATATGCATGAGGGATGCTTGAACCGGATCATATTGGAAGACTTTCTACTGCTTGGCCTGGTTTATGGGAGAACATTTTCCAAAATCCAAATGGAAATAACAAATTTTATGTTCCTGAGCTAATCAATATGTACTGATCATCTAATATATGTCTCCTTGTTATACGCTGTGGATAAAATATGTAAATAGATGCTGTCCACATTCTCATCATATATTTTAGTTTAATTCATCCACTTTGTGTACATATATATATATATATATATATATACTTCTTTTTTGCAATAGAGATCCCAGTAAGGGTTTGACAAAAGAGTTGAACACACTGATATTTTTCAGTCATATTGTCACCAATAATTCGGCGGTTTTTTGTTTTTTTCTGTAGGAACTCTTAGTCGAAATTTCCTAGGCTAACAAATCTCCACAGATTCACACGGGCGGGGGGTTCGTCCATAAGCCAATTATTGCTCCTAAACAGACCTTTCCCTTTCACAAGCAAGTGCCTAAATGTTCTTAGAAACTGGATGAAAAGGAAGGTACTTAACTTTGCACTTGTCAGTTATTTGAAATTTATAATTCACTTGCATATTTTCTAAATCTAAGACCCATGGAAGATTTCAGTTGGACTGATAATTAGATTTCCTGCTAAATGGTTCTCGTTTTCTGTAAGCTTTAAAAGGAAAGGAATGTCCTCTTCCTTTCCTTTGGGTTTGGAATCATCAGTATTTATTTGGTAGGCATCTAGTCTCCATTGTGAGAGTGGGCTGGAGGGTCTCCATTGTGAGACTGGTCTGGAGGGGGTACCATGTGATGTGGCCTGTAGGTGAAGGAAAGAGCAGGATGGGTTCCAAAAGGGAAGGCTGAGCAGCTTGGGACCAAAGCAGTGCTCATAGATGGTGCTGGTCCTTGGGGGAAGGCAGCATGGGGCATATAGGGAGGGGAGAGGTGGCTCTTCATGTCTGCAGGTTACAGACATATTTGGGTTAAAGATTAAAGTTTCCCGGGAAGAAAGAAAGCTATCAGCGAGGAGGAAATAGGGGGGCATTTGAACTAGAAGTTTCCTTGGCTGGAGCCACATTTTAAAAGAAGAAAATCAGTAGGAAAGCATCTCCCTGAACATTTTCCAATCAAGGGCACCTATTTATCCCCTAAGCCATTCTTCTCATTTCTTCAAAGGCTGCATGAGAGCCATGGGGATGTGGAAGGGAGTGTTCACCTATGGCAGTCTCTGACTTTGCTCTCAGCACCTAACTTGATATTTAAAATGGAGAGGATTGAACACAAATGTTAACATTATCTCAAGTTCTTTGTAGCTACGGTTTAACACACGCTCTAACTTTTCCAATCAATCCTCTTTAGGTCAGTGCAGGCTGCTCTAATGGAAAACCATGGACTTTGTGACTTAAACACCAAATACTTAGTTCTCACCATCCTGGAAGGGTCAGGTATCAGCAGGGTGGTGTGGAGTTTCCTTTTCTTGGTTTGCACATAGCCTGTGTGCCTGTGTCTTTAAGTGGCAGAAATAAATCTAGTCAGATCCCTGGGCTCCTGTTCTTAGGGCACTAATCCCATGTATGAGGACTCCACCCTCATAATTCCCTCCCAAAGCTGAAGACTTAGAAACAGAGGTGTGTGCCCCTCGGGGACCAGATGCTGAGATGACCAATACCAGATTAGTTAAGAACAGAAGAATTTCTGAGACAAGTAGTAAGTCATTTAGGTGTCAGGCCACAGATCTGATGGCAAAGGAGTATCTCTAGAATATTCAGGTTTTCTAGAATAAATGTTTTTTTAATAATATTTGTTTTTTTCTAGAAAAAATATTCTAGAATATTTTTTTCTTTCAGACTGTTCCTAATGGTTTTTTCTTAGATATTTAAATTTTTTTTAATTTTATTTATTTCTGTATGTGTATGAATGTACTGTCTGCATGCAAGTTTGTGCACCCGTGTTGTGCAATACCGCGGAGGTCAGAAGAGGGTTTCGGATTCCCCTTGAACTGGAATTCTTTTGGAATTGGAGTTTCAGACAGTTCTCAGCCGCCATGTGGGTGCTGGGGATCAAACCCCAGTCCTCTGTAAGAGCGGTCGGCACTCTTAACCACTAAGCCATCTCTCCTGCCCCTTCTTAGATATTTTAAAAATAATAACACTCTTCCTAAATTTTAATTCAGTAGATTCTTATTTTTGAGATACCATCTCCCTCTGGCCCCAGCTAGCCCGGAACTCACTTTGTAGACCAGGCTTGTCTGGATTTCACAGAGTTCCACTGCCTCTATCCTCCCTTGTGCTGTGATTAAAGGTGCGTGCCAGCACACCCAGCATTAATTCAGAAGAACATATTGTGGGGCTGGAGAGATTGTGGGGCTGGAGAGATAGCCTAGCGGTTAAGAGCACTGACTGCTCTTGCAGAGGACCCGGGTTCGATCCCCAACACCCACATGGCGGCTAAGAACTGTAACTCCAATTCCAGGAGAACTCCAGTTCCAGGGGAATCCAAGACCCTCTTCTGACCTCCGTGGCATTACATGACATGGGTGCACAAACCTACATGCAGACAGTACATTCATACACATACAAAAAAATAAATAAAATTTAAAAAAGAACATATTGTTCCCAAACAACACTGCCCTGGATTTCTATGCTTTCCCCTTCTATATGATTTTAGCTAAATGAGAGATCTTAAGGTACATATGGGTGACTGTGTGACAATCCATCCCAGGCTGGACACTACAGATTCAATCAAAGGACAATACCTAACCACAGGGCTCACTGATTGACTGGCTGGTAGCCTGAAGTCCAACTGGAATGATACCTTTGCCAGTAACAGCAAACTGAACCATTTGCTTTCTATTTACATTTTGACTATAAATACAGGAAAGAATCAATGGAAAGGAAACAAAATATGAGAAAAAAAAAACAAGGTATTCAACTGGATAGAGAGAATAGTAGCCATTGTATGATAAGAAACTGTAGACACATAGGGAATGAGTGTTCCTTTACTGGTACAGTTACATGCTACATAAGGATGCTCAGTCAGTAGTGGGTTATATATACAATGATGATGGCCCCGTAATATTGCAAGGCAATAAATGACATTTAGTAATGACACAGCCATTGTACTGCAATGCCCTGCTGATGAGTTTGTGGGGATGCTGCGGTAGACAAACCTGCTTTGCTGCCAGTCCTATGAAGTACAGATCATATAACTTAAGTCCAAAATACACCAGTGATAATAAATGACTGATCCTATCTTTTGTATTTATTGTACTCTACTTTTTTTCCATTTTTTAAATTTTGTTTATTTATTGTGTGTATGAATGTACTCTCTGCATGCAGGTTTGTGCACCTGAGTCGTGCAATGCTGCGGAGGTCAGAAGAGGGCGTCGGATTCTCCTGGAACTGCAGTTAAAGATGGTTCTCAGCCCCCATGTGGGTGCTGGGGATTGAACCTGGGTCCTTTGCAAGAGCAGTCGGCGCTCTTAACTGCTAGGCCATCTCTCCAGCTCTGCACTCTACTTTTAAATGATGATTTAAGAGCATATATTTCTACTATCAAACAAAATTATTTGTTGTACAGTAGCGTGCCAGTTTAGTTGAACTGTAAACTTGAACTTGTTGTATTAGGGGCTTATGGTTACCTGTTTTCTTTTGTTTGATTTAATCTTCAGTTGTTTTGTTCATCATGGCCCTAGGCTTAATAGACTATACAGCACACACACTCACACACACACACACACAATGTGGCTATACAACACACACACACACACAATGTGGCTATACAGAACACACACACACAGACACACAATATGGCTATACAGCACACACACAATGTGGCTATACAGCACACACACACAATGTGGCTATACAGCACACACACACAATGTGGCTGTACAACACACACACACACACTTAATAGGCTATACAGCACACATGCACACACACACACACACACACACACACACATACACACAATGTGGCCTAAATGCACATTGTATAGATTATAACATCCAGGTTTGTGTCAGTATACTCTACAATGCTTGCATAAGAATCACCTAATGAAAAATTCTGACTGTATCCACTGTGTTCTCATCCTTATGAAAATCACAGCTCTAAGAGGATTGATGGTTCTAAGGTCATGTCAAATGTGATATTTAGGTGCTGTAGAGATGGCTCAGTAGTTAAGAGTACTAGCTGCTCTTGCAGAAGACCCAGGTTCAATTCTCAGCACCCACTGGTGGCTAACAACTGTTTATAACTCCAGTTCCAGTGGATCTAACGCCATATTCTGAACTCCTTGGGCATTGCATGACACAGGTGCACTTATATACATGCAGGCAATGCACTCATACACATAAAAATAAAAATAACATATAAAATATTCTTTGGTCTTTTAAAGACAGGGTTTCCCTGTAGTCCCAGCTGTTTTGGAACTCTCTATATAGACCAGACTGGTCTTGAACTCACAGAAATCAAATTGGTACCTAGAAAACTAATCCTCATTCATAGTCCCCTTCTTTAGTAAGTATGCTGACCTATTTTTCCTGTGGAGACAGCTACAATATTGAACCTGTGACAACCTCTGCAGTCTGGAAGGCAACTCATGGGATCCCTGGAGTGAAGGTGTTAGACCTATAACCAAAGGCAAGGCAAATAGACCAATTAATTTTGGTTAGCTTGGTAAGTCAGTGATGGAAGGAGAATGGAGCCCACATAAAGATCAAGGAGAGAGCCATGAGAAAGAAAACAAGAAAGTCAAGCTGACTTCTAAAGGAGCCTCAATTTGGGCTGTGTTCTCCTAACAGTGCTTTCTGTACCTACTGCCAAAGACAGTAAGAGAAAGCCTATTCTACTGGAGGGATGCTTCTGAGAACACAAACACAATCAGAAAGAACCGAAAAAAACTCTGGAAGGACTCAGAAAAAGATGCGAGACATGTATGCCATAGTGCAAGAACTCAGGTGGGGTGGGGGGCATGGAAAGGGAAGCAACTCTGAATTCCATTGAGAAATGATATATGATGTATGGAAAAAATTCAATAACAATAAAAAAATTTAAAAAAGATGACATCATGAAATTTGCAGGTAAATGGATGCAAGTCGAAGCTGTTATGCTAAGTGAAGTAACACAGTCTCACAAAAATAAATGATATGAGTTATCCCTCTTTTGTGGATCCTAGCACCAAATCCTTATATGTAAGTCAAAGTGGGTAATTGGTCAGTAAAGATAATACCACATTGACTGATATCACTATAGCTATAGCTTGTGAGTACATGTCTGTATTTTCCTCAGTTCTAAGAGTTATGAGAAAGAATAAATCTCTTTTTTAGGTACATTAAAACATACATCAACTTGCTATGTAATTTAGGAATGTAAAGTTATATTTCTTTTTACCTGCATGCAAATTTATAGTTAAACTGTGAATTGCTAAATGTGCTTGGAATTAACCTATACTTTATTTTCAGACTTTGTAAATTTGTATAAAAATTCTGAGAGTAGAATCATGAATATCAGAGGCTGGGATAGAAGGGATATGTGGATGAAACTGATCAACGAATACCAAGTTGCGGTTACATAGAGCACAATGATTTGGCATATGATTTTATAGTAGGATGAATATAGATGTAATGTTGCATGTATTTCAAAAGTCTCAAAGAAAGAACTGTGGAATTTTTAACCAGAAAGAAATTATACATGTTTAAAGACAAAGACACATTCAGGGGATTTAAGCTTTAAACAATGTATGCATGTATGAAACATTATGTGACCCTTGTAATATGTGCAACTTTATATTTGTATATGTCAGCCAAAATAAATTTAATTTAAAAAAGAGAAGAAAAAATAAAACATAATTAACATACAAAAAAAGAAATAAATATTTGTCAAAAAAGGTTGACATAATGTGTTTTCAGCTATACAGTAGTGTACAACAATCACATAAAGCTATTCTATGCAGTCGTAAAATAAAACTACATTGTGGAATAGGAAAAAAAAAAAGAATGCCTTGCAGGGATGCAGGGAGAAGCTGATGAATTTCTAGAATTTCGAGAGTAGCCTTGGATCCTAAGTGACCTCCGACCTCCCTAGCTCAGCAGGGCCAGCCTCAAGCTTTGTCTTTTGGTGATACCTGCTCTTTCTATTTATATTGAGTCCTTTTTGAGACCTGGCTATCCAACTTCTTTCCTTATTATCATGGAAATTTCTGGAATTCTACTCAAAGCTTATCTACAACACAAGATATCTTGAACACTTGCTTCTTGCATCCCAAGAAACCTACCGTACACTTACTGTTTTTTTTCCCCCTTTTTAAAATTATCATTGGGGCTGAAGAAATAGCTCAGAGGTTAACAGTACACACTGCTCTTGCTGACAGAATCCAAGTTCAGTTCCTGGCATTCTTGCGTAGTGGTTCACAACTATATGTAACTCTAGTTCCAGGGCCTCTGTAGGTGTGCACTCACATGTACATATCCATACACAGGCTTGCACACAGGTGTATAATTAAAAATGAAATAATCTTGAGGTTGGAGAGATGGCTCATTGGTTAAGAGTACTGGCTGCTCTTGCAGAAGAGCCGGGTTCGATTCTCAGCACCCACATAGCAGCTACAAAGCATCCATAACTTCAGTTCCAGGCCAGTCCAACTCTGAGGGCATTGTATGACATGGATGCATTTACACACATGCAGGCAATACACTCACACACATAAAATAAAACTAATAAACAAAATATTAAAAATGAAATAAATCTTTTAAAAAAATAATCATTCTTTATTTTCTTTTCTTGAAAATTTCACAAGTGGAAAGGATGATGGCAAGGCCCTTGACTAGAATTTAGAAAAATCTGAAATTACTCAATTTTATTTCTTTAGCATTTAAATGCAAGTGAATAACTCGGGATAAAAAAATGTTGCCCAACTGATCTAGGGTTTACTATTTAAGTCACTCTGTATTGGATTGTCACACCTCCTGAATAAAAGCTCACAACTGGAATTAGCATCGATAAAAGCCACGTGAGCAGATCTCCATGTAAGAGGGAGAATATACCCTCCAATTAAACTATTTTGGCCTTTTTGAATGTCAAATCATTTTTAGTAAGAGCCTTCTGAAGCTTCATTACTACTGTTGTGACTATTACTAATTTATATATATATATATATATAAATATATATATTGTAGAAATATAAATATTAAATATATTTAAATATATATTATATATATAATATATATATTATATCTATAAATATATATTATATATATATATATAACGCAGTCTGCGTTATTTGTATTCTGAAAATTATGTTTTGGAATCACTTTACCCACTTGGAGAGAACATAACAGTAGTTCCATAACACTCAGTGAAGTGTCGGGCCTGATGAGGAACAGAAGAAATGATTGTGATATGCTACTCCTTCTAGGGAGGCAGCACAGTCCTTCAGAGGGCAGCTCGCTTTTGATGAGCAGGTCAAACTATTTGAGGACCTCTTGGAGTATTGCATTTCTTATTCCTACCTGTCATTCTTCGTAGCTTAATTGGATACAGTAATATACATTGAATTGGTAAATTGTAGTATGAGGGAGTTTACTGAGAAGCTGACTCTGAGTGGTGTTGCCTGCAGCCCACTCCCATTTCAGACCCGAGCACGTTTGTCTTAAAGGGTCCACTAAAGTCTCTTGTCTGTGGATAGGCTGGCCTCTCTGACTCTGTGACAGGGAAGAAAAATAGCAAAACAGCCCAAGAGCAAAAACAGTGTCCTTGAAAACAGCTAAAGGTAAACCATTTCCAACATAGGTTACTGTTGTCTATACCACAATATCACGGTGTATATATACAAGTGCCTACAGCAGAGGAGAGAGAGAGAGAGAGAGAGAGAGAGAGAGAGAGAGAGAGAGAGAGAGAGAGATTATAACTCCAGCTAGCTGCTCTACCTAGGCTTCCCCAATCAGTCTTTGCTGAATTTGTATCAGCCCCTGATCTGATGATGCTACCTTTCTGCTGTTTTATTTGAAAACCTCACTTGAGGGGATACTTTGCTCTGCCTAAGACTCAATGAGAAACTCCAGCCAGTAGCCTCAATAGGGCTTCCTCAGTCAATTTATACTATTTTTTTGCACATCCAATTTTATATTTTGCCATCTATCTATATCTATCTACCTCTCATCTAAATTTATGATCTTCTATCATCTATCATCTATTTATCTGTTATCTATCATCTATATTCTATCTATATCAATCTTTCATCTATATATCATCATTTATCTACTTATCTATCAATCATCTATCTATCCATAATCTATTAGTCTATCTACCTATCATCTATCTATCTACCTACCTACCTACCTACCTATCATCTATCTATTGCTTCTTTCTGCTATTTGCTATTCTTTTACTTGCTATATACTTAATAAATTTACTCATTCCAAACCAAAAATATGATTGTTATTAATCACTCTCCAATCTGTATTAAGCAGATAGAGAAAAATACCCACTGGCTGATTTTCAACTTTATTTGAACATTAGAATTTCCTGAGTAACTTTAAAAAATACCTACGTTCACATCTACTTAAGGCGAACTGCTCTACATCAGTGTATTAAAACTTTCAGATGACTTCAGTGGCCAGTGAGAGTTGGGTACTGCTGACCCGAAACCTCCACATTCTAATTTTCATTTATTTCCATCATGATTACTTGGGAAAGATCCTGCCCAGCTCTCCTGAATCAGGTGATGGATGAGATAATAAATAAATAATGAAACAAAGTTTGAAACCCTCTGAAGTGCAAGCTGCTGATGCACTGTTGGTTTTTACTGCCACAAGGCTTCTGTTCACTAAGTCCTCCTGTACTCTATTCCATTCCATCATTTATACTGTCCAAGGACAGCAATGTCAATCGGAAGGCTAGCGTTCCAAACTGGTCAACCACTGTAAGCAAGTTCTCAGCAGAGCACAAAGCTACAAATGAATAAAGATGGGTACATTTTATAGATAATAATAATTTTAATGCTCTCTGTTCCAATTTCCATCAGACTCATAAGGTGCTCACTCATTACTGTATACCACAACCCAATACCCCAGCAAGATACTTTTCCTTGTGGCAAATCCAGAAGAAGCAATGTTGTCTAATAAGGGCTTACTCTAATAATGGAACTCTGCTGATATTATCTCAGGTTTGTTTTTACAGTAACCTTATGAAGCATTTTAAATTATTTTTGGTATCCAGATAAGTTATCTAAAATTTAGAGGACCTTAGCACTTACCTGAAAACTCAAAACTGATTTTAAAAAGGCTTATTGAATATCAAACCTTGATTCTCTGGATGTAAGCTGCTTCCAGACACTCCCCCCATATTAGCCCACATTTGCCAAATAAAAGAAACAAAAAAGAACTCTGGTTTCAAAGCTTCAAAGGGATGCTATGCAGAAGTCCTATTCTGTGTTTCTCCAGAGATTGGAACATGTCTCAATGGATAGAAATTCAAGAGTGGTAGATTGGCTTAACCTACTACAATTAATTGATTAAAGTGCTGGTAAGAATAGTTGTGCACTAAGCCGAGTGCTTATATAATGTTTCTCTTGCATCTTCACAACAATCCAGGATTAGAGGAACTATGGAGTATCAGAGAAATTAAGAAACCTGTCAGTGGTCACAGCACTACAATGGTGGCTGCACTAGTAAAATCAGTTGAAATGTGAAGGAAAAAAAGTGCTCAGGTCAGGCAGGACAAAGCTGCTTCAAATCTCTTATTCTTTACCACCAAGGTAGAATCTGCTAACATAAAAATGATTGAGGGTTTCAAGCATAGCTCAGTGGTTAAAAACACTTTCTGCTCTTCCAGACACCCAAGTTCAGTTCCTAGCACCCATATAAGGTGACTTACTACTTACTGCCTGTAAATCCAGCTCCAGGAGATCTATTGCCCTCTTATGACCCCCACTGACACCTGCACCCATGTGCTGATACCTTCCCTCAATGCATAAACACTAAAACTTAAAAAAGAATTATCAAGTGATAGGGTGAGTTACCTTGTGCAATCATGAGCTCCAGGTGTCTGGAAAATGTTGAAAGACTTTGAATGATATGAGCCATCTGGCTTCAGACCTTTTACCTCCTTTCCCAGGTTGCAGATTCATGCATGTAGGTGACTGGCCAATGGTAGATACCCACCCTGAAGATATAGAGTTCATGATGAAAGTGAGAATCTCTCTGAAGTGGATGCATTTGGTGTCTGTAGGTGCTTTCTTCCAATTACAGTGTAGATCATAGCTTCTTGTATTAAATTTCCCTTTATTTATTTATTTATATGTTATTTAATTTTTATGTGATGAGTATTTTGTCTGCATGTGTGTAACTACACTCAAGTGTCCAATGCCAGTGGAAGCCAGAAGAGGGCATCAGATCCCTTGGAACTGGAGTTTTAGGTGGTCATTAGATGCCATTTGTTTTCTGGAAACAGAAGCTGTGTCCTTTATAAAGTAACCAGTGCTGACCCATCTCTCTAGCCCCCAAACTTCCCCTTTTTTTTTTAGCTCAATAACATCCAAAATAAAGCAAACCAGAGCAAATTAAAGAAGTGAGTCCACATCAAACTAAAATAACTGCCTGACAACAACCAAAACCCACCAACCCCAGGAAAAGCCAAAACCAAAGAGCAAAAGACATTAGTCACACACTATAATAAAAAGATATTAATGCTAAAATGAATAGACAGACACATGTCTAACAGCTACATGAACTCGTGCTCGGCACCACCAGACATGAGGAAAATGCAAATCCAAATCCAGAAAGATGTCACTCACAGCTAGCAGGATGGCTATGACTCTAAGGAGTGTCAGTGAGTAGGGGAGTCCTTTGCACAATGCAGGTGGGAATATGAATTGATATAGCTGTTATGGAAAATGGTACAGAGTTCCTCAATAAAACTATCTATGGTCTAGAAATTCTGTATGTGGGCATATATCTGAATGAATGGAAGTCATCCTCTCCAAGACACATCCAGATTTTCATGTTTACTTCGGTATGATTCACAATAATCAAAACAATTGAGATAACCTAAGTGTCCATAAGTGGATGAATGGGTAGAGGAAAATACACACACATACACACACACACACACACACACACACACACATACACATACACACACGCACACAGACATTCATTCATAGAAACCATGGAATCCTATTGTATGAAACAACTTAGATGTACCTTGAAGGCATTATGCTAAGTGATAAGGGCATGGTGGTCCATGCCTATAATCCCAGCACTTGGGAGTCAGAGACAGGCAGAGGCTACAGGAAGACCTTGATCTCACCCTCCCCCCTCCTCCCCCTCAAAAAAAAGGGGGAGGGGGAAGGGGGAAAAACTGAAATCATAGAAAAAGAAAATACAATAGAAAATGGAACAGTGACAGTCAGGGGCCGGTAGGTAGTGTAAATGCAAAGATACTTGTCAAGGGCACAACGCTGAGTTAGCATGTAAGTCCTAGGGAACTAATCTAGAGCATTGTGCCTATAGTGCCTAGCATGTATTATACACTTGAACCTTGCAGAGAAGGTCAAACTTAAATATTCTTACCACCACCACCACTACCACCATCGGAAAAACAAAAACTATACGATCTAACAGTCTAGATAACTTGCTTGACTATAGCAGTCACTTCGCAATATAGATACATGTACAACTTTATTTGTTAAACATACCTCAATAAAACTGGAAACAAAAATATCTAGCTAACTAAAAGCAATTCTTGTTTGAAATACTACATAGAACAGTGAATGTCTCAAAATAAATATCTAAAACCTAAAGGGGGCTGGTGAGGTGGCTCAAGATGTTAAGAGCACTGGCTGCTGTTGCAGAGGACCTGAGTTTGACTAGTAGCACCCATGCGGTGACTAACAACTGTCCCTAACTCTAGTTGCAGGGGATCCAATGCCCTCTTCTGACCTCTGTGGACATTGAACAATGTAGATGCACTTACACGTATGTAGGCAGTACAATTACAGACATAAAATAAAATAAAATAAAATATTTTTTAAATCGAAAAACTAAATGTAATGTTACTAATGAGTTGGCCAGAGTCTTCTCCCCCGCCTCTGGTCAGACATAAATCATGTATAGGCAAAATATTGCCTTTCTTATTTAAGTTAGTAGTCCTGTGCCATGGTGTTGCTGGTTTGTGAGCTGGGCTGAAAGACCCAAAGATTCATAGCTACGAGCCCTAAAACCTACAGGCTTAGGGACTTAGGCCTTAGAAACCGGAGACTTACGGCTCTAGCAGCTGCAGTAAGTTCAGGGACTTACAGATCTAGGTTCAGGTTACCTATGGTACAGCACTACATAGCTGGTGAAATCCCTGGGTCTAAGTGAAAGCAGCAGTCTCCTGCAAACAGCACAGCTGGAGGGAGAGCGCATGAGCCTTGGTGTTTGGATGTTAGGCCTTTAAGACTTGGCAGGTCCCAGGAATTCTTCCACTGACCGCAGCCTTCAGGGTCTCAGCTTGGCTTGCATGTATTCAGCCTTGGGTCTCTGCATTCTCTGGCCTTCTCTATAGTTCTGCCATCCCTTTAGTCTCTGCCCTCTTTGCTTCTTGTGGTGCCTGTCCTTGGCTGCCATCTAGACCCTTCGGCTGCCTTTTTGTCACTTCCATGGGTGTCACTAGATTCTAACAGCCAAGGTGGCACCTGGTATTTCACTCTGGAATATCTTTATCTTGGTGGGATGTTGTTAATGGTTACCCTATCTAGTGGTGCTGCTTTTGATATGTCATTGGTGTTTTGGGGGGGGAGGATCTCATTTTGAGGCAGAGTCTCCCCATTGTAGCCCCAGCTATCTTGGAACTCACTATGTAGACCAGGCTGTCCTTGAACTCACAGAGATCTGCTTGCCTCTGTTTCCCAAGTGCTGGGATCAAACACTTATGCCACCACCCCCAGCATGTCATTGGTTTTTGAGCCTCACAATAACCTCCCTGTCTTCAAATCCATGATGAAATGCCAGTTTGTTGATACAGTGTCTAATTTGGCTTCCTGCAACCATGATTAAGTATTAGCTCACATGTAGTCCTTACTTCCTCTGACTAAGTCTATTACTCCTTAGCTCCTCTGTTGGTTCATAACTCCCTTTCTTTCTCTATTAATTATGGATAATTTTTTCTTACTTCAGGAGATGAAGATGTCACCAGTACCTCCATAACATTTTGTTTCTGTTCTCCACCAGAATTCTCCACTTTAAGTTGTCCAAGTTGACAATGTTTCCAGTCTGTCTTATAGACAATCACTGATCTATATTTAACTTACAGGATGACTGAATATTGAAGGCCACTTGGTAGCAGTTGTTATTATGTCTAGGTATTTGTTTGTGGTTGCAATATGTAGCAGTATGCTTTGATCTCAAAGCTTAATTATATAAATTATTTGATTATATAAAATTTTTTTGAGTCCTTCACATTTCCCTTTTTGCACTCTCTACCATTACCATGGTTTTTCCAACATCTTAGATTCACTGAAGTCATAACTTTCCTCAGCATCCTGCTTTCTAGAACCCTCCAATTCCTGCTTTACACTAGACTTCATACTCAGCATTATGGAGACTTTGGGATACTGACATGAATTTCAACTTTTAAAGGGACTGGAGATTATGACCTCCAGAAGGGCTGGAGAGCAGTGATCACCCAGGAAGATATGTCATGGACCCCAGAGGCTTGATTGGCAGTACTTGCAATTGGTCTCCAAAAAGATGGTGGTTTTAGAAACTGTGTCTCAAACTCTCTCTAAAGGTGAACTCCATCAGACTGAGCATTCTCCTGGACACAGATGTGTCCTGTTCCGTACTTAGTCTATGATGTTAGCACAGAGTTTGGAGCAGGTCATGTAACTTTTCTCCCTCATTGTTTTTGATGTGTCACCTGGCTGCCAATACTTACAGCGGCATTTTGTAATCCCGGAAACCCAACCAGGGAGGGCAGGCTGAAGAGTCAGGGAAGCACAGTTCAAACTCTATATCACAGATGAACTCCACTTACTTCTGGTTTTCTCAGTCACATAAAGTAATAAACCAGCTTTATTACTTCTATATTAATTTGTCATCCATTTTCCGTCTCTTGCAACTGAAAAGAATCATAACAGAATCACCAGTTTGACTCACGTATAGACTTAGGTAATTTCCTGAGAAAGGCTGCAAGTGAGAGCACCTTTTGTGTGCTGAAATAATTTTATAAATTCTCCTCTTATCCTATTTTAAATGCCATTATGACAATTAATTTATTTAGTTCTAACACAGGCATTAAACTAGAGGATGGTATGATCTTTCTTTTAGAGGGAAGGAGGTTGAGGCACATTGAAATTAAATCATTTGCCTAATGTCACTTTGGAACCCAGATAGTTGGCCCCAGAGTCAGGCCTCACTTAACCACCTGTTCTGCTGCTGCTCAGTAATTGAACTATCTTCCCTCCACTGTTGCTTAAAAGCTACTGTTGCTGATGGAGTCTGACGTCATACTATTATCAATATACCCTTCTCTACTTCTGCCCCAGAGATATTTAGCTTATCCTTTTTACTGATAGCATTCTGGAATGTCACAATACTTTGTTTCCTTTTTATTCACCATAGTTATTTCTCACTAGAGCCTTTGAATTGGGAGCCACGTGTGACCTCTCAACTCTGGGCAATAACTCTCTAATCTTTCCATTGAAAATCTCTTTCTTACCTTTCATTTTCTTTCATATCTCTTCCTGGAATTTTTATTGATCAGATGCTGAATGACTACACTTCTTATTTTTCATCATACTGACACCTTATGTTTTCATTTAACTCTGGAAGTTCTTATCGAGCACCTTGCATGTTACTGACAGACACAGAAAACAGAAAAGTAAGTAATGCGATATAGAAGGAAGAATTTGTACAATATACAATGAAATGTGGAGTTTGGTGACACAATGTGTTTTTGTTTTACCAATAGTGAGATATCTATTTGTTTATGAAACATTTTGTTTTGGACATCATTATTTCAGTTTCCACCAGCTCCTACTTTTCCTCAGGCAACCATACCTAGTTTTATTTTATGAATGTTACATATTACTGAATAATATTGCCTAGTACTGAGTGTTTGTACCCTCTACCCATTCATGTCCTGAAACACTAATCCTTGATGTGATGGTATATGAAGATCTTGGCCTGGGGAGGGAATCAGGTCATGAGGGTGAGGTTCTCATGAAGAGATTAGTATCTTTATAAGATATAATCTATCTATCTATCTATCTACCTACCAACTATCTAATCTATCATCTATCGGTCATCATCTTTCTATCTCTCTTTCTCTCAGATATAAAAAAATAATATTTCCTTATATGGGACACAGAGCCCTTACCAGAAATAAACTCTAAGGACTCCAATCTTGACTTCTACCCTCAGCCTGTGAGAAAGGAATTTCTATTCTTTCAGTCTCTCTGATTCTGGTGTTGTTGTTAAAGCAGTCTCAACCAACTGAGAAAGCTATAACTTCTAATCTCTGAGACAAAAATTCAGCCATCATAAATCTTACTCTTAGCTCCTAAATTATTTATTCCCCCTTCCTCCTCATCTTTCTTTTCTTTTCTTTATTTCTTTTTGTCTTTTTGAAAGAGGGTCTCCCTGTAGTCCCAGTTGGCCTAGAACTTGCTATGGAGACCAGGCTGGCTGCTATCTCACATAGATCTGCCTGCTTCTGTCTCCTGAGTACTGAGATTAAAGGCTGGCACCACAAGGCCCGGTTCATCTGACTTTTCTTTAAACTTCGTGTTTCCTAAGTGATTTGCATATGTGGTTATGGACTGTCAGTCAGCAGGTCATATTACAAAATGCCTAAGAATTTTATCTGACACTAAAATTCATGACAGCCACTTCCTATGTAATTTGCTCAATTTATTCAGAAAATGTTCTTCCAATTTTCTTGTGCCCAGGCACAATGTTATGGTTTTGAATCATTCTGTGTATACATAGGTGAGGATGTGAGGTCAGAGTGGTCCCAACACAAGTTTACCTCCTGCTTGCCTGTCCCATTCACAGTCCTGCCATCCACTGTCACTGACACTTGGGCACACTTTGATGATGATTCTGGCTGCCTCTCGGTTTTGTATCTTTTACATCTGGGAGGCTATAGCTTCCTCTGTTTTGTTCTATGCTTCAAGTTTTCTGGAATTGGCAAAAATCTCTCATCAACTCTGGTTTTCCAATCTTCCTTTGTTATCATCTCTTTGATCATGAATGTATTAAGCTATCAAGAGTGATAGAATAAAAATAAAACTGCTTAACTTACTATTAAGCTTCTCTTAGTATTTGCAGATAATGGTATTCTACGGATCAGCTTTATGGGTACAAAAACATGAGAGAATAGTCATACGTGGATTTGGATACATAAAAGATAGAAGCCAGATTTGTGGAACAAAATATTGTGCCTGGACAGAGAAAGTTGGTTTTAAGAGGTTCATGTTTCTTTTTGTAAGATTGGAACTCCCGGGATTTCCTGTAGCCCCAACTGGCCTGGGACTCACTATATAGATCAGGGTGGCCTCTATCTCATAGAGATATGCCTGTCTCTGCCTCCCAAGTGCTGGGATCAAAAGTGTGTGCCACCACCACACCGAACACTAAGGTTCATGGCTCTAAAGGAACAAATTGCTATGGACTGATTACACCTTCCTTCCTTTCCCAGAGTTCCACGTTGAAGACTGAACTCCCAGCATGACTTATACAGCTGTTTCAGACAGGTTGAAATATTTCTTTGTGGAAAGAGGCACAGAGAGGCTCACAAGGCTCTTATAAGACTCACAAGGCTCAGGAACATAGGATTCCTGAGGACCTTTCCTGAAGTTACATAAGTAGGAAATAATGGCTGGAAATGAAATTCTCTATTTATTTTATTTTATTTTATTTTATGTATATTTTTTCCTGCATGTATGTTGGTGTACCCATGTCATACAATGCCTATGGAGGACAGAAGAGAGCATCAGATCCCTTGGAACTGGAGTGCAAATGGCCGTTAGCCACCATGTGGGTGCTGGGAACTGAACCATCCCCTGAGAAGAAACTCTTTAGTGATAAAGTTGCCTACAAGTTACTCAAGACACTCCTGTGATTCAGCTTTTGTGAACTGTCACCTGTATTGATAGGCTTTTCTTTTTTGACATAGTTACTTAGTTATCTATGTTCTGATAAGTAGCTAAGCTCATTGACTCACCAAGATAGACTTGGACGGAGTCATCTTTTTGTTTGCTATTTCCATCCTTCCTTGGGATGAATAGAAATGGACTGCTTAGTAAATGTCACAAAACATAATTGTATCCAGAAATGGGCTCTGTAGGGAGTAAGATTAAGTGACAACATGACAGTGAAGTTGTACGTTTATAGGACCATGGTCTTCAAAGAACAAGTCTTTTCTTTCCTACCATTCCAAGAAACAGAGAGGTGACCAGATGCAGCCAAGAAGACCCCCTGCCAGGCCAGAATGAAGGGGCACTTTGGACTTGACGGATTCCAGAACTATGAGAGGAGAATTTTATATTGTCTTAGCCACTCAGCCTGTAGTATTCTATCATGACCACCAAAGCTGACCAATGCAGCAATAGTAAGCATAGAGAGAAGGGACAGGAAGTTTGTTGTAGGTTGGGGTTCTTTCAGTGAAAATATTCTGATTTTGAGTCAGGAGCTTGCTGAATAAAGGTGTGGCTCTGTCATAAACTTTGATGACTTTGGATGGTCTCTTAATGCATTGGGCTACAACTTTCTTATCTATAGTATGAAGCAAGTAGTTCCTAACTCCTGAGTCTAGTTAATGCATTGGGCTACAACTTTCTTATCTATAGTATGAAGCAAGTAGTTCCTAACTCCTGAGTCTTGATGTATCCAACTAGTTATACTATACTATAATTGCTCGTGATAACTCACTATTTATTTACTTGCATTCGGTTTCCTCAACTGATCTATAACTTTGGTAGCTGAATCTGTGCGCTGGAAACGATAAATAAGTACTAATGGCTCTGGCCAGCATGGCGCTTGGCACTCAGCATGTGCCCACTAAATTTAAATGTAAAATCAGTGTGTAACCAGATGGCTATAAAAATCTACGGCTTTCTGCTGGTGGTCCCCGCAGGGAAGCTCATGGAGATTTTGGCAACACATCCTTGTAAGGCTCAAAATCTCTGTTTCCGGTTTTCCCTGGGCCAGTCAGAGATGGCATCCCTGACATTGTCAGTGCTAGAAGTCCTAACCCAGCCTTCTATAAGGCTGAGAACCCTTGTCTCTATTTGGCAATGAGTTTTTTTTTATCAAAGGACTCAATTAACATTTTTGTCTTCACTTGCAGACAGATCTTCTCTTGTGCAAGAACTATATTGGAATTATTTTTAATCCCAGGATTCTGCTCCTTTGCCCACTGAACAGTATCTGTTTTATAAGCTCTGCTTGCACAGGAGGCCCAGGGCTTCTGCTTTGTCTTGTTTTGTTCTTCGGGACTGTTTGAGATCCTTCTCTGCTCACCTGTCTTTCTGGGTTTGTCTAGGACGCAGGGTCTCACATCTAGTTCCACTGATTTGAATGAGATCAGACCACATGACCCTAGGGCCATGTTGCTGCCATTTTCAACTTTATATTTGATGTGAATCATGGCACAAAGGGGATTCCTGATGTGATCGTTGAAGAAGCTATATGCCCCATCTGTGGGAGCATCCAGTCCCATTGTCAGAATCCATGTTGAACACAACTGGTATGCTTTTGACCTTTAGTCTGAGTCTGGAGATGAAAGCCACATTGACACTAAGCTCTGTCAGCTGGTCTCCCCAGGGGCATCTCGAGCTACTGATACAATTTTCTATTTTGAATGTAACACATAATCTGCCATTGTTCTCTCACGAAAGTGAGAACAGTAACAGTTTCTCTATTTCTAGCAGTGATGTTGGGTTTCTTCCCTGCCAGCTACCCATAATGTTAGTTTATTAGCTAATTTGACTTTGGCACTTTATAGAGTCTGCAAGGTGGCCTAGAATTTTCCAGCCTGCCTGTCATGTTCATGGTTTTTAGATCATTGCAGATAACTGTAATAAACAGAAACTTTCCATTTGTATTTATTTATTTATTTAATCATCAAATATTTAACAAGAACCTTCTCTTTAGGATAAATTATTAGCTTCTAACCTTCCCAAGCTCACTGTTAGCTGATGGTTTAGATAGCTTTCTCAAGCTGCTAAGCCGAATAAAACAGAAAAACATGTAACTAAATATTTTAAAATGATATGTATATATGTGTCTGTGCATGGATATGTGCACAGGACTGCAGAATCCACAGAGGCCAGAAGAGTGTGTTGAATCCCCTGGAGCCAGAGTTACAAGTGGTTTTGAGGAACCTCCTATTTGTGATAGAAATTGAATGTGGGTTCCCTGCAAGAGCTGTATGGACTCTTACAGGCCGACCCTCATCTCTAGCCCCCTCTAATTTATCTAATTTACCATTAGTTTCCAAGTAGTTTGCTTGTATTTCATATATCTGAATAAGTGTACATATTAGGTACATATTCATATATGTATATAAGCATATACAACCATGTGTCTATATGAGATATATAGAATTGAAAAATCTCTCTATGTTACTCAAACAAAATATTACAAAATGCAAGACTTTTTGGATAGTAAAGTACTTTAGCATTTTTTAAAAAGTAGACTGATCCTCTGAAGCTCTGAGAGGTCTTTGGGATATATAAGATATTTCTGCATAACTAAAATATGTTTCAAGCAAATTGCCCAAGGGTACTGCATAAGTAAGCAGCAGAGCTTGGCTAGGCTGATTCTTAATATGGTATTCTTATGACTAGAGACCCTTGCCCTCAAGGAGTTTATGATTTAGATGTTATTAAGACATGCATGCACACATTAATCAGTTAAACACAGCGTGACAGTATGTAATTATGTGCTCTTTATAATATAAATGCAACAGATTTCCAGAGACAAGGCAACAGCACTGACCTGAATAGCCGAAGAGTCTTGTGGAGAAGAGTTAAGTTTTGAATAAGGGATATGAACAAGGTAAGGAGATAAAATTCACAATTCTGCAAGGGAAGAAAGCAGAGAATCTTGAATATTAGGCTAAGAACCACTGGGCTTTATTCTGTCATTAGGTGGAGCATGTTAAAGGCATTGGAGTCATTAAGTAACTTGCTATAATAAGCAGTTTCACTGGGGACAATTTGTAGGAAGGATTAACATAAGAAGATCCTGTAGATTTCTAGCTATATCATTTCAGAGAGCTGGACAATATTACATGCACCACTCACTGCTTTTGCCATCGTTTCTCTGTTCATACTTGAGAGCTTGTGGGGCCTGCTCTGTCTGCTCTCTTGCCCTGGTACAGTGAGGGGCTGTGACTGGACCTCCTCCACCCTTGTGAGTGTGTCCGTTCCAGGGCTGCAGACCAGGGCAATGGTATCTGCTTGACAAGTGTCAGTGCCATGCTGTCTTTCTGTAAATGCCACGGCAGCCATCACATCTCAGGGTCCTGTGGAGCTGCTCAGAGCATCCAGGCTAATTTACTAGCTGATTCTAAATCTATCAGTACTGACAAATATGACAAATACACAAGCTCAAGCACATGTTTGGTGGGTCTTGACAAAAATGAATCCTAGCAGGATCTTTTAAAAATTTAATATTGCAGGATTTCCCCAGTATTACTACAGTCAGCTTAATCCCCCCCCACACCCCCTTAAAGATAGCAATCTAATTTCCTTGAGCTCTGGAGGCATCTGTGATGTGCTTGCTCATTTGTTAAAGAAACATTTGAGCATGTATTCAACAGATCTCTTGTAGGTTTTTTTTTTTTTCCCTTTATTTTATGGTAAGCCTCAGTGGCTGAGATCATTCGTACCATATGGAGATGTGGCAAGGAGAGGGATATTGGAGTGAACAATCACAGCGGTACCATTCTGTGGGATAGCTGGCGCCTGGCTAATGGAGGGCCTACGGAGGAGCACAGATAAGGGAAGTGTTTTGTTTGCATGGGGATGGGAGGCAGAGCAATCTGCAGAAGTGATGGAAAGCCCCTCACAGATGCTGCAGAAGGCCAGGGTGACATGAGTGGCATTTCAGATATGAACTTGCTCTGAGTTAGATGAATGGTGGATTTGATAGGAGAGTTAAATAGGAAAAACAGGAAGACAGCAAATGGTGGACAGGAAAACAAAAGGGAATGTGTTAGTCACTCTGTGTGTGAGAGAGAGAGGGGAGAGAGAGAGAGAAAGAGAGAGAGAGGTTTATTTAGTTACTTTATGGAATCAGGTCATGAGACTGGGGGGCTGGAAGTTTACACCTACAAGAATGGACAAAAAGTGGGATTCAGGGAAAAGTTCTTGTTGCAGTTGAGTTCAAAGTCAGCCTGGCCTAGATCCCCTGTTCCTTAGAGGCCTAGATCCTCTGTTCCTTAGGGGCCTAGATCCCCCATTTCTTAATGCCTTCAACTCATCAGATGCGTCCATGACATGACCGAGGGATATATGCTTCACTTCAAGTCTACTGATCTTTAAAAGTTGACCTCTTGTTAAAGGTATTTTCACAGCCACATCTAGGCTGGTACTTCACCAACCAACTGGCATCTTTGGGCATTTTAAATTGATACATAAAATGAGCCATCTGTGGAGCCAGTGAAGCTTTATGACATCTGAAAGAAGCAGAGGATTTGCCAGAGCCTCACTGTGAAGACCTGTTGAGGGACTAGAAGAACACAGTGAGAACCAGAATGCTGAGTGGAAGAGAGGGGTGAGCCACCTTGGTTCTAATGGGGGGCTCCAGAGCTCTGGATTGGGCAACAGGTAACTAGAGGTGTGACATTTTGCACAATACTTCAAGGGAAGGGGCCTGGAACTTTGCAGAGATAGGGCGAAGCAAGAATCATTGTAATATCCCAAATCTTCATGCTACAGATAACTCTGAATGCCCACAGAGATATCAGATAACCGGAGATCTCCCAAGACAGGTCTTACAAGTTCTCACTTCAAGCCCCACATGAAGTTTCATTCCTACAGATAGCCCTTAACATAAATGGGAGAGTATATGAAATCCAGTGGGGGTGGGCTATAGGATGGTGCAGATGGAGAAGGTGGTATAAAGATGATTAAGATGTTCTGTATGAAATATACAAAATTTCAATAAAAATTTTACAAAAATTACATTCACTTGACTAATAAAATTGTACACATTATTTTGTGTCACATGTTGTTTTGAAGTATGTAGTTTTTTGGAATGAACACTTGCTTAATTTGTTCTGTTACTCTGGTTTTCCAGGAGGTGAGGGAAAGCCTTCAAATGAAAAAGAACCTGAGTTCCTCCACTTCACCAGATGGCTTCTCTTATAAGAACCAAAGTCCCTCCACCTTACCAGCACAACTTCTCTTATAAGAACCCAAGTCCCTCCACCTTACCAGCACAGCTTCTCTTATAAGCTTTTCTCATTTCCAGTAGTATGTGTGGGGCCAGTTTTGCTTCGCTCCTGCCTGGTGCCTGTTGAATGGACCCCCACCCTCATGGCCTCTAGAAAACCCTGTAGTGGTATTATATGATTTTGGCCTCTCCACCCTACTCACTGTAAGGGGCTATGCTGGCTTGATCATGCGTCCCACTGCAGAATTTTCTGCATTTCCTGTAAAAATAGAATCGCCATAAACTCTTTTGTCCTGGTGCCTAAGAGGTTTGCTGAAGTTCCAGTAATGACAAGAATAAGAACCTGAAAAGAGAAACTTCTTTGGGGAAATATATACTTTAAAATGTTTAGTATGATGTTATATGGGGTTCCACATCTGGCTTTTCCACATTTATCATGCCAATAAAGCATGCACCTGTTAGTTTTTTGTCACAAGCCATATTTCTCATCTGTCTTGCCTGACCTTGTCACAAGACATTTCCTTTTTAGCACTCACTTGAATTTTTGTACTGAGTGGGAGTTGGAAGTGACTGCAAAAGAAAGCAATTTCTTTGGACATCTTGTGGGTTGACCCATTTATCTCCTTATGGAATAGAGGGAAGAATTGGAAGGGCATGCTAGAGAGTCGGGAATATTTCTACACGTGTGTAAAACTTTTGTTTCATTTCCACAATCATTTGTATCTGTGTGCATGTATAGATCTAATATATGCCAAAGAATATGGCTTTGGTATAATCCATGGATGCCTGTTAGGATTCGAAGCGCTGCACCTTGTGGGAGGTGTGGTAAGAGGAAGCACACTTCCCAGGTAGGTACTTAGTCTTTCATTTGTTTTTATTATGGAAAAGTTCCAATACAGAGATTCAACAAAGGAATGAACTTGCTTCATCTATACTTCCTCAAGCCCGGTTCTCATGGTCTTGCTGGACAACTGCTGTACTGAACTAGGCCCCCAACACTCTTTTTACTTTATGTTTTGAGATCAGGTTTCACCAAGGTATCTAGCCTAGGCTTGGATACACTCAGCAATCCAGAAAGGCCTTAAAACCTGAACTCTCTGCTTTGGCCACTTAAGCAGTTGAGAATTCAAGCCTGTAGGTCCCGTTCCTTTGTATTTTTTGAAGAAAATCCTGGACATCACATCATTTCATATGAAAATACTTATAAAATGGTAAGCATTTCTTTCCTCACATACTATAAAATATTGTTCTAGCTTGGTTTCTCTGTTACTTTGGTAAAACGCTGACCAAAACCAAGTTGGGGAGGAAAGTATTTATTTCATCTTACAACTCCTAGGTTTTTGGCCATCCCTGAGAGAATTCAGGATAAGAACTGAAGGCAGGAACCTGGAGGCAGGAACCTAAGCAAAGGCTATGGAGGAACACTGCTTACTGGTTTGCTTCCCCTGGCTCAGTTGCCTTTCTTACGTGGCGCAGGTCCACCTGCCTAAGGATGGCACCACCCATAGTAGGCTGGGCCTTCTTGCATCAATTAACAATCAAGGACATGCCCCTAAGACATGCCACAGGCCAATTTGATAAAAGTAATTCCTAGATTAAGAGTCACTCTTCATAGATGGCTCTGGCTTATGTTAAATTAACAAAAAAGTAACCAGCACCATCATTATCATACTTAAAATACAGTACCTTAATATTATTAAGTTTTCCAACAAAAGCCACACCAAAAAAATATTATTATGTATTCAGTTATTACTAAAATCAGAATGCAAAATAAGGTCCACATATTACATATGTTTAAATCTTTTAAACTACATTTAGTGTGTGAGTGTGTGTGTGTGTGTGTGTGTGTGTGTGTCTGTTCCACAGTACTTGTGTGGAAGTCATAATACAATCTATGGAAGTTAGAAATCTCCCTCCACCATGTGAATCCTAAGGCCTCAAACTGTCAGGCCTTTTTGCCCACTGAGCCATCTGAGTGGTGCCTGAAAAAATGTAAGAATCTTTAAATCTACAGCCCCTCCCTTTTTAACTTTGCAATTGAAGGATATATATATGGCCATTATATTATATATATTATATATATATATATATATATATCCTTCTTATTAGCTACAGCACCAATATTATATATATATATATATATATATTGCTGTAGCTGAATAAGAAGTCTGAGTAATTTACATAGAATAGAGGTTTATGTGGCTCATAATCTTTAGGCTAGAAGACTGTGTTGAGGTCCTTTTGTTTAGTGAGACTGTTGAGTCCCAAGGCTTCATATAAAGAGACAGAAAGCTTGCTATTTTAGGTTTTTCTTCCTAAGCTTCCAGTATTCATGAATTCATCTAATCCTAACTATCTCTTAGCAAGCTTACTTAGTCTAACCTCTTAATATTTCAAAGAATGGGGATTACATTTGAACAAAAATTTTGGTAAAGACTTTCAGACCATCATCTGAGTCATTTGACTTGAAAAATTATTCTGCTTCCTGGCTGTGCCTGATTAAATCCTACAGTGTCACATGATGCATTTCTTTGCCTTCTCTTCCACCTTCCTCATCCCCAACCTATATTTCTTGGAAACCTGAGCTTCAGAGGCATGATTAGCTTCAGGTTAGATGCTTTGACAGGAGTGCTTCCTAGCTATTGTGATGCCTTTTTTTTCTCTCATATCAGCAGGCTTCTAGTGTCTCTCTTCCTTTTTAGCTGATATTAAGTCTGATCTGTGGGTTTAGGTATTGTCAGACCTGTCTGCCTTTATAAATTCTCCATTTAACAAGCATCGATGACCATTACAGAGATCTGATGTTTTTCTTCACAATGCGATATTATACATCCATCATTCCTTGTTTGGTTAGTGAGAGACTCTGATTGATTCCTATGTTTGACATGACCAGACATTTTAACATAAAACATAAAAGTATTTGCAAAACATGGAACATATTCAGCATTGTAACATTAAAAGCAGAATTCAACTGTAATCAGTGTTGCTCAAAGCAGTGGTCTGGTTCTCTTAGGACTTGGGGGAAATGTCTGTAGATGGATTTCCCAGTGTGAAAGTAAACACAGGGAGAAGAGTGAGGATAAGGTGTCCCTGACGCATATGAAATCTAACTGGGGTTGTGAGCAAGATGCTAAGGAGAAAAATAAGTTAAATGAAGATGACTACAATTCAAAATGGCCTATCAGCCAATTTCAGACTGTGAAACCTAGTTAGGAAGATACATATGATTCTAACCTTACTTTTGACTTTAGACCTTTCTTTTGATTCATCATCAAAAAAATTACTGAATTTTTCTGTTTCACGCAGTACATCTTGACAATATTTTGACCCCCTCCCCTGTCAGCACCCTCCATAGTCCCTTCACTGGGTTTCATTCGTTCTGTCATATAAATTAGGCCTACCAAGTCAAGTTTATGTCCCCAGTGCCCCTCGGTTTGAGTCCCACCACTGAAGCCAGCTCAAGCTGTCTAGCATCTTTCCTTAAAGAAAACATTTTTTATATTTGTTAACTCCCAAACAAAGTCATATTTTACCTTTTGTTTTTAAAAATTGAAGTTGCCGGGCATGGTGACACATTCCTTTAATCCTTGCACTTGTGAGGCAGAGGCAGGGGGGGTCTTTGTGAGTTCAAGGCCAGCCTGGTCTTCAGAGTGAGTTCCAGGACAGCTGGGGCTACAAAGAGACCCTGTCTCGAAAAGACCAAAAAAAAAAAAAAA
>VZQC01003119.1:592492-612751 GCA_009823505.1 Rhizomys pruinosus | reverse complement strand
AAAAAAAAAAAAAAAAAAATTGAAGTTGCCTGGCATGGTGGCACATGCCTTTAATCCTAGAACTTGGGAGGCAGAGGCAGGCAGAGCTTTGTGAGTTCAAGGCCAGCCTGGTCTACAGATTGAGTTCCAGGACAGCTGGGGCTACAGGGAGACTCTGTCTCAAAAAGACAAACATAAATAAATAAATAAATAAATAAATAAATAAATAAATAAATTGAAGTCTAAGTGGATAAATTTAAGTGGCAGAATATATGATACACATATTGTTCACATGGAAATAGCTTTTCTGAATGATTTGATCATTGTACTTCATAAACATTTAATACTCAAAATTGATTTCCTGAGGTTCATCATCCTGATCTGGTTAAATGTACTTTTTTTTTTTTTTAAATATGTGGCTGTTTACAAAGGCTGTCTTCCGGACTTTTGCTAAAGGAGAGCCAAATGTTATCTGGATGCCCCACTTCTCACTTGTAATTCAACAGACATGGGACAGCACTTTATGTTGCTACCTAGCATGTGGAATGCTGGTGATGACATCTGCGGTGTTGGAGAACTTGGCTTGCTCACTGTAACACTGCATAAGTTGACGGGTAGAGAAGGTACAAAGCTAAAGAGCTGTTCAGTTCCCGTAAAATTCCATGCCTGTTGTTGGCACATTTTAATATGTTTAACTATCTCACATCTGTGTGCTTAGAAGATACATATAGATAGTTTGTAGCAAATACTCTATAGAATCCAAATCTAGATGGATATTTCACATGGGATAAATTTTAAAATAATCTTAGAACTAGATTTGCTATCATTATTATGACTTTGGAGTCAAGGAAACTGAGGCTCAGAATGCAAACCTTGGCAAATTCAAGCAGCAACAACTCAGATCCAGAATTTGAACTTGAACATCTGTCCAGCTCACAAAACTACCACCCGACCACCAGGTATCTTGCTTGTTAATCTTGCCAGCAAGCAAATTAGCTCAACTTTCCGAAAAGATGCTCTGTCATCTTTACCAAACTACAGTTTGTGATGGCTGAATGCTACCATGTGCTTTTTTTTTTTTTTTCTTTTTTTCTTTTCTGATGAAGACTCTGTCATCTAGTTCCTCCAGCCCGCAAGCAGGTGTACTTTGCCCTTTTCATCCTCTCATTGGAAGTTTTGGAGAATGTAAGATTGTATGAAATAGGGGTAACCTAGTACGGTGCTAGGTAAAGTGGAATTCTTCCAGCTCTGGCCAAAGCAGAAAGTCAATACATTAAAAGCCAGAAGTCACCAAGGAGCAGCGTACTTCGAAATTCAATACTGTAATAAGTAACTCAGTACTCTGTCCATGAAAGATCCCTTATTGTCCCCCCCAAATGTTAATGTATTGCCCCTTGGTGTCAGTAACTCCTGCCTTTTAAAATATATACATGAAAGAAATCAATAAGGGGATTTTTCCCTTGAAATTTGCTATAGAGACTTAGATGTTATCAAGGCAGAAAGGCTATGCAATTATTTAACAACGCTGGATGCTTTTGTTATAAAATTGAAATTATTTTGACTACTCTTATGATACATATTTTTGTGTGAGGCTTACAATTATATACATATAATTAACATTAAATTTAAACAGACTGATTCTCTTTATGAATTGCTTTGTGTCTGGTATTAAGCTACTGTATTAGTGGGGCCTATGAGCACAGTAAGAATAGGCTTTCCACATGATTTTTTATAGCTTTTTATAGTCAGATATTAGGTTGCCTTGATCAAGACTTTGATATCACCATGTGCTTACTGTACCCTAGGTTCTTGTTAAAACTGGAAAATCCAAATTAACACAAGTGAGTTCTTTTTTTTTTTTTTTGTCTTTTTGAGACAGGGTCTCCCTTTAGTGCCAGCTGGCCTGGAGCTCACTACGTAGCAGGCTGGGCTTGAACTCACAGAGATCTGTCTACCTCTGCCTCCTGAGTTCTGGTATTAAAGGCCTGTGCCTTTAATACCCAGCTACAAGTGACTTTGCCTTGAGTTAGTTACATGTGACAAGAAAACACAGAAACATGAAGAATCAACTATAATTCTTTGTATTAAGTATTTTCATGCTCTTAGATGCTTATAAAAAAGCCATAAGATTCATCTAGGGCAAGAGTAACAGGGAGTACTTAGAAAACTAATAAGGTAAAAGGATATTAAACTGAGAAAAGGACAGAATTAAAGTTAGACTACAGTGAGGGTTGGGGGCAGTAGAAATGGGAGGATTCCTGTATGTTTCAGACGAAGGAGAGTCTTCTAGAGGAAGAAGAATCCTGGAAGACTTGAATGTCTCCAGGACAATCACAAAGGTGGGCGTGAGGACAATGTGGAATATAAGAGAAATTAGAAAGAGCCTTGCAAACTATGATCACTTAAGTGGAAGGGAGAGTGTGCAGTGATCCCTTTGGTATTTCTAGAAAGGGCATCTGGCTGCAGGAGGTTGGGGGTTATAGTAGATGAGGGAAACCTTTAAAAGCAATCTAGATAGGTAATACTAGTGGTCTTGTTTGCAGTTCTATGGGATAGAGGGCATGAACAGAAATTTACATGCTTGAGAGATGGCTGATAGGATTCAGTTATTGTTTGCCATCAGGGTAGTGAAGAGAGAGGCAGATTCCACCATGATGATGCCTAGCTTCTGACATGGCACTAAGTTCATTTCTGGGCTTGTTGGGTTTGAAGTGTCAGCAATTTCTGAAGAATGAGGTGCATTGTCCTTGGGAAATAACGGGCAGAGGAAAGGGTTTCCACATAGTTCAACTATCTTCCCCCAAGATCAATGCACTAAATTCTCAGTCCCTATAATGATGCTTTGGAGGTGGTGGAAACTTTAAAGGGTGGCCTGGTTGAAGGACACTGTTGCTGTGGTAAAATTCTGTGACTAAATGCAATGTGGAGAATTTCTAAGGCACAGCCTATCTGGTTCAATTGGCACGTTATCAGTTGAAGGGTATTGTTGGGTTTGTTTTCTCAGTCAATTAAAGAATTAAAAGGCAGGAAAAATCTCAGAGCAGCAGAGAGCAATGGGAAAACACAATTTTATTAAAAGATACACAATCACATCCATACATATAAAGAATCGCACACACAGCGGGCGTGGTGGAGCATGACTTAGTCCTGCTCTCAGAAAGTAGCGGCAAGCAGATTCTGTGAGATAGAGTCCAGCCTGCTCTACATGAGTGCCAGGTCACCTGGGGCTACAAGGAGACCCTGTCTCAAAAAGCCTGCCCCCAAAGAATCACATGTACCTACACACGCTCACACATGACAGAGGGATAAAGCTCTCCACAAGTGGACAGGGGATCCAAACCTGGAAGGGCATAGGTTTTGAAGGTTTTCATGCTTTCCTTCTGTGGTGGTTTGAATGAGTGTCCCCCATAGGCCGTAAGTATTCAGACATTTGTCTCCAGTTGGTGGCACTGATTTTGGAGGTCTTAGAAGGTGTGGCTGTGCTAGAGGAAGTACGTTATTGGGGGCAGGCTTAGTGAGTTTAACAAGCCTCGTGGTCTACAATTGCTCTCTCTCTCTCTCTCTCTCTGCTTCCTGTGCTCATTGAGAGATGTGACCCTTGGTTTGCTGCTCCAGATCCAGCCGCCATGCCTCCCGCCACAAAGGACTCTAATTCCCTGGAACCATCAATCTTAAGCTCAAATAAACTCTTCCTTTTTAAGTTCCTTGGTCATGGTGCTTTATCACAGCAACAGAAAAGTGACTAATACACCTTCCTTTAATTTTGGATTGATCAACTTAAACAAAGAAGAGAAGGCTGACAAGTCACATCCCCAGCTGAGATATCCAGGCCTAGGTGACTCTAAGCAGGTCAGTTGAAGGGGCCATGTTGGAAATAAAAAAAAAAAAAAAAAAAAAGGCCTTCTTACCAGACCAAGAAATAGAAGTGTGCCATCTTTACCACTTCTCAGTGACCCTCTCTTCTTGTCCCTTACATACCTTTGAGGGAAATAAGGCAGGAACTCCATGCAGGAGCTGAGGCAGAGGCCATGGAGGAACTCTGCTTACTGGCTTGCTCCCTTGGGGGACTCAGCTGATTTTTATACAACCCAGGCCCCTCTACCAAGAGCTGGCACTACTTAGAGCAGCCTGGGACCTCATCCTTCAATTATCAGTCAAGAAAATTCCCATATTCATAGGCCACTCTGATAGAGGAAATTTCTCAGTTGATGTTCCCTCTTCCCAGATAGTTCTGTTTTGTATCAAGTTAATAACAAATAACCAGCACAAGGTTAGGATACTGGGGGCCTACAGTCATTCTGTGAGGCCCATTGGTACTTCTTGCAAGAAGCTTCTTTAAAAGGAGCAAAGATGGCTCTGCCTGCCTTTCTATGCTCTTGGTTTAAGATATAGTTACATGCTTGTTCCCACTGATGCCCCCTCTATTGCTATCCACACACTGAGGTGATGAGCCAAGAATAGCCCTTACCATGTGACCTCCCTGAAAGTAGGGTCAGATTAGTTTTAAAGGTAGCTTTATTAATATACAATTCACTTATTGTACAATTCACATATTAAGGTATAGAATTCAATTATTTTTACTCATAGATGGATGTAACCATCATGACAGTCAATAAGGGAACATTTTCACTTCTTCTAAAGGAAATTCCTTATGACTAGCTCTTACCTGTAGATCTGACCCCTAAGCAACTGCTGATGTTCTATAAGTATATTTCTCTACTCTGGACTCGTGTGTGTGTGTGTGTGTGTGGTGTGTGTGTGTGTTACGTAGTGTGTTGTACATGCACATGTGTGCATCCATGTAGAGGCTCGAGGAGGATATCATGTATCTTGCTCTGTCCCTCTTTAATCCCTTTAGAGAGTTTCTGACTGAACCTGGAGTTAGACCTGTTGCCCTGAGCCCAGTGGCCCGTCTGTCTCTGCTCTCTACAGTGCTGGGGTCACAGGTATGTGGGGCCATGCCCAGCCTTTATTTGTGGGTGTTGAAGATTTTTTTTTTTTTTTTGGTCTTTTCGAGACAAGGTCTCCCTGTAGCTCTCTGTCCTGGAACTCACTCTGTAGACCAGGATGGCCTTGAACTCACAAAGATCCTCCTGCTTCTGCCTCCCAAGTGCTAGGATTAAACGTGTGTGCCACCACGCCTGGTGGGTGCTGAAGATTTTAACTCAGGCCTTCAAGCTTGTGTAACAAGTGCTCTTACCTGTTGAGACATCTCCCTAACCCTGTCTGGACTTTCCCATGAACTGAATTGTCCAGCATGTGATGTTTTGTGACTTGCTTCTTTTGCTTAGCATAGTGCTCCTGAGGTTCATTCATGCTTTTCAAGTAACATGGGTAAGGACTTATCCTGAATGCAAGTAGCATCATCCCATGGACTGGTGCTCTGGACTGTGTAAAAAAGAGAACGCAAGCTGAGCAGAAGTATTAGCTTCTCTCTGTCTCCTGAGTTTGGGTGTACAGTGCCAGGCAGCCCAAGCTGCTGCAGCCTTGACTTTCCAATGGTGACATACTGCACCTGTGAACCGTGAGACAAAATAAACTCTCCCTCAACTTGATTTCATCAGATATTTGTCACAGCATCAGTAAAAATAACTAATGGAAGAGCCTACACAGAGAATTCAGAAATACATAAATCTTTTTATCTCAAGATCTGACATTTCTTTAAGTAAGATAACATGTCCAAATTGTAGGGATGGACACCTGATACCTGTAGCTATTATCAGCCCACTACAGTGGTCAGCAAAATGTTTAGGGTGGTGAGAGCAAGCAAGGATCATCTTCATGTTGAGAAAGCTGGGTTTCAGAGAATCTTCAAAACCAGAATGCATGAGCTTCTGAGAAGCAGACAAGGAACTAGAAATACTGTGCAATTTCATTTACATCACGCTGTTTCCTGCAGAGGACCTGGAGGATGGGTGGGGTATAACCCACCTACTTGTTTTCCTGGAATCACCCTTCAGAAGCACAGTGCAGAAGCTGACTGTTGCAGTTGACTTGAGATGGAAGTCTTAGCCTGGCATAGGGCTCTGTATCCAGTCTTGCTAGTAATGAGCTCGGGATGATGTCTGTGACTTTCTTCTACTCAGATGGCTCATTTAAGACAATGTATTGGGGTAGAAGATGCTGTGCTAAAATATAAATGCCATTTATTGAATTCCCACAAGTGCTAAGGACACCTATGGTACACTAAGAAGCTGGCTTACAATTTTATTTATGCCTCATGGTTTTTTTTTTCCCATTTTACTGAGATCTGTCCAGTGCCAGATCAAGACCACATTGTAAGACAGTGGTAGACCCAAATGTGATCTAGATCTGTTTGACTCATTGTTTTCATCTCTCTCTCTCAGTTCTTCTTAATGTGCAGATCTCTAGTGCTGAGATACCCTAGTGCTGGCCTGGCTAGGGACCTGAGCAGCAGAAGAAGCATAATTAAATGAATTCATTTATTCAGCACATATTTGGTGAGAGCCAACCATGTTTCAGATTTGGTGCCAAAGGCCAAGGTATGGAAATGAAACAGTATGACCATTGAATTAAGATCTTCATGCCTAGTGGATGCAATTTCAATAAACATGGTAAATGCTGATTGCATTGGGAATTCTAGGAGATGCTGAGTGAGTCAGCAGAGACTGACATTTGAGCTAGAAAGAAAAAGTGGGAGAAGACAAATTATGCAAAGAGAAGAGGATCTGGGATGCCAAGCTCATTCAGGGAAGAATGGTATGAAGTTTGTGGAGACTGGAATCTGGTGTGAAACTTTCCATCAAATCTAAGAACTTCTGTCTGGCTGAGATGCCAGCATTCCATTCTATACCCTTAAGTACATTTTAATGCCATTTCCCCCTTTGATTACATCTGTTTTGTGCAACCTAACCTTGCTGAGTACCTCACTCCTGGGACGTGGGATGTTCTTTACATGCTTTTGAACTTCTTAAGGCAGCTGACAGGTCTGCAAGCCATGTGAAATAGTTCTGTGATGTGCATGAATCTGCCCTGCTTCTTGTACCTAATCTCGTTTCTGTTTCGGCAACACAACCATAGAACCTACCCAGCGTGGGGCCCTCCAGTTATGCTGGACTCCTGAGAGTGTCTGGTACAACTATGTAAGTACAGAGTTGAAAATTCCTTTTGAATAAAGTCATTGTTTCCAAGCACAAAAGGAGAGTAACTAAAAATTCTGTCTTAGATGGAAAAGAGAAAAGGAAGAGGGAATTTGTTTTCCTCTGGATTTCTCGATCAGCCATTTATCATCTTCTAAGTTTTCCTTCAGAATTCACTGACCTCAGGTGGATGCCCTACCTCCACGGTAATTCTATTTGACGTACTTTTACAAACTGGTAGAACAATATTAGTGAAATGGAATGGATGATGCACTGTTATGTCATCCAACATTTTCCTGTCTCTTACAATTGGATGACTACCAAATTCCTATCTATTAATTATAATAAAGCTATTACCCAGCTTTGTGGGGCACCTTCTTTGTTTTCCTCTTCTACATTCCTTCGAGTATATTTTCTCCTGAGATGCAGTGTCACATTCTTCCCAAATCTTTCTCTTCCGGATGGGATGGGACTCAGAAAACGATACCCCAAAGATGGTGACGTGGCACACGTACCGTCAGCTTAAGAGACCTCTGACCTGCTCTAGCCCTCCTACTTTCTACCTCTTTTTTCATTCCTAAGCAGGTCATAGAAATCAGAATTCTTCTTCCACGAGCCAAGTCATAGAAGCTAAAATTGCTGTTCTCTAAAGCAGGTGATAAAAGTTTATCACTCTCTTTCCTCTCCTGTGAGGATCTTTCTTCCAGAGGGGACCTGCTCATATCTGCAAGGAAGGAAAACTGTGAAGAGGGAGTGGACAAACCAATGGGAACAGATTGGCCTTGCTGTCTTCTCCCTTCACTTAATTACCATTAAATCACACATTTTTTTTCTATTCAATTTCTTCGTGGCCCCTTCTTCATCAAACCAAAGCGTACAGATGGACAGTTGGGGTTCTGGCTCTTTCCTCTGAAGTCTCCTCTATCATATAAAATGAACATTCAGTTTGATTAAATGGATTGATTACATTTTTTTCTTGGTAATTTGTCTTTTGTCATAGAAATAACTGTTATCCTGATGACAGGTGAATCAAACAATTCTACCTTCCCATCTCTGAGGGTCAATATACTTTTGTTTTTAGCCTATAAAAACCCCATAAGGCTCTCTGTGCCAGAAAAGTGTACTTAAAGAAGGGAAGCAAATTCTGAGGCCAAAACTGTAAATTATAGAGAAACATTTTCCTCACTTTGTGTTTATAGATGGAACACTAGGTTCTTTGCTGTACTGCTGAGGATCAATATGTGTATACAAACAAGTGAGCAGGTTGCCAGTGCAATAGTGTGAAGAGTGTCAGGCACAGAAAAAATACATCATTAATGGCTTGGTGAGCTCTGGACTCCCCTTTGCTTTGATAGAATAATGAAGAGAATGTATTTGCAGAGATGGTTAAGTTGATTCATATGGTAGAAATGAGAAAGCATTGAAGAGGGAACATGGCAGAGAAAGGAAAGGAGAATAGAGGAGAGAGAGAAGACGCAAATCATGCTGGGCTAGAAGGGAACATTTGTCAAGAAGCAGAGGTCAGAGACTGCATGGCATGCACAATCTGTTAGGGAGAAAAAGAAAAATGTAAATGCATCACTGAAGGCCTATTAAATATGCCTGTGAATAGCATTGCCTCACAAAGCCTGACTGAATACATGATGCAGATGGTATCATTTCATCTAGATAAGACTTTAAGAAAAGGAAAGAAAGTCTCCGTCCAAGGTCTTGAAGCCATGTGTCAAGTAGGCAAGGTGGCAGTTTGACTCCACTCTGCTGGTTTGGGTGGAATCCTTCTCAGGTGCTTCACAGGAATTTGCAGAAGCCTTTGCTAGGCTTCCTAGTTTGAAATGCAGGTCAAGTGGCACTACAGAGTTATCCACTGTATTCTCTAGGAGAGAATATCTAGTGCTTTAAGAAGGGTACGGGAAGAGTTTCAAAGAACAGCCAAGGATGAAAGCTAAGTGATGATGAGGAAATGGAGGGAAGTAATTAGAGTTTAATGAAAAAAGATAGAATTTCTGATTGATTTTGCAGGAGGAAGCTGAGGCAGGAATAGAAGACATTAGTTTGTAAGGTTCATCACAGCTAGCAAAATCTTTTGAGTAAATCAAAGGAAGGTTACCAATTTGTTTGAATTTTATATTATTTTAGGAAATGTAGTAACTGCCTGTTAGATGCAAATCCCAGAGTGAGGAATAAAAGTAAAGTACAGGATAGATTCTTGGAGCCTCATGCAATCTGAGGGTTTGGGGTTAGGAGCATGTGGGGGAGCCTCAGAGCCAACTTCCATGACATCTCTACTTAATGGTTGGGGAAATCGAAGTGGGGAATGGTATTGTGATAACATCTAACTGAGTCACTGTAGAGCAGAGGATAAATTTCTACTACCCAACTAAGCTCCTGACAGAATAAGACTGTAGGTCAGCGGAAGAGTTCCTGTGCTGTACAAAAGTCCATCTGTGTCTACTCATGGGTAAACCTTGGATAATGGGGCCAGAATCAAAGGATGATGGAAGAGAAAGAAAAGTTTAACCTGACAATGCAAATTCTAAGAGAAAATGAAATTATGAAAGACTGGAGACTGAGAATTTTCCAGGCCTGGTAAGAAGGAGGGGGAAGAACCATGAAGACAAGAAAAAAGGCCAAAATGCTGTCAATATTCTTACAGAAAAGCTTGATTTATGAGAGCAGGTCTTTGTGATCATTCATGTTGATTGTCAGTGTAATGGGATTTACAGTCGCCCTGGAAGCAAGCCTCTGGGCCTGTGAGGGATTTTCTTGACTGAGCTTCTTGATGTAGGAAATTTACTCGAAATATGGGCAGAGTCCTGGTCTGAATAAAAAGAACCCCAGCTGAGCACAAGCATTCCTCTTTCTGTTCTGCTCTCTGACTCTGCATGTAGGGTGACCAACCCCCTGCGGCTCCTGCAGCCATGACCTCCCTTCTATGGCATGCTTACCCTGGAGCTGTGAGTCAAAATAAGCCCTTCCTTCCTAAGTGGCTCTTGTCAGGTAGTCACTATCTAGTTTTTGCAGTACTGGGGACTGAGCCTACTGCTTCTAGTTGTTGTACCAGTGCTCTATCTAATCCTCAGCCCTCTCTTTATATTTTGAGACAAGTTCTCATTGAGTACTCCAAGTGGGCTTTGAACATACTTCCTGCCTCTGTCTCCTGGGTGGCTAGAATTGTAGGCCTGCACCACCAGACCCAGCAGCAAATTGTCTTGACAGAAATAACTCAGTTCAGGAAAACTGTTGAATAATGAAAGAAAGAAAAAAAAGAAAGAAAGAAAGAAAGAAAGAAAGAAAGAAAGAAAGAAAGAAAGAAAGAAAGAAAGAAAGAAAAGAAAGAAAGAAAGAAAGAAAGAAAGAAAGAAAGAAAGAAAGAAAGAGAGAAAGAGAAAGAAAGAAAGAGAAGAAAGAGAGAGAGATAGAGACAGAAAGACAGAAAGAGAGAAATAGAGAAGAAAGATAGCAAGGGCTAGATCTAGGAAGTACAAAACTTCAAGAAGCAACTAGGACTCAAGGAATCAGAAAAAGGGGCTGAAAATCTTCAGAGTTTGAAGGAGATTCTTCAAAGGATCTTCTCAGGAAGGCCTCATGTCCCAAGAGTCAAGGCTGTGGGTCAGACTGCAGAAGACAGAGTGCCACCTGGGTGGATCTGATGCTGATAACATAGCGCAATGCTGCTGTTTTTAGGCGTGGTAGAAAGATGCTCAGCAGATTAAACAATGCACTTATCATCAAGCCTGAGGACCTGAGTTCCATAACTGGTATCCACATGGGAGAAGGAGAGAACTGACAGCAAGTTGTCCTCTGATACACACACACACACACACACACACACACACACACACACGACATCCATGCAACCACACACATAAACAAACTCACATACATGATAAATGAATGTAAAATAGCAGTGTGGAAGAAGGGGTGGGAAATTTTTTGAAATAAATTGCTGCTGGTTAGGAGCATCTCTCAAGGGAGAAGAAATAGCATGAGAGGGTGCTGATGAGAATTGCCGATACAGGAATGAAAATGGAACATTTTCCTTCCTCCTTCACCTACAAGCATCCTAACAGAGGACATTAACAGAGAACCAGCCAGAAATGGAAATGTAGATACACAGAGCATTGAACCTCAAATTGAAAGCAATAGAGAAGGGTGGGAGTGAGATTAAAATGTTCAGCTTATGACCAACACAGTTTCCCATAATATGACCTCCCATGGCATAGATTTCTCGTCCTCGAAGCCAATCACCTGTCCCTTGACTTTAGCACTCTTCCAGTTTTGTGTTTTAGATTTGTTTTGGTGAGCTTGGATCTTATTAAAAAGCCTGGGCTGGCCTCGCCCTTACCACCTAGCTGCTTCCTGGTCTGATCCCCATTTCTTTGTTATGTTTTACGGTTATATATAAGTTATGTATAGCTTTTTGTGCCTCATTTTCTCTTGAACCTTTTTCCATCAGGCTTTTATTCTTAATACCCAGTCGGGGGCAATCTTGCCAATTCCCTGTTCATGGCTCCATTGACTTCCATGGTGCCGAGTTTTGTGGTGGATTCTCAGGTGTCTCACTACACTTCTGACTCCTGGAGTTTAAGTAGCAGAATTGGGTCTCTTTGTTCTACAAGTGTTTTGTTTACCTTGTCACCCAGGATCTGCGTATCCTTTTTTGTTTTCCTTCTATTACCCAACCATTTCTACTTTGTTTCTTTCACTGTGTCTTTAAAAGACAGAAGGGGGCAGCCGGGCGTGGTGGCTCATGCCTTTAATCCTAACACTTGGGAGGCAGAGACAGGTGGATCTTTGTGAGTTCAAGGCCAGCCTGGTCTACAGAGTGAGTTCCAGGACAGCTGGGGCTACAGGGAGACCCTGTCTTGAAAAGACCAAAAAAAAAAAAGACAGAAGGGGGCTAGACACATAGCTCAGCAGTTAAGAGCACTGGCTGCTCTTGCAAAGGACCCTGGTTTGATTATTTCCAGCACCCACATGTTAGCTAACAACCATCCCATAACTCCAGTTCCAGGGGGATCCAACACCCTCTTCTGATCTCTGTGGGCATTGTACAACACAGATGCACTTACATGCATGCATATAGGCAATACACTCATACACACAAACTAAAAATAATAAAATAATAAAAGAAGAAACAGAAAGCCAAAGTTTCCTCCTCCCTTTTATGAGACTATTAATCCATTAATGAAGTTAACACCTTTAATGAGCCATTTAACCCTAATGGCATTCTTTCTGCTTATTGGGAATGAATTTTAATATATGAACTTTAAGACACATTAGAACTCTAACAATTGCTTTATTCAAATCTTGCCAAAGATTTCATATCATGCAAGAGAAAAACCCTAAGTCCCACACATGGCATACAAGTTCTGTGTTCTCAGGCCTCTGGCTGCCTGGCTGACATTTTTCTCTTCAACTTTGTTCTTTCCTGTCCATTTGGATAGTTTCTTCAGAAAAGCTACTGGCCTTTGGACTCATGGAGTTTCTACCTCATGTTCCTGTTTTATCACAGATGCAAACACCACAGGGTCTTGTTTTACTTCTCTGTGATATGTCAAGTGTTCTGGCGACCATTGCTACATCAGTGTTCATCATTTCCCAGTCTCCTTCCTTGTTTTCACTCTCTACTCAGTGCTTTCTAATCTAAGCACAATGTATGCATACTTTAGCATCTATCTCTCCGGGATTCAATGAAGTCATGGGTTCTGTATCTCATTGTTGCCTAACTGAAGCCATTACAGTTTACAAGGCATATGCTCAATTAATACTTGACAATTGACTGAAAACAGGTTGTGATGCAAGTGATTGATTTTACTTGTCTAAGGCATTTCTGATTATAAAGTGAGAGTATAAACTACCCTTTAGGGTAGCATCAAGAGTGTGTGTGTGTTGTGGTTTGCACTTCACTGGTACATTCCTTTGGAAGGCACAGTTCTTGGTCATCTTGAATCTACTTACCCATGGCTCAACTTTTACCGGACACTTCAGGTATTGACAGGAAGACATTGTTTTCTATTCTGAATTCAAGCTTGTGTGCTATTCCCGAAAGTCAGTTTTTCCTCTTTGTTTGTAATGTTAGTCTCCACCCCCACCCAGGATGTGTTTAGAAAGAGGTTATTTTAAAAACTTGTTACTCTCTAAATATTTTCTGTAAGGCTGGAGGTATGCACTGTCCAGAAAATCCTCATGGAGTAAAGCAAAATAATAGCAAAGTCCAGAAGGATTAAAACACACCTCTTCTTATTTCAAACAATCATTTCCATTAGTGAACAGATAGTTGTGTTATATCCCCAAGAAAATTTTAGACTTATTTGAAATGTTTTCATGAGGAGACTATTAGCTCCAGGTGTGGGGTTCCAAATGGCTCGTGTGGGCTGATGTGGGGCTGACGGAAGGGAAGAAAACATTGACCTGAGGGAAGTAATGTGTTGACAGGGTCACCTGCACTTTATTTTCCCCATTTTTCCTGAAAACACACCTTTCCTGCTTCCTCTCACTCTTGCAGGCCACCCTGGCTATGAAGGCTGGAGGGAAATCTGCAATCTGCATAGTATTTTCATTTCACAAATAATCACTATTAAGGATAAATCCTCAAGTTTGCATCTCTAGTCTAGAAAATCTCACCCTCATTTAAGCAGCTTTGAATTTACTTTTAATCCACAAGTTCCATTAAACTGAGCTCTGTATCCTTGGGCAGAACACATAGTTGATATATATATATATATATATATATATATATATATATATATTATTCTTAAGACCAGTAGTATGGATATCAGGCTTTTGAAGAGTTGGGGAATTTTTCTTTTGAAAGAAAACTCATAATCATCTTGGTTGCTGGAGCGGTCCTCACCCACCCAGACACTGTAGCCCTGTTTTTAAACCTTCTCTTTGTCCCCCTTTAGTTGGGTCCTTGACTCCGCACTCAGACATTTTTCATAAATCTGGAAAGTATATCTCGAGAGTCATTATAAGAAAAGTAAGTTAAGGATTGAGATTTAATGTACCAAGATGTTTCTTTGATCAAGGGTGAACTTGGCCCTTTCTATTTGTGTTCAAAGCATCAGGCAAACTTCTGAAGGGTGCTCTACATGTGGTGTGCATCAGACTCCCAGACACACTGGGATATGATTGTTTAGGTACCTGAGCATGTCTGTGGAGGGACCACAATCAAGACACTGTGACAAGATGCAAGGCTGAATGAAAATAAGCCAATACAACAGAATGAGAAAATGCATTCAGCTCTTAGTATGGATATAGACCCATAAACTTTAAAAAAGGGCTAAGTTCTGACTTTAGAAACATTACCAGAGCCCAGAGCCAGGCCAATTAGTTCTTTTTTGGGGGGGTGTTTTTGAGACAAGGTCCCTCTGAAGCCCCAGCTGGCCTGGAACTCACTCTATAGACCAGGCTGACCTTGAACTCACAGAGATCTGCCTGCCTCTGCCTCTGCCTCCCAAGTTCTGGGATTAAAGGCATGTACCACCATGCCCGGCTGCCAATTATTTCTTAAGAAATCTATAGCAAGAGACTACTTTTAAAATTAAAGTATTATTTTACATAAATAAAAATGAAAAATTCAAGAAAGCCGTTAATTTCTTCATTGTTGGGAAAAATACCTGACCAAAGCAACTCAGGGAAGGTTAATTTTAGCTGGCAGTTCATGGGTCCAGTGCATTATGGGTCCAGTGAATTATGCGTTCACTGCATGATGGCTGGGAAGTCCTGGTGGCAGGAGGTAAAGGAGGCCGATCACAGTCTGCAGTCAGGAAGCAGAGGGAGGTGATCACTGGTGCTGCACTTTCTCTTATTCAGTTCAGAAATCCAGGCTATGGCGTACAGCTCCCCACAGACTTCCCTTCCTCATTTGAACCTTTCTGGAAGAACCTCCAGAGTCACGCCCAGAGGTAGGTTTCCATGGTGAATCTAAATCCAATCAAATTCACATTAAAGATAAACTAGAACAACCCAGCAGGTGCTAATGTGTCTACATTTAGTGATAAACTCTCTCCTCACATCTCGTATGACTTGGACAGCTCATTTCTTAGCAGTATTGTATATTTTTGATCCTTTAGCACCAACTCCTTGATAGAATTTCCTCATCATTTCTCGACCTCTGATCCTGGTGCTAAACAGACTGTTTTTTACAGTGACAGTAGTTCAATATCTATTGACAGAAGAGCCATGAAAAGGTGGGGGCTAATTTGCCTCCACTTGTGTACGTCTTATTACTTTTAAGACAAAAGGAATTATCTTTCTGTTGATGTAGTGGGTGGTTCAAAGTTGCTCAGACTAAGCCCCGTTGGCTTTGGAAGTGTGATGTGATTGTGAGGCTTGCTGTAAGTACAGTGTTATAATAGTCACAGCACTACATTTGGAGATGATTTGCATGGCTTTTTAAGTAGAGGGATTTAGTTATCCCAGCAGAATCACCCCCAGCACCGGCATTCCTTACTGATTAGATAAGGACAGAGTCGTAATTTTAGCTATTCTCTTTAATGGAACTCTTGTATGGCTCTGTGCTGCTTTACGATACTTTAGACTTCAGTTTATTTTCCATTTTAACAGAGGTACAGTGTTTTAGGAGCAGCAAAGACTTGGAACTTTTACTCTCCTCCTATCTTCCAACTTAGCCTACAAGTTTCATAGATGACAGCAGGAGAATAGAAACCCCCCCACACACACACACAAACACACACAAGTTGGAGACAAACTGTGATTCATTGTGTACAGCAGCAGCAGGAGTCAAAAAGTTAGAATATATACTAATTTCCAAGGCCTATTTTCTACAGAGCCACATGTTAAAGGGCAAAAGCCACCTGTAATACAGATTATTGTATGGCAGGAGAACTGTGAACACAGGACACCCAAGCCATTTATAATGGACTTCAGGCTTCTACGCAAGCTGTGCCCTCAACTTACGTCTTTGATCACTATAAAAACATCATCATAGAAGAGGCAGTCTACAGCAAAAAGCCACCACTGGTTCTGCTCAGAAGACATGGAGAAACAGAAGCCTGGAGAATTGCCCCCAGCAGAGCACAGTGTCACTTTGCTTATAGATCTGAGCCCTAGTAATGACCATGGCAGGCCATAGAAGAAGGATGACAGGTGTCACCATCATGCTGGGAAGTGGACTCTGGCTGAGTCTTCACAGCTAACAAGAAGGAGGCAAGAGAAACCTGGCTAAGATCAAGGGCAAAAGGGTGAGCAAATAATGCTGACAGAATTGCTGGACTACTCCTAGGAACAGAGCCATGGTCCTTGGAGCATAAATCTTAATGGTGAATAGAAGCAGCTGAATAATCTAGATACAGGCCCAAAACTTGGAGGATAAGTGAGGGAAATGAAAGTGTAGAAGGGGAGAGGAATTAGAGATGGGGGAGATTAAACTGATGTGGGATGGCAAAGGAAATAAAAACTCATCAGCTTCCATTTCACTCCAGGAAAGCAATGTTCACAACAGAGCTGATGAAAGACTTCAGCAATGTATGGATGAAATGTCCTGCTACCTGTTTTTTACAAGTGAAGTTTGATTGGAAGACGGTCACTTCCTACCTCTTTCTAACTGTATAGTCTTCAGCTGCTTTTGTAGTAGAAAAACAGAATTCAGCTGTTGCTACAGAGATAATGGATCTTCGAAGCTTATGGTATATTTTACCTGTCTCATTAGCATACAATTTATTGACCTTTGAGGTGACAAGTCTACTCAGATGGATCTGAATCCTGAACCATCTGGCTGGACTCCATGGCAGAAATCAGCCACTGACCATTAATGATTCTTCCTTTCTTTTTAGAACTCAACAGGCCACATTTTCCAGATTCCCTTGCTGCCGAGTGTGGTCATGTGACCAGCTCTGGAGGTAGGCTTTGGGGGTTCATAGCCTCACCCTGCTCTTCCACCCTGTTCTCTCTGTTTCCTGCACATGCTTGAAGATGAAGATGTGCATCTCAGCTCTCTGCTCCAGCTGCCTCCTGCCATGCCCCACCCCATCACTGCAGACTCTCCCCCTGGAACTATAAGCCCAAATAAACTTTTCTTTCTCTTAAATTGCCTTGGTCATGGTATTTTAGCGCGGCAACAGAAAAGTAACAACATACCTCCCATGTTTATTTCATTTATATTATTTTTTAATGTTTTTATTATTTTCATTTATTTAAGTGTATGAGTGTATTTCCTGCATGTGTGTAAGTGTGCCAACAGTGCCCGTGAGGGAGAAGAGAGCATTGGATCTCTGGACCTGGAATAACTGACAGTTTTTAGCTGCCACATGGGTGCTGGGAACCGAACCTGTGTCCTCTGCAAAAGCAGAGAGTGTTCTTAACTGCTGAGCCATCTCTCCAACTGCCATGTTTATTTTTTAAGTGGCTGAAATGTGGAATCCTGAAAGCTGCTTCAGTTACTTCAGTGTTTCCTGCCTCAAGTAGGGAAGGACCTCTAGCAAGATCACTCCTCCATGGACTTTTCCCTCTAATCCTGGATTCTCGCCATGCAATGTGGGCCTTTCTTATTGTTGCTTATGTGGTTATTATTCTGTAATATCAATTAGCTTTTCAACTTGAAGGGGAAAAATCTCCACATAGAAGGAATGGAGGGCTGTGTTCCTCTCTGAAAGTGAGATACGATGCTTGCTCTCCTGTGGGATCTGGCCATGAAGCTGGTGATGTGATGATGGTTCAACCCATCAGAGAGCCTTGCTGCTTTGCATCATGAGCAAGTGTGGCAGAGGTATGAGGTCATTACAGGCTCGTTGATGATGGAAACAAGGACCCTTGGCATAGCTGCAGATGCCAACAATAGGAGAGCAGTTCTGTGCCAACAGCATCTTCGTACCAGGACTCTTTTTTTGGAAAGTGCATGGATATATTTTGAATGTTTCTCTGAGTTCTCTCTCTCTCTCTCTCTCTCTCTCTCTCTCTCTCTCTCTCTCCCTCTGTCTCTTTCTCTCTCCATGTATGCTATATGCATGTGTTTTTATTCATGTGTATACACACATGTTTGTGCATGTGCATAAGCACAGGCATGTGGAAGCCAGAGATGACTGTTGAGTGTCTTCCTCAACCACTTTTCACCAGAGTCCATCACTGAGCCTTGGGCTCACTAGTTTAGCCAGACTCGTTCACCAGTGAGGTTCGTGGAGCCTCCTATCTCTACTTTATCAGTGCCAGGCCTACAGGGGCACAACATCTGGATTTTTACATCAGTGCTAAGACTCCAAACTCAGGTCTTTGTGATTTCACAGCAAGGACTTTACCAACTGAACTGTCTCCCAAGTCTGGTTTGCCTTTTCCTGATTGTGGAAGCTTATATTGTTAAACTCAGTTGCAGTTTTTAGAATCTCCTCTGTATCTAACAAGTTAGAGAGACTTATTAAGAGAAGCATTTGTACAGAGCTAAGAGGGCTGGGGAGTCAGAAGAGAAGCAGCAGCCTTTTCCCAGGAGTCTGATTGGATGCGAGGACAGACATAATTAAAGTGCTGACAGGTTCCAGGCTGTTTGGACTTGCCACCTTCCACCTTTGGTTCTTTTCACCAACTTCTGACCATTTGACCCTCGGCAGCCCCAGTGTCACCCCTCACCCTGTGGTGACTCACAGAAGCCCAGCTTTCTTAGATAACCAGTAGCCTACTTCTCCTCAGCCTTTTCCAAATCTGACTGTGCTTGGGGGTGACTCCTTTCTGACCCTCATCTTTCTCCTATATGCTCACTTACCCCAGAACTCCAATTGTGCCGGCTTTAGAGCTTGTCTGAAATCCTTACTCTAAATGGTTCTGCTTCCAACATCTTCCCCCTGGCCTCCTTCCTATGGCAAATAAAACCTCAGGTGGCCGAAACTCTGACTCTCTAGACTCAGTGCTTCAAACTGAGCTTCATTCTAGAACATCCATGCCTCTATAGTTTGGGCAATTCACACCTCTCTGATTTCATTACTCCACTTTTCTCTTCAAATTGCATTCTTCCTGCCTTTGGTGTCTACCCACCAAGTTTATGTCTAGGTCTTACCTTCTCTAGGTACTTAGCTGTGCTGGTCTACACTGTCCTCCCCTGGACATTCATTGTATTCTCTGTATGGCTTCCATACTCCCTCTCTATTCTCTTGACATCAACAGGCATCCCTTATGCATATTTCTGACTTGCATTTTTCCTCCTTGGACCACAGGCCTCTTAGAGTCAGAGGCCAAGTCCCATTTCTCTTTCAATCCCCAGCAATCCCATAGCTTAGCACATGAAAGGCTTTGGGAATGTTTGCTGCGTAAGCAGAACTGATGGTCCAAAATGAATTTATATCCATTCCCTTCACTTGACAATTACATCCTCAGATCCTGACAAAATCCTTACATATCAAATAGCTGAATTACTGTTGAAAATGCTAATATGCTATAAATAACAAGAACAGGCAATGAAGATGAATACAGTTGTAGTTTTTAAAAAAGGGAATATGCTATATTGTCCCAAACTGGAGATAAATGACTATAAAAGGGGGTGGGATAGACTGTTAAGGTATTATATGGTATAACCCATAGATAGAGAAATCTGATCACTCCCAGCACACTATCCCAAGAAAGCCTCTGTTGGATTATAACCATCTCTGGAACCTGTTGATAGGCCAGGCACTAGATGAGACACTAAGCCTTAGTCTTATTCCTGAAGTGTTTTCAGGTCTGATGTTCCCACCATGTAGTAGTCTCTAAACAAGGAACTGAGCCGGATAATCTTATGACTTACAGAAAGTTTCACCCTAGCCTACTGTTTAGTAGAGAAGTGTTTGCCTGAAGATGTTTAAAGTGATTACTTTGCCTCTCTTTAGTCTGTGATCTAAATCATGACAATGGACAGGCAGTTACTGCATTGGTAGCTGAAAAGTCTCTTTAAGTAGTTCATATAATTAATACAAGAGAGCACTGATAGCAGCAATGGATTATTCTGCCAAGGAGATGCTAGCCAGGGAACCCAAGTACCCCCCAAAAAGGTTAAGGCTTATTGCCTGTAAACTGGGATATCTGCAAGAAAAGAGGTGGTAAGGTCCGCCCTGCTGTCAATGACCTGATGTAACCATGGGAGGATTGTATCGAGATCGCACTTACAAGTATACAGTTGGTCTCTGGAATACCAGAGAGTGTTACCAAAGGCCACTGAACCAATAAACCAAATGTTGGTCTCCTTGAGTCAAGCAAA
>VZQC01003119.1:470184-589912 GCA_009823505.1 Rhizomys pruinosus | reverse complement strand
AGGGCTGTGGAGAGATAGGGGTGAATCATGAGACTACAGGAATATAGTCTGGACTCCTGATTGATCAACATGTCTGTGCATACAAGCTTCTCCAACTGGTCTATGGGAACCTTGGGTTGTTCAAAATTTGGACATAGATACTTGCAAAATGCACCAATTACCTGATTGTATGACATAATGAGTGACATCAATACTATCTGCAAACAACTGTGTCATTGTATTGTAGAATCCCTTAAAAAATAAATAAATTAAAAAAAATAAATAAAGTTCAGGGGGACATAAAGATAAGCAACATCTCCATATCACTTTGTTGTTTGAGGTTCTGAGGGCCTCAAATCACAATACCACTAGGTGGAAGCTACAAGACAGATTCCAAATGAACTCAGGAAAGACCTCTCATAATCAAGCTCATACCAGAACTGGAAAGCAACTCTAGGCTTCTTAACAGAAACTTCAGAGCTACCTTCAGACCTTCCCTCCCCAGAGCACAGAGTTGCCCTCCTACTGATTCAGACTAGACTTGAGGGGGGGGGGGATTGCCAGCCCAAGTGGTCCATGACTCTCCAGCAGACAGAGGAAGCTTATGATAGTATGGGTTGCATTTGGCCCTAGAGGGGCCAACGATGATGCATCCTCTCCATAGTCATGATGGACTCAGGTTCAGAGGACTCTAAAGGTAACGAGAGAGTGGCAGAAAGTGCTTCTGATAACTTTTAATATGAGGTGTCCTCAAAAGTACATTCTGAATAAAACCTCTTAGGAAACATTAGAATGCTGGTTACAGTACATTGTTAGGCTTTATTCATATTTTTTCTTGGACTAACATAAAGATGGGCACCTTTACTAGAATCTCTGAAGGCCTGACTCTTGCCCTGACTAGGATATCCAAGCTCTGGCCTAAGTCCTGCCTTTGGCTCTTTGTGTGTTTGGGGCTTCAGCTTCCTTTTCTTTCAATGCAAGTGTTTAACTCGCTAATTGTTTAGGTGCAGCGATGGTCTAAGTTCCTTTGTGTTTTCTCTTTCTTCGTGTGTCACCCTGCTGAGGAGCAAGGCATGCCCCCTTCCGCCTCCAGGAGTGCCAAGTCCTCCAGGCCTGGGCCCAAAGGCTCCAAACTGCGGTGAGTAAGAATGGGCTGGTCTGATTTTGCCAACTCTGTAGGACACACTAGACATTTTAGTTCATATTAAAAAATAAATCTGGAGCTGTTTAACATTCCCAAGCTGGTTGTGGGTGTGTACATGTGTGTTTATATGTGTGTGTACAACAGACAAAACTTGAAAGTAGAGAGTTTCAGCTGGCCCAGAACCTGCCATTTCCATCCAGCTGTTGGCCTTCTGCCACACAACAAGCTTGCAGCCTATATTAATAGCTCCCGTGAAATGCTACCCAGGCAATAAGATTCCCAACAGCTGTTGGGAGCATCTTCTGACCCAGTATCAGGCAAATAGGAGTTGTCATCTGGTTGGAGCCTGGGGGGGGGGGCAGGGTGAATAAAACAATACCAAGATTTCTGTTTTACAGTATCAAGGCTGCTTAATGAATAGAAGGAAAAGGATCACACCAAGATTCTGTGTAAGACACAAACGTGCTTGTCTGATGCAAGATTCTTTAGCCGTGATGGTTCTTTGTGGGGGAAAAAAAATCCCAAATTTGCTCCCATGATGCCTGGAAACGAGGGCAGGACTGCGAGGCAGGACCTACCAGCTTTCATAGGCCACTTTGGGAAAACAGGAAATACTGTAGGCTGGATTAAGGCGTCAACATTTCAGATTTGAATGATGAATAAGAGGATGTGGGAAGCAGGAGAGAAAAGCGGCACGGTTTTTATGGTTTTTGTCTTTGCTATTGTCTTGCTGGTGCTTGCCTAAGGTTACAAAAGATTCTTCAGGGCTGGGGAGCTAGCTCAATGGGCAAAGTGCTTGGGGAGCCTCCAGGATCCAGTTCTAGCACAAGACATGCCAAAACAAAAACGAGGTGTGGTGACACATGCTCTTAATCTCGGTGCTGGGAGGTGACACCTGAAGTTGCCCACTGGCTTCCACATCCATGTACATACATGCATATGTGCATTCACGTGTGTGTACACAAACCCAGAGTGGGGGGAGCATACATACCAAAGAAAAAAAAAGAACATTAGTTGGCTTCTTTGTTTACCAATTTACCCAAGACAATGGGGTTTATTCTGCCAGTGAGCCTTGCTGTGTCTCCCTAGACTGTTCCAGGAGGGGCCTCTTGGCTCCAGGTTTGGTATAGCTGATGGCTTGCAGCTTTTTTTTTTTTTTTTCATACCCACATTTTCTACCTCGCCCACATTTTAGAAGATTGAGCTGAGTGAAATGTTTGTACTTGCTGATGATCTGAACTCAAACAGGGTGTCAGGATTTTCTGATTGAGACCAGAGGCTGTCAAGTTAATTTGATAGGGTGTTATTTGAAAAATGGAAATACATTTGAGCAAGTATTTTTAGATCTTCTTCTGAGACTTATCTTTCTTTAAGACTCTTGATTCAATTAAAACAAAAACAAAAATAAAAGCCAAAAAACTTTACCTGCCTCTTAGCCTGTCAAAAACACACTTATTGTTACTCTAAAATACTACAGTATGCATTGGTTACTTCTTTGTTTTCCAGCTGCTCAGCATTTGAGTATAAAATTCATTGTTTGGCCCACATAACCTATTTCATATTTAAAAAACTAGAAACCAACAAAATATGTGTATGTATTTTTAACTTAATTGTGTATCATTTTTTGTCAGTTCCAAGATAATGTCATAGTGAATCTGAATGATATCATCAGGAGCTCATTATTTGGAATCGCATGCTATATTTCAGCAATTATGCAAATTAATAAAATAACACAATCTTATTTAGAGGCAATTCACTTGATAAATGGAAAATAAAACACAAGAACATAGTTAAACTCAATTCTCATTTGTACAAGCTGTGTCTTATCGTATTATGGAACCGAAACACAGTGAGGCTTTCATTGTGAAATGCTGTATTTGTAACAAGTAAGATTATTATAAAAATTAAGCATTAAAGGGTATATTCTTTGCTCATTCTTCACACAGCTCGAGAGCATAATGTGTTTCGTAAATTGCTGCCATATTGTTTCAGAAATGCTTATCAATGTGAAGTGTCATTCAATTTCACGGAGTCCTCTCTTTCCATTGCTTCAGTTGAAAGCCAAACAAGAAAACAGATGCGTGATGATTGCAGCTCTTTGAACTATCAACTTTCAAAAAGAATCTGCCTTTTCCAAGAATTCAAAATAATTTTGATGATTATTATTTTGAGAAAATTACTCTCCTTGTTCAGTTAGCTTTTCTATCACTAGCAGCGGTAGTAGTCACAACTCTGCCTTAAAAATTGAGCATCATCTTCTCAACATTTTTCTTCTCTTATCTTTCAGAAACTTTCTTCTCTGTCTCTGTCTTTTTTCCTCCTTGTCCTACAGGATCTGCATGCTGTCCCCTCAGCCCTTCCACCTATCAAAGCCATGACTAGGAAAGGAGCTGACAGTCACTTATTTCCTGGTGTGAGCCACATCCATGGTTCCAGGGTTATTTGTAGTGACTGTTCAGAGGGCCAGAAACTCTTCACTTGGAAGAAATCCTAAGAGTTGAGACCTTTATCAAAGACAGACCATTCCCTCTTCTCCCACCACTCAGGAGGGATTCTGGGAATTTCAGTATGTTCTTTCTTTTTAAGGACTTAAATCTGCCTCATTTTGCTTTTTAATCACCGACCTTAATTTGCCCTCTGGGCTTATGCAGAACAAATCCAGCTACCTTTTCCACTTGACAGATTTTCAAATATCTGAGGAGAGTAAGCGTGTCTTTCCTTTGCCTTCTTTTAGTCAACTTAATCGTTCCCAGCTCTTTCATTTGCTCCTCATTTGATATGGTTTCCCGATTCTGCCAAGCATTTCCCTGTCCACTGCCCATCTTGATCTCTAGAGGTGAACATATTTGAATTTCTCAAAGCTCTAAAACATGGTTTCTAAGGGCCAACATGACATTCCAAGCATCTCTAACTGATAGTAGGAGCTAGAGTTTGTTATCCATATGTCTCTTAAGGAAGCCTACAGGACACCCCAGCCTTTTCCTCCTGCATATTTTTGGAGATCTACCATGTTCCAGGCACATTCTGACACTAGAGAGCCAATCACCAACAAGGTCTAGTTCTTGTACTTCGAGAACCTACAGTGACCATGGAAGACAAAGCTACAAGGAGGCACAAGCACATGAGGGTAATGCCTGGAGGGCAGGAATGCTGATGTAAGGATGGCAGGCTCTGGGAGGGCTGCAGAAGGGTTTGAGGATCAGGCACTGGATGGAATCCGCTTTTTCACTGATAATAGAGTTGCAAATGCAGTTATAGAATGACAGATATTGTCCACTATTAAGGAATTTCTGGATTGCATCTTCAGTGACTATGAAATTTCAACTCCATCATCCTTGTGATATGACTGGTGCTATCAATGGTGTAGGGATCTAAGGCATCTGGCACAGATAGTGTAATTGGCATTATTTTATGTGTATGAATGTACTGTCTGCATGTAGGTTTGTGCGCCCGTATCGTGCAAATGCTGCAGAGGTCAGAAGAGGGTCTCGGGTTCCCCTGGAACTGGAGTTCTCATGGAATCAGAGTTACAGACGGTTCTCAGCCGCCATGTGGGCGCTGGGGATTGAACCTGGGTCCTCTGCAAGAGCAGTTGGTGCTCTTAACCGCTAGGCCATCTCTCCAGCCCCAGGACCTGTATTTTCATGGTAAATTATGTGGAAGAAAGTCTTGATTCTCCAACCCAACTCACAACACCTTCTTATTCCTTAAGGAGCAAAACATCTTTCCTAGAGACCAGATAATTTGATTAAATTTTATCTATAGCTCCCAAGTTTTCTAAAACTGTGGCACTTTAGGCCACGTCTCCTCTTTAAAAGAAAATTGAGGGGCTGGAGAGATGGCCTAGCAGTTAAGAGTGCCGACTGCTTTTGCAGATGACCCGGGTTCGATCCCCAGCACCCACGTGGCGGCTGAGAACCGTCTTTAACTCCAGTTCCAGGGGAATCCGAGACCCTCTTCTGACCTCTGCAGCATTGCAGGACATGGGTGCACAGACCTGCATGCAGACAGTACATTCATACACATAAAAAATAAATAAATATTAAAAGAAAGAAAATTGAATTATGCAGGTATGTTTAAGAAACATTTTCCCAGTATATATAATTCAGGTTCCTGTTTTTTTTTTAAAAAATTAAGTAGAAATAGATAAAGGAGAGAGGAAGGTGTGAGAATGCCATACAAATGATTCTCACATAGGCTCATTGGGTTGGGGTCTGAAAAACTCAGAAAATTAGAGGAAGAAGAGAATATAAACTTATATGATGAGATTTTTTTCCTTACTATTTTCCTTTTTATATAAAAATATTTTATTGAGTTTTGTGAGGTTCATATATTAGTCCTTGATCAAATTGAGAGCCCCTCCTCTATTCTCACCCCTCCACAGCCCCCCACTGGATTTCATGCATTCTGTCATATATTTTAAGTCCTATCTGATAAAGTATTTGTACCCAGATATCCCTCAATACAAGTTCATCCATTGGAGTGTAGTCAGCCTATCTAGAGACATTCTCTTAAACTTCTTTAAGAAGATCAGCTCTTCCTCACCTAGCAGTAGTCAGTTGACAACAGTTCTTTGGGTAGGGTTGGCTTCTGCTGCCCATTGCCCTCATTCTATGCTGGGTTTCTATCTGATTGAGTCTACATGGGTCTTAAGACTGCTGTCACCATTGTTACATGAGCAAATTCCCAGTGGCCCGAGAGCCTCTGTTTCCTCATTTTCATGCACCAACCCTGACTCTTAGAATCTTGTTGCTCCCTCTTCCACAATGGACCCTAGCCATAGGTGGGTGAGGTTTAATACAGTAGTCCTATCAAGAAATATGCGCTCTGCAGCCTCTTATTCTCTAATACTTAGCCAGTTGTGGTCTTCTGTGTGCATCACACTTTGCTGCATGAGGAAGCTTGGCTGATGAGAATTGAGAGATTTACTAGTATTCTCTCTGCTTCCTTTTTGCTATGTTCTGTGAGCCTTAGGTATAGAGGTTCCAGTGTAGAGATGTCACTTAAGGCTGAGTATCTCTCAGACTTGTATTCTGTGTGTGTGACCAGTTATGGAGCTCTGAAGTAGCTTCTATCTGTTGCAAAAAAGAACCTTCTTTGATGAATGGTATATAGTATACTTGTCAGGGTATAGGCAGGTCTTTGGCAGGCAGATCAGGAAGCCAGGGGTTGGGATAGCCTGTAAAGGGTCTAACAAACCAACTTAGAGAATTGAACTGGTCTGAGTGCAGGAGATCCAGACTCAGTGGGCAGGTCTAGACTAAGAGAGTAGTCCAGAGATCTGGGTCTCAGCCCAAGGCTAGAAGTGGGGGTGGGTAGGTATGTGCAGAGAGTGGGATTGCTCAGGGTGCAGCGGAATCCTCTATTTTCTGTTTTATAAACAGGGCCTCACTGTGTAGCCCTGGATGGCCTTGCACTCACAAATATCTACCTACCTCTACCTCCCATGTGCTGGGAGGATATTTCTATGTTCCTTTTTATTTTCTAGCTCCAAATAAATTGTGCCTTTCTTCTTTTCTTAATTTTCTTTCTTTTTTTTCTTTCTTTCTTTCTTTCTTTCTTTCTTTCTTCCTTTCTTTCTCTTTATTTCTTTCCTTCATTTGTATATATGTTATTTTATTTGGCCTATTGATTGCACAATATATTTCTATTTAATGATTAATGTCCACTTGACAGGAAGTAGAGCCACCTAGGAGACAAATCTCCAAGCATAATTCTGCATGATAATTCTATCAGGGAATTTATAGAGTAGGTTAGGAGACAGGGGAAGACCCACCCTATCTGTGTACAGCACCCGTCCACAGGCTGGGGTCCTGGACTGCATAATAAAGAGAAAGCAAGTGGAGCATGCACATTCATCTCTTGCTGTCTCCTGACTGCAGGTACACATGATCAGGTTTCTCATAGCACCTTCTTCCTGATAGTCTATACCCCGTGAGGTCTATACCCTATTTGGAACCTGTGAACCCAAATAGACACTGCATTCATTAATTCAGATAGTTGATCTCTGGAAAGAAACTAATGCATGGTGGTTCTTAAATGTAAAACAATTGAAATTTTTATATGCCTATATTTTGAAAGCATAAAGAGGGTCGAAGCACTAAACTTGAATTAACATTGATGGAAGCGCTTTAAAAAGATGATTTGTTCAAATATCCATCAGGTTCTTTGCTTCATCTCCAGATAATTACCCCAAATTGAAGTTGTTAATAGAATGACTTTTTATAATTTGTATCCTGTTTGTCACTTAGTTGCCCCTGACTCATTTCCAAGTTCTGCAGCCTGATCATTTACTGCTTTAGTTTGGCTTGTCATGAGAATTTGATTGCAGAACCATTTTGAAAATCCTCAACTTAGTCTTTATTATCTGCATTTCATGCCCATCTTTTGATTTGGAATTTATTCTTACCTACCTATATAAAGGCAAACAAAGAAATATTGGGGTTAAAAGATGAAAAGGCACGTTCCTTCCTTCACAAAGTTGAGGTGCAGGGCAGAGATTGTCAAGCAGAGCCCAAAATAATTAGTAGGAGAGAGACATAGCCACAGAGTAGTGACATACCCAGCAACAGTGGGGTATGCTCCATGCTGGACTAAGATTAGAAGGAACAGTCTAACAGTTCACTGTTAGGGTTCAGAAAGTGACACCCCAAAGTATTGTACATTGACTTGTTGAATACACTTAGCTAAGCAGGCAGCCTTGAAACCAGAGTCTCTGACATCTTGTCTCTCTCTGTCTCTACTGATGGACAGACATTCACTGAAGTTCCTTTGTTTATAAAGGTCAATCGAGCAGACATTATCTTTTTAGGAAGAAGAGTGGAGTGGACACCACTGTAGAGCTCAACTGAATTTAACCAGTCTGTTCTTCAGGCATCCTCTTACCTAAAATAGTTTAGTCTCCATCTAAGTTGTCCTTAGCTCCCTCTTTTTCTTTCCCCAGTGAGAAAGCATACATTTTTATAAATTCTATTGTGTTATGGACTGTTTACAGTAGATTATTGTAATGTCTCTATGGAAATTCTAAATTTTTAAGCCTTTTATCTGGTTAATCTCTCCATTGGCAGTTTATTTCAGTAGCCTCCGATATAAATCTTGTAGCATCAATGGGAAATTCTGTCCAACCTGATAGAGTTGTGATGTCCAGCTGTTTTCAAATTTATAAAAGTTGTTAAGGGCTGGAGAGATAGCTTAGTGGTTAAGAGCACCGACTGCTCTTGCAGAGGACCCGGGTTCAATCCCCAGCACCCACATGGTGGCTAAGAACCGTCTGTAGCTCCAATTCCAGGAGAACTCCAGTTCCAGGGGAATCCGAGAACCTCTTCTGATCTCCATGGCATTGCATGACACTACATGCAGACAGTACATTCATACACATAAATAAATAAATAAAAAATTTTAAAAAGTTGTTAAATATATATTTCACCTTTAATAGGAATAGGCTTTTTCCTTTTGCTAAGAATGTCAAGAGATTTGCTAACTATTGGTTATAAGGTACCGTTAGAAAACAGATGGAAGCATGCAGAGTCCTATTAGCTCTGTCTTGAATCAATGTTATTGATAGCCAGTATGGCTCAGGGTAAGTTATTAATCATTAATCTCTCCATGCCTCATTTCTTTGTTTATAAAATGGGTATAAGAATTGCACCTAGTTTTTGTTGAATTTTTTGAGGGCTAAGAGAATTTGCACATAACTCAAACATTATATTGTTCCCCATAAGTATGTACAAATATGTTATGTCAATTAAAAATTGTAAAAGACAGTTTGCACAATAAGCACAATAAAATTGTCATAAACACTAACACTATTTTTATCATCTCAGCATCAAAGAGTGTCCACCCACAAAAGGATTTTCTCCATAAGCAATCAAGCCAGATACAAATTTTTCCCTCCATGGATCTTTTCAAGCTGAGTGTCAAGCAGCAAATTAGAGGACAGTTTCTTAATCAGTCAGCATTGATTTTCACTTTCTCTCTATATCATTGCTCACTTGTATTGAGGCTTAACAGAGAATGTTTTAAAAACATCCACTACCCGCCTTGGTTAGAGAAAGATGCATAGAGCTTGGACACCTATCTAAGAGCACTGGGCTCCTCTGGGGCATCAAATTGGTCTATGAAGATAGAATTTTTTCCATAGTCTACAAAGAACTGAAAAAGCAAGGGCTACAGACTAGGAGCATACCATGACTTTCCAGCTGTGTGTCCTCAGGAATGTCATGTAGCAGCTCTGAGCCTCAATTTCTGATGACTAAATGGAAAATATAATGAGAGAAAGGGAGGGAGGGAAGGAGGGAGGGAGAAGGACAAGAAAGATGAAAGAAAGAAAGAAAGAAAGAAAGAAAGAAAGAAAGAAAGAAAGAAAGAAAGAAAAAGAGAGATGAACAGACCCACACTAGGTTCAGGGAAGAACACCTATCCAGGATGTGTGGGATCTTAGGTTCAATTTCTCCCACTGTTGAAACTGAACAATAAGAAAAACATGATTTATGTTTCCCATAAGGTAGATGAAGCTTATAGGATTATGTAGAGTTTTATGCGGAAAAATGGATATAAAGGAAAAATGGATATAAAAGTAGAATATAGTTCATTTGAATTCTAACCTTTTTCTTTGATCAAACAAATTTGTATTTGAACACTAGAAATATTTTTGCTTTTTCTTTATGGACATTTCTCATTAGTCTGTGCTTATGTCTTTGTAACAGATGATCTAGGCCTGCAGTTCTGGAGGATCATCTGAAACACAGGTATGGAGGTGCTTTCTCACCTATCCTAACTCATCTGTTCCGAATTTTTCTCAGTCACTGGCAATTATACAAAGTTAATGAAAAAAAATAAAGAAGTAATAGAAGGAAAAAAAGAAAATAAAAGGCACATTTGTGAGCTGGGAAGCTGACCAGTGGTTAGGAGTATATAATGCTCTTGTGGAAGACCTGAGTGTGGCTTATAGCACCCATGTTGGGGGACTTGCAACTTGTAAATTCAGCTCCAAGTGACATGATGGTCTTTGGACCTCCACAGCACTTGCACTCACATGTACATACACACAGGAAGGCACACACCACACACACACACACACACACACACACACCACAAGTTTAAACACATTTGCTATTCTTTCTGATACTCTTCAGCCTCCTCTTCTGGTAGCTTCTTATCTTCCCTCCCACTGTATGGCAAATTTCAAGGAAGCAGGTACTCCTTTTATATTGCCCTCTACTCTATTTAGAGACCAGACAGTGGCTGGCACCTAATGGGTAGTAGGTGTCCAGTAAATACTTAATGGATGAATAGATGAATGAATGGGCTTGGGTAGTGGGTGTCCAGTAAATACTTATGAATGAACAGATGAATGAATGGGCTTGGGTAGTAGGTGTCCAGTAAATACTTAATGAATGAACAGATGAATGAATGGGCTTGGGTAGTGGATATCCAGTAAATACTTATGAATGAATAGGTGAATGAATGGGCTTGGGTAGTGGGTGTCCAGTAAATACTTAATGAATGAACAGATGGATGAATGGGCTTTGTAACATGAACTCTCCCACTGGTTCTCCTTCCTCTGCAGAAATACCCAAGTAGCAGAGAAACCTAATACTGACTCTGACATTAAGGAGCTGTGTGACTCTGGCATCATGGGAAATCATCTTGGCCTCAGTTTTCCCATCTGTAAAATGAGACAGTGAGGAGGAGAGGCCTGTCATTTCCACTTACCTGGATTCTTTGAGGAATATCTCTGCCTGGTGCTCCTGACCCCCTGTCACACCCTTCACAGTGACAGAATGATGCAGGTGATCCTTGCTCTGTGTCAGCTCTGGATGGCATGTTGAAGGCCGGCTTCCAGGTCTGCCATGGGTGGGCCTCACAGTAGCCTTTATGATTTAGTGTGCACCCCTCATGAAGGAGAGGAAGGATTACTGTCGTCCATTGCTACCTGAGGTTGTTGAACAAATATGTTTACTTGCAAGCTCAGACTTAGAAAGCCTATTGTAGGCCCAGCCTGGTGGCACAAGCCTGCAATCCCAGCTACTTGGAAGGTAGAGAGAGGAGAATTCCAAATTCAGGATTTGTCTGGGATACAGAGAGAATTCAATGTCAGCTTAGGTAATTTAGTGAGACCCTGTCTTGAAAAAATGGAAAAATGTCTAGAGACTTTTAATGATTGGGTATTTGCCCAACATGCCTGAAGCCCTGGTTTCACTACCCAGTACTACATGAAGAAAGAGAGAGAGGGGAGAGATAAAGAGAGAGAGAAAGAGGGAGAGAGAGAGAATCTATACCTTATGCTTCTTCTCTAGCCTCTAACCAGCTTTTTTAGAAATGAAATAACAACCTAACCTCCACCTGCCTATTGTTTTATTTCAAGTGGTTCAGCACTCTGGCAGGGAAAAGAGGGAAATTCTTTATTGATCCACTCGCATGACTAAAAGGGGATATGACTAAAGTCTAGACTTCTATGCACCAAATATTAAATATGCATCACCTGGTTTTTCTATGAAATGATATGAAGTAAGAATAGATGTTCTCAGTATGGATATAAAAATGAGTATTTTCTTTCCCCTAAGAATTATAAAGTACATAGTATAAAGTATATATGGCCCCAGAGGACCTTTTACAATCTCTGCCCTCTGAACAGCAGTATGAAGTCCCAATGGAAGAAGAAGGAGAGACTCTCTGGAAAGCTTTGCCTGATAGAGTTAATTGCGTTTCATGAAGACATCCTGTGATGCAAAACTTTCTGGAGAATGAGATCAGACATTTGAAGTCAGAACAAACGATGGATAATAAAAATAATCAGAGAAGACTTCATGCAAAACAAGTAGGTAATTTGGAGCTCCCTGAATTCATCTGCAGAAAATCCTTATGTAGAGAAACATAACTTTCCACAGTGCAACTACAAAAAGCAGCACTAGTGAAGTCAGGGCGATGCTGGAACAGTAGAATCATGCACAACTGACCCCATTGAACTAGTATCACAGGCTTCCAAAATGGCGCCCTAGAAGATGAAGACACTGAGTTCTTTTTTTTTTTTTATTTTTTTTTTAAATTTTTTATTTATTTCTGTATGTGTATGAATGCACTGTCTGCATGTAAGTCTGTGCACCCGTGTTGTGCAATGCCGCAGAGGTCAGAAGAGGGTCTCGGATTCCCCTGGAACTGGAGTTCTCCTGGAACTGGAGCCTCAGACGGTTCTCGGCCGCCATGTGGGTGCTGGGGATCGAACCCGGGTCCTCTGTAAGAGCGGTTGGCGCTCTCAACCGCTAGGCCATCTCTCCAGCCCAGACACTGAGTTCTTATTCCTGCTGTTTGAATCTGAAATGTCTCCCATGGGTTCCTGCTTTAAACGCTGCCTCTCCAGTGGGTGGCACTGCTTTAGAAGGCTGGAGAACCTTTAGGGGATTGGGCCTGCATGAATGACCTAGGTCACTGGTTCCTAGAGCTCTTGATTCCTGGTCTCTACTGGGACATGAACTAAACTGTTTGTTCTACTGGGACTTCCCTATGAGGATCTGAAACCACGGTAGGACCATTTTTCAACTCTACCTCTTTCCATTCTTTTTTTTTTAAGATTTATTTTATTTTGAACTTTTGTTTGTGTGTGTGTATGTGTGTGTGTGTGTGTGTGTGTGTGTGTGTGTGTGTAAGGAACATGTGCACATAGGAGTGCAGGTACCTGTGGAGTCCATATCAGAGCACTGAACCCCTGGTACTGGAGGTACAGGCGGAGGATGCTGAGATTTGAACTTGCGTCCTCCAGAAGAGCAGGAAGTACTCTTAGGCACTGAGCCATCTCTCCAACCCTAAACTCTGACTGTTTCACATATGACTTACAAAATGTGTTTTTGAAAAGAGATTCATTTCTACAGATTAATTTATTTTTATTTTACAGAGGGCAGCAGGGAAGGACTCTGAGAATGCAAGTTTTGAAGAGACGAGAGAACCAGCCATGGGATTCTAGAGGAAAAGCATATTGAGGCTGATGAAACGGTCAGTGCAAAGGCCCCAGAGTCCCCTGGCGTTTGATTTTCAGTTTGCTCTTGCTAATTCAAAGTGAGGAAGAAGGTCGGTGAGGGTAACAAGCAAATGAATGGTCAGTTTGGATCTCACACAGAGGACGGCCACATCTTCTTCCTGAGACTAATCTTGAATGCAGTTATCAGTGATTACAACCCGGGGCCAAACATCCCCGGAAGACCTGCCAACTCTCTCTGTCAATTCTCAGCTGAGCAGTGCTAGTCTAGGTTACTCATCTGGAAGAATGCCTTGGAATGATCCTCATTGTCCTTTGATTCCCCTCTGCTGATAAAGCTGCACCATCTCTAAGGAGAAAAGGCCACACACATCGGGTGACAGTGTCTGAAAACCCCGAAGCCTGTTTCATTGCTTGTTCATTGTCATCCCTTATTAGTGAAGGTGTCACAGACCCAACATATCCTTTTGGGCATTTGGTATGTTTCTGGTGAATGCTTGTATTACATTGATTTTGAATCACCAATGGTATTAAGTGGGTAAACAGCATAACTTTAGAAGAAATCCTCAGAGCTTTGGGATATTAAGATATTCTTAACTTCTGCTCTATTTTTGCTACAGTTTAATCTCCACTAAATTCCAAAGGATCGGATAGCCTGGTTTATCATTAGACTTTGGATTCATAAAACTTGTGTTTTGAGATGGTTCCTACCTTCCCTACAGTATAAAAGAGTGAAGATGTGTATGTGCGTGTGTTTGTATGATTTCTGGGAAGCTACATTAAGAGCCAATGTGTTCAGTCCAGTTCACATGGGAGAAAAGTTCACTGGGAAAAGAGTGGAAAGAGTGGGAAGGCAAAATGCCTGGGAGCTGAGCTGTGTTTGGGCTGGGGTGGGGGTGGGGTGGGGGAAGATGAAGTTGAGCTTTGCTGGCTACGAGAGGAGAAGAGATATGATGGGGACTTGATCAGATCTGGAGAAAGTCTAGCTAAGTGTGTATGTGCATGAGGGCCTTTACAAAAGGAGAGAGAGAGAGAGAGAGAGAGAGAGACAGAGAGACAGAGAGACACAGAGAGACACAGAGAGAGACAGAGAGAGACAGAGAGAGAAATCTCAGAAGGAAGTAGAAAGACCAGTCTCATCTTCTGCCATCCCATGGCTTGGACTTTATTGTAGTGTAGAGAGGTAGTTTAAGTAGACTTACTCAAACTTAATTTGACTGGATGACCTTGAAAATAGCAATCTCATGTTGTTAGAAGGTTTAGAGAGACACAGAGAACTGTGGCTGTAAGATTCAAGAATAAATACAAACTTGTCCCTAAATTTAATCTAACAGATTTTTGTAGGGAAATTTGGTTATATAGTCAATTTCCTATGACAAAAGTTTTCTATATATGCACCCAACGCAACCACATTGGCTGTAGTAGGAATGCAGAAGTTCCTCCTGTGGGCTGCACGTGACTCTTAGAACAGTGAAGATCTTACTTTTACCTTCTATTTGGTCAGCATATTGTTTAACTGTTTTCGATGACCTAGGTACTGTTCCTCATTCATTCACATCCATTCACCTTTTAGGCCATATCCATTCACTCCTCAGTCATCTCTCAGCTTTTCCATCCATGTATCCATCCAACTACCCATGCATACATGCATCTACCTACCCACGCACCTACTCATGCATACATCTCTCTATCCACATACCTATGTATGCATACATGTCTCTCCACACATCTACACATGCATTCATCTATCCATCTCAATACATTTATTCATGCATGTATCCATCCAATTCATAGTTATAAGTGCTGTTCCCTAGGTTGTATGTATTGGGACTAGACATAAAGAAGGCATGGTACATTGTTCTAGTATCTAGGAGTCATTCTCATTAAGGACTGCATTTCTGGTCGATGCACTATGCTGTCTAAACATCTGTTATACTCTCATGTTAGTATACTTACACACACACACACACACACACACATATGTAAACTTAGACAGACCACTGAGGTCATGGTACACTGCAATGTTGCAGTGACATCTATGAGAAACTGGTGCTTTGCAGGAGGTGTGTGATCTGCCTAAAGCTCTTGAGCTTTTGGTGAAAGGGCTGAAATGAGGTCTTAAATGCTCCCTCTCACAATCTAGGATTCTTTCTATTAAATCTTGAGAGTTCTGCCTTTACCTGTGTCTTGGGGAATGAGGATTCATATTGAAACAGAGTATAGACTATGTGAGTAGTCTGAAGTCCTGGCTAAAGAAGACCCTTGAAGCCTTGGAAACTTAGAAACTAGAGTTCTCAAGAAGCCAGAGTTCGCTGTCCTTTGTCTTTTCATTTCTTAAAGAGTATTTATGAAGTGCCATTAGAAACCTTCAAGCTACCACAGAACACTGCATTTACAACTGAAACCCACATCAGAAGAGCCTAAGGGGGGGCTCATTAGTGGACAATTAGTCATTCCCCTTGTTAAGCATGAACTATGTATTTTTCTGTCTAGCATAAGAACAAGGGGTGGGGGAATGACAAATTGGACTTTGAGGAAGGCACCTTGGTCCTAGGTAACAGTTCTGCTTTTTCTAAATCTGGTCCTGAACAGAGTTTTGCCATCTCTCATTATTTTGGACCTTGTGCCGGGGGAGAGCTTTGAAAAGTGGAGCCAAAGTTTTCTCTAATTCTTTTTTGATGTTCTGTTCAGATTTTCTTGGGCATACATATTACATGGCTGCCTCATGCTCTTACCAGTGAGTATGGGCCCCAGATGCCTTGGATGCAAAGCTTTCAAGGCAATAGGCATTTGACAGGTGAGGTTGTGAATACCTACAGACATGATGGTAGACTGTGGGAAAGCACGGGAAAAGAGCAAGGCTTTGGCAGAGCACGCATGGGCAGAAAAGAGAACACTAGTGCCAATCCTAGATTCCCAGGGACTGGGGACATAGGGTCTTTGGGGGCAGTGTATTAGTTACTTATCTTGCTACTGTGATCAAAAGTCTCATAAGAAAAACCTTGAGGGAGAGGCTCACATTTGGAAGGCGGCACGGTGGCAGAAGCCACTGTAGCTGTAGCAGTAACTCTTCACCTGTACTCAGATGGAGCAGGGAGCAGAGTGGAGCATGCCGGGGTTCCTTTTTCACTTTTTATTCAGTCTGGGAATTCAGCCCAGTGGATGGTACCTCACTTGCTCAGGGTGCCTCTTCCCTCCTCAGTTAGATCTCTCTGGATGTGCCCTGAAGACACAACCCCAGTGTGTATTTCCTAGGTGATTCAAGACCCAATCAAACTGACTGTGAAAATGAAGAGTCACAAGCAAGAAAAGGAAGAGCGAAGATTCAGAAATGAGGCCAGCTGAGGCGCATGTTCTAAGATAAGAGTTGCAGCTGTACACCACATCTTGGGGCTCCAGGGAACAAGAGGATGGCTCCTCTGGAACAGGGTGCCTAGCCAATACATGAGAGCTATGGTCATGTGACATAGATTTGGGGCAGAATCAGCAACTCCCTGCCCTGAGTTAAAGTGGCTAAGGGGAAAGATGGGAGAGGCTAAGGAGTAAAGATCCACAACTTGCAGAAACTATAGCAACAAGGTGGTTTGAGAGGAGACATAGGGAGAAAGAGCCCATGTAAGAGACTGTAAGAACAGCCCAAGCTGTGGCTTCTTGTCTTCACCTTCTTTGGTGAGATGAAACCAAAAGTTTTGAGTCAGGAAGATACGGAAGAAGGGTAGAGCCAAGAACTGAAGTAAGCTGTTCCCTGACTTTCCTCTGGAATGAGCTGCTATATCCCCTGTGCTGCTCAAATGACTCTCCGGCCTTAACAATGGAAAATGTCCTGAAGAAGGCAAGTCTGGCTCAGTGGTTAGGGCTCCCCACAAGCTAAACTTCAAGAAGTAACTGCTGTCATTCTCTGAGCATCTTTAATCCTTGAGAACACATCACACTCACAGTCCCTCAAGGTAAAGACTCTTCTTACTTTACAAAGGGAAACACGGAGACTCAAGAGGCTGGAGTCTCTTGCCCAGCGAGACAACCCTGCTGAAGGTAAAAGCTTTATTTGGCTGGGTTCTGATACTTGGGTGTCTTCTCTTCCACCTTGTTGACCCTAAATGGTGATAATTATCTATAAGACCTTCCCGACACCCCCATTTAAGAGTCTTTTCGTTATCTATGCACCCCTAGTCTTTCCTTCCTGCAGTTCCTGCTTCATTGCTTTCCTTCTCCTCACAGCCCCCAGCACATCTGGGTTGCAGAACAGGTCCCAGGATCTTGCTCGTGCTGAGGCTGGCCAGCTAATTCTCTGTGTGTAGCATGCTAATGAGCCGAGATGCAATGTCTACATTGAGGAAGTGATGCTGCTTAGTAGTTGCTTAAGCTATAACCTAGGGAGTTGCCTTTTTTTTTTTTCTGGACACTCATTTAAAACCAATGAGTGAGGCCAACACTAAGAGCTTGAGCAGGCTAGTGGGCTCGCAGTGGAGGCTGTTTCTCTCTCTCCTCATTTCAGCCCCTTTGTATGTAGCCATGCTGTTTTCCGAGCGCCTGTCTGCCACTCTGCCGGGTGGGTCTTCCCTGTTAGTACCAGTCTGCTGCTTTATGTGGCACCGTACCACTGATTCGATGACCTGTGACCCAGCTGTCCATCTGGCTACTCCAGAGTTTGCCCAGCTATGGACCTTTCTATGATGTGCCCCTCTCAGCAGCTGACTTGCAATCCACTCTGCTCTATCTGCTAAATGGAGGAACAGGAGGGTGACGGTGACCCCTGGCTGCAGGTTCCGCCCTGTGCTCTCCTCTCTTCCATCCGGATGCACTTGTGCCTCCTTCTCCAGAACCTGCTTTCCCTGCCACAGTTCCACCCCCAGCTTGCCATGTGTGTGGCGCCCTGTGAAAGGAGGGCTGGTTCACTTTGTACTTGGCAGGTGCTCAGCGAAACTGGACAGTAAGGCTCAGGAAATGTGACACCATCTGCTTTCTGCCATGCCCTGGCTCCAGAGCTGGATGCAGAGGCATCAGCTGGTACCTGACCCTGCTGGATCTCGTGCAGTGAACCATTCAGGAAACACCTCTTCTAACACCTTCCTCTGCCAGTACAATTCATACTGGCCAGGCTGCAAGGCTGAGCAGCGTTTACTTCTTAACTCCAAAGTAAGAAAGAGAAAAAAAGAAAGGAAAAAGAAAACAGTCTTCCAGATTTCTAATTTTGTTTTCAAATAAATATATACAGCATATTTGTAACTCTACAAGTTGGCTAAATGTCATACAACAATGGCATGGCTCATGGATCAATGATTGCATGCGTGTGTGTGTGTGTGTGTGTGTGTGTGTGTGTGTGTACATACAATGTGAATCTACCTTTGATTGTGGCTAGCTCTCTAAGCTGTCAGGTGCTTTCTGCCTTGGTTTCCTCCCTTTTTCAGTTAAGAGTAGTTCAATGGGAAGATTAAACAAACAACAGCGTCTTAGAACACAGGAAAGACTAGCTGGGCTTCATCTGCTCTGTAAGGCTCCTCTGCGGTCTATCTGGAAGAAGTCAGGGCTACAGGAGGCAATAGGAGCTCCATTTCATAACAGACCTCTGGAAATATCAACCTGTGATGGGCTCCTTTCTAGTTCTAGAAGCTTTGAGGCCTATGGGATAGGAGGTCCATAGAGGCTAAGTCTTTTCTTGACTCATTGGTTGCAATCCCTTGTGAATAGATATATCAGGGCACCTGTATAGAGTATTAAAAATGAAAATAGAACGCATACACACACATGCACATGCTCACATACACACACACACACACACACACACACACGTACGTACGTACGTACACCCCAACCTACAAGCCTGTTAATGAATTTTAGATTCAATGTAAGCCATCTGGAGCAGACCCAGCAACTTCTGGAATTCAGCTGCTTCCTTCCTCTTTCTTATGATATTGAAATGGGTTTGGTCAGCTATTCATATTTTGATGCCTGAATAGTGACTTAAATGAAATCTGAATCTTAATTGGAAACTTATGCTCTTCCCATTTCAATTTGTTGGTACTTTGAAGAGCTACGGCATTGCAAAGATTTGTGGGTCAAGTCTCTGAGAAAATTCTCTTTGGTCACCAGATTGTTTCCCAAATTAGTCCATGGCTTTAAGTCCTGGGACATGAGGGAAGATGAAACAATCTGTCACAATAGTGGAATGGGACTTCAAAGCAAATGCTACCTTTGAATATTAAGAGTTATAGACATTTTAGTGAAAGAGAGAGTTCAAGGACTGCTCATGCCCTTGAGCTCTAGCCCTTAACTGACTAAACAGCCTTGAGAAGAATATCGCTTTGGGTCGGAAAGGTGGCTTGCTGGGTAAAGCAATTCCCATGTGTATTAGTTACTTTCCTGTTACTGTGATAAAATGCTACTATCAACCCAGTCTATGGAAGGAAAAGACTATTTGGGCTTACTCTTCCAGAGGGATAAGAGTCCATCATGGCAGAACGCAGACAGGAAGCAACAGGCATGGGGGCCGGAGCAGGAATCTCAGAGCTCACCTCTTAAATGGCAAACACTGTATAGAGCTGGCACACTGGGAATCAGGCATGGCTGTGAGCTCCCGAAGTCCTCCCCTCATGGAATCGGCATGGCTGTGAGCTCCCAAAGCCCTCCCCTCATGGAATCGGGCATGGCTGTGAGCTCCCAAAGCCCTCCCCTCATGGAATCAGGCATGGCAGTGAGCTCCCAAAGCCCTCCCGTCATGGCATACTTTCTCCAGCCAGGCTATATCTCCTGGAGATTCCATGACCTCCCCAAACAGTGCCCCCAAGTGGGCCCATATACCAAGTGTTCAAACACTCCTGAGGCAAGATAGCCAGTGGAGACAGGAGAACTCCCCAGAAGTTTCTGTGCTACTATATTTGAGACAGTCTAAAATAAGATGGAAGGGGATGACTGACACTTGAAGTTGCCCTCTGACCTCCACACATTTTTTGCTTTATGCAGGTTGATGGAATGCCCTGGTCTTTATGCCTATGTGTGCTAATACACAGACACAAACACACACACACACACACACACACACACACACAGATACACAGACATCCCCCACACATAAGCACACACAGTGATCTATGTCAGTGCTGATATATATCTTGAAGCCTGTGGATAGAACTACTGTCCTCCCTCTGACAAGGTAGAAATAGCTCAGATGTGTTCCCAGGCACCCTTCTCTGCCAGGCTAAGCTCTGTCCCGTGGGGTGTGGTATAACCCTATATAACCCACACTAGGCCTCAGTGACAAGAAATCCCATCAGAAACTCACTGTGTTTCACAAACAGTAAGGCGACATGCTTATGTAGTCTGAACTATCCTATGCTAGGATCCCTTCTAATTTTCGGTGGGCCCACATTCTCTTGTTCAAGGTTCTCGTTCAACAGAAGGAAAGGAACCTCAATTTTCCTTCCATCCATAAAGCAGGAAATTAACTCAAATAAAACAAAATCACAAGGTGATACCACATGAATCTCAGGAAACAGGAAGGAAAGACCGAGTATGTGGAACTTAGCCAATACCTTGGGCCCTTGGACATTTTAGGGATATGGATGTGGAAAGCATGTTGGTTCTTAGCTGTTCATTCTCATCATCTCTGGATTGGTACTGGGATATGGGAATGCCCTTTTTTTTTTTTTCTTTTTATGAGATAGCATCTCTCTGTAGCCCCAGCTGGCTTGGAACTCACTCTGTAGACCAGGCTGACCTGGAACTTACAGAGATTCGCCTGCCTCTGGCTCCCAAGTGCTAGGAATAGCATGTGCCACCATGCCTGGCTTAAAGACGGTTCTTAACTGCCATGTGGGTGCTGGGAATCCAAACAGGTCCTCTTCAAGAGCAGTTGGTGATCTTAACTGCTGAATCATCTCTCCAGCCCCCAGTTTCCTTCTTTGAAGCATCAAGATTGATGGTACCCTCCACCGAGTAAGCCCTGGTTCAGGTTTAGCCGTGGTCAGCATGGGCCACCTGAAGCAGAAGTTCTGTGGTCTGGGCCCTGTGCAGTCCTGCTGCCTTGGTTGATGCCAAATAATAATAACCTGGAGCATCTTAGGACACCATGTTCTCTTCATAGGGCTTGCCACACACAGAGAGTAAGGGATTAGAAGCCCTACAATGGAGATCCCCTAAATGTTGGAGTGTTAGTAATAATTAAGCAGCATTTTATAACAGCACCAGCAGGCTAGTCAAGTGAATAATTCTTTTCAGGATTCTCTCTCTCTCTCTCTCTCTAGGTGAAGGATTTGGATGGATTTATGACACTGGCTGAAACAAATCAGTGGATGAGTGATTATAGGATCTGAGTGTGGTTAAGCCAAGATTAATGCTACTAATTCCCAAGAAAAAAGGAGATGACTGTCACCCAAATACCTGAACTTTCAGTGCAAAACATACAGGCTTCTAGCCAGCAGTTCAAATTCCATGGGTGTACACACACGCTTACACTATTCCAAAGCAAACCCAGCATTGCCATGCCACATTATGAAGGATGACACGGGGCTTGAGATACAGTGAATAAAATACTCAGTGTGAGTGAACTGCTGCTTACTAGCCTTCGTAGGCCACCAGGGCATGATTTAGGCTAAGGCCTTAACGAGGTCATTTACCTTTACCTACACCAGAACCATTGCCTTAATTGCCACTCAGCCTTCAGGAAAGTGTTTATGGGTAAAGAGTTTTCACCAAGGGAGTTATTAAGTACCCCCCTGGATTACTACAGGATCAGGAATCATAAAAATCCAAGCAATTATAGTCATAATAACCTATGTTGTGTAAGCATCTGCTATAAATGTTTTGAATTTTCACCACCACCACCACCACCACCACCACCACCACCACCCAGAGAAGCTTGAGGGTAAAATACAGCACGAGATGCTCAACATTCATTATACAAAAACATGGGTGATTAGTGTGGCGAACTGGACAGAATCTAGACTCAGCTGGGAGACGGGCATGCCTGGGAGAGGTTATTTGATTAAATTCACTGAGATGGGAGGACCTGCCAAGATAGGTAACACCACTCCCTGCTCTATTTGTAAAAGGAGAAAGGGGACTGACATGAGGGTAGAAGACCTGTCTTGGGACTGAGGGCTCGACACAGCCAGGTGCTTCAAGCTCCGGCTGCCTGGGCTCCCCTGCCTTGAACTATGGGCTCAAATACATTCTTTCTCCCTTCAGTTGCTTTCATCAGAGTGTTTTATCACAGCAACAGAAAGAGAAACTGAGACAGATGGGCAAGAGGCCAGGACTTGTTATCATCAGGTATGGAAAGCATAAAAGAAAAAAAAAAACCTAACCTGTGTTCCTACCATCTCATACTTGTGTTGAAGAGCTAATGATATATGTGTGCATTGCTCCTGCCTTAGTAGAATGAGAAAATATGCCTAGTAAAGAAAGTTTACATATATGACAAAGGTCAAGGTAGAGCCAGAGATTTAGAGACTGCTGGTCTTCTGCCCATGGACGCACTCTGTTATACCCAAATAAATCTCAACCTCGGCTCAAGAAATCCACATTGAAGAGACTTGGGGACTACTCTGTTCCTACCCACGTGTCCCTCCAGTAGTGTGCTTGCCACGGACATGTCTGGGCTGTACTCTTGGTTGAGTCAGTGAAATTGCCTCCCATACCAGTCTTTTGAATAAAACTGATCTTCTCTATTTACGTTGCCCAAGATAGTGCTTCCTTCTGCACACTATTGAATTCATCTCCTGTTTATCCTTAGTTGTTTTTATTTTCTGAATTCAGTCTCAGAGATTTCCATTTCAGGAGCTTCTTGTCTTCTTACATTCCCAGCTTTCTCTCACAGTGTCATCACCTTCTAAATCTACAAGGACTCCTTTGGTGAAAACTGTTTATCCATAAACACTTTTCATGAGGGCTGAGTGGTGCTAGCAGAAACAGGACAAGGCAGTTATAGTATTTCACAGCTTCAGCAAGGAAGAGATTATCTTATATTTTTTAAAATTTATTTATTTATTTATTTATTTATTTATTTATTTATTTATATGAATGTACCATCTGCATGTAGGTTTGTGCACCCGTGTCCTGCAATGCCACGGAAGTCAGAAGAAGGTCTCAGATTCCCCTGGGACTAGAGTTCTCCTGGAATTGGAGTTACAGACAGTTCTTAGCCACCATGTGGGTGCTGGGGATCGAACCCGGGTCCTCTGCAAGAGCGGTCTGCGCTCTTAACCGCTAGGCTATCTCTCCAGCCCAAGAAATTATCTTATCTTAAAGTAAGACAGTGTCATGGATTTCCCTCTCCCCTTTCCCCTCAGCCCCAGCCATGGACTTGCAAGTTAAATAATCACCAAGAGAGAAAACCAACCAACCAACCAACCACCCAACCAACCAAAGTATGAAACTCTTCAAGGGTCCCCTAGACCGATCATGGTTTCTCCTTCCAGATCCATAGACAATAAGGTCGTTCATCTTCCCAAAAAGGAAACTTGGGAATACCTGGGAAAGGCAAGGAGAGCTCAAGTTCTTTCTACATTGGAGTAATAGTTCACATTTTAAAGCTATTTCTTATAAGAAATGGCTCACAATTCTTTCTTTTGGCGCACTTCTCAGATGGGATGCAGTTGGTCAAGATCTCTCTTATAGCAGGTAGACATACCAGTCTTTTCATCTGTAGCCCACATTTCTAAAGTTGTCACCTCAGACTGTAAAAAAAAAAATTGAGCCATATCTTATACACTTGTCTCCTGTGGAGCCCTTTGTAACCTACAAAGCCTCTTTAAATATATGAATAGCGCTTTTTGCATGGTGCTGGGGACTATATCTGTGTGATCGTGATCACACCCTGGGCCTCACACATGCTAAGCACATGCTGCCCCACTGTTGCATCCTCAGCCTGCATGCTTATGCTTAAATCACCCCTCCTTCATTCCTCATTCATGCAGCTGGTCTGTGGACCATAAATGAGAGACTTACATTTATCCCTGTTGAAATCCACGTTGTCGATCAGCCTCGCATTCCAGCATCTCTGAATGATCCAGAATCAGTATTTCAGTCTACTAACTGGTCCTCTTAGAAGTGTGCTTGGCCTTATTAACATATTCTTAAGACAGTGCTACATTCCAATCAAAGAGACAGTGCTATGTCCAGGCTATGAAGATAGAAAGGAAGGAGAACAGGGAATAGTGGAGAATGACAGTGTGTCAAAGCATCTCAGTTCACATTTGTTATAAAAATAACGGCAATAAGAACATGCTTACCAAACAGCACAAAGTGACCTTGGCATCTGGGTACAAGCAGCTGGGTGGCTAAGGTAATGTCACACAACAGAGGTGTTAAAGTATGTCCAAATTGTCAGAAACTAAATAGACCCTGCTGCTTTTGACATCTCAAGCTGCAACAATGTGCAGTCTGTTTTTCACCTTCAAGTAATGCTGAAAGTATCAGCCAATCAGGGCCATAGAGAAGGCTCAGTGGGTGAAGGCACTCACCACCATGCCTGACAACCTGTTTGATCCCCAGAGCCCATGTGGAGGAAGAAGAGGACTGTGTCCTGCAAGTTGTCTTCTGACCTTGATACCATACTGCAGCACATGCACACACACACACACAACTCTGTAAGTTAAAAAATAGTCGAAGTAGAGCACAATAAAGCTATCACATGATTCTCCTTACAAGCAAGATCACCAGTCATCTATTGTCACCTTGAAACTCTGCCTAGCAACAGCAAAAGATCACAGCAAGAATTTCCTTGGAGGACCCAGCTTTTAAAATTAATGTGAATATGGTTAGATCTATGCAGACTTGAGCCCCAGATAAAGAAGGACAGACACCAGGCTTAAGTTGCTCCTGGACATATTTATTTCAGGGGTAGCCAGGGCTGAAGAGCCTGTTGTTAACACATGGCAACTAACAGAAGCAACGGCATCCAGGTCATTTAAATATCTTGGCCGGGACCTCAGGTAAAGGGGAAGAGGTCATAGATTGACAGTTTCTGGAGGAAGTAGGCATCTGTGTGTCCCTTGGAATGCGGGGAGAGCCATACCTAACACCAGCCAGACTCCTCTTGGACATGCTTGGTGTTGAGTGCAGCTCTGAGAGACTGCAGAGCAATTTGCTCACTCACTGGAACTAGCTACGTGTCCAGCACAAGAATGGGGGTGATTCTTTCAGAAAAAAAACCAAAACAATCATGACTTTTTAAAGATTTCCTTTGTGCTGTGTGTGTGCGTGTAAAGGTATACAAGCACTGGTGTGTATTCATATATATATATATATATATATATGATATATATATATATATGCCTTTGCATAATATGAAAATAGTAAATCTGACAGCAAGAGATTTAAAGAGAAAAGGGCCTATCCAAAGTAATCTGGGATAAACTGTTCTCCCAGGTAATAAGGGTGGCTCTCTTTGTCCAGAGCAGATGCTATGAGATCATGTCTCCAAGAGATGAACTGAGAATGAATTCACTTAAATTATGGTGCTCACACAGAGAATTCTAGCTTGAACATTTGTTCACATGATTTATGGTACCCTCCATCCGCCAGAGTCAATGCAAAAAAATGAAACTTAATTACAGCACACAGACAGCAGTTTGCTTGAAAGAGAACTAAAAATTTGTGGGGGATCTTTTTATAAAATCAGAAACTTTCCAGTCAAAGAGGGAGGAGGGAGAGAAGGAGGAAAAGGGGGAAGGTGGAGGTAAAAAGGCTGGAGAGGAGAGAGAGAAAGAGAGACAGAGAGAGAGAGAGAGAAAGAGAGACAGAGACACAGAGAAAATATGATTATGAAACATTTGCAATGCAGTAGAAGTGTGCGTCTGACCTAATGTTTTGGTGGGGGTGGGGTGGGGGAGGGTGGTGTTGCCTAAGACTCCAGGAACCTGGGCCACATCCCCAGCTCTCTGATCTGCTCTTTCAAGACCCTCTCTCAGATCCTCTTTCATTTTAGCCTAGTCTTTCTTTTAGAGAAGAGAACAATGTTATTTTCCATTCTTATTGGTAACTCAGGCTAGGAATGTGAAATTTATGGTCTCAGAACTGCTCTGGTGTTTATATCGCTCAGAGGGTGTTATTATCAAATCCAATTAAAAATAGTTCTTCTGCTAATAAAGAAGTCAGCATCTTCCCACAGGAGGACCCGCCCCTTGTTTTAATTAATGGTTGTTAGCACCTTATTTGCTTCCAAGGGTCTCTTGGGTACTGGGCTTCTGACTTGATGCAGAATTTTTCTTTCTTTCTTTGTTTTTTTTTTCTTTGGCCCCTGGTTTTCTCTGAAGCACAGCTCTGACCCGAAGTTTATCCGGACATTGAGCCCTCCCTACACCTTGAGGTTTCCTCTAGAGATCCCATCCACAGGGCCTGGTTAATGCCACTTACTTGGCAAAGATTGTTAAGATCTACAGATGAACCCTGTTAATGAATAACTGTAATGATCACATACTCATCAGATGATAATTGGCCCTCTTTGGACCATTTAGGATTCAAATGCCTCCACCCAAATCATTACCTGAATGGCAGAGAGCCTCCCAGCCTAAGCTCTAGATTTTGTTTTCAAATTCACAAATCGGTGCTGCTTTCATCAGGAAAAAAAAAAAAAGACCTACTCCCTAGCTTTGGGATAGCATTTTTGTATTTTTCAGTATGCTTTTTGAGAATGCAATATATAACTCTCTAGCAAACAACATTTTATCTTTTTCATGCGAGCAAAGACAGTAGGATACCTACATCCTCAAAAACTCATCATAAGCACCCCAGAGACTGACTGTTGGATCTATTTTCCATAGATTTTGTGGTTAAAAAAAGTGATCGATGATTCTGTTTCCTCTCTGAGAGTCAAGTGAATTTATCAACCTCTGATTCCTGCACTTACCTAAAACAAGGCACCTGTTCTGGGCACTGAAGCTGAGAGTCGGGGCTACCTGCCCAATTCATCCTCTGTGCCTTATTACTCTCCTTCCTCTCAGTCCTCTGTAGCCATCGCTGCGCCTGCAGCTTTAATGGTGGGCATCAGCATTGAACAGCAGCTCTACAAATGAAAGTGTCTTCAGCATGCGGAGAGAAGAGGCAGCTCTATCACCAAACCTCACCCGCCCACAACTTGTCTAACAGACTCCATTTCCTGCCTGCCATTTGCCAGTATTTATCTTGTGTGTTGGCTCTCAAGGAGGACTGGCATAAAGGATTGTCTTGTTAGAACCCAGAGTCATATTTTTCTATCTAAATTATGAAGAGCCCTCAACTCCCCTTCTCCCTTGTTCCCGTGTGAATAATCAAAATGTTTTACTAATAGGAAGGCTGTTACCTGTTTTTAGCTTAGAAAGGATCTCTCTTTTTATGTACTCTACTTGAAAGATAGTTAAATTAGATAAGTGAGCCTTCTTCCCTCCCTCCCTCCCTTCCTTCCTTCCTTCCTTCCTTCCTTCCTTCCTTCCTTCCTTCCTTCCTTCCTTCCTTCCTCCTTCTCGCCTTCCTTCCCTCCCTCCCTTCCTTCCTCCCTCCCATTTTTCTTTAGTTCTTTCTTTCATTTTCCTTAGATGTAAACTGCCATCTTTTCCCCTAAGAAAAAATGCTATTTATTTGGGGATTAAAAGACAAACAATAAATGCCATTCATAGAGTTGTTTTGACAGGTATACTGTATTTCCTGTTACAATGGTTTAAATTGACAGTTATTTAAGTATCAAGAGGATACTGCAGTTGAGGAAGACATTTCTCTTTCTTTCGAAAATTCTACAATTGCAAGCCATTCATTTTTCCATTTCCATGTTAAAGATACAACCTTAAAAGTGCATTACCTTAATAATCAATAACTCAGTGGGAGGTCCTAATGAGGAGCCTTCACTGGAAGTGAGATTCTAGTTGAAGTAGCAAAGGACCACCATAGGCCCGCAGGCTATAATTAAACAACCATAAAACTAGGAGGTAAAGGGTGGCAGACTACATTAGCAGTAAAATGCTAACTTGCAAGTAATAAGTCTCAAATCTTTCATGTCTACTGGAGTGTCACTTATACTTGAACAAGGAAAATGTTATGTTAAAGTACAAATTTACATTCAGGATCCCTAAAGCTTAAGGACTGGTGAAGGTTAGTGGAGCAAAAGGGAAAACAAATGGAGACAAATCTGCACACTTCATGATTTTCACTTAGCCTTCTCCTTCCCTCTTTCCCTCTCCCTTTCTCTCCCATCCACCCTGGTTTTTTGTTGTTGTTGTTGTTCCCCTCCAGGGTCTGAGAAACATCACAGAATTTAAACACAGGAAACCAATATAAAAACCCTCTCAAGCAAAGAAACAGTGCGGCTGACTTTACATAGCTTCTATCCATGGCTCGCTGGTTTTACATTTTCTGATCAGTGGCTGCCACTGAGACCAGGAAGCCAGTTTCTTCAGGAGAATTTGTGGACCGTCTGAAGGCCGTACATTATTGATTTTCTGCTCATAGATTCCAGTTTCTCTGTCAATCAAGGGCCAGAAATACAAGATGGCAGTCAATAAGCAAAAGGACTGAGCTCCCATGAAGACAAAAAAAAAAAAATTCAGGAGATCTGACACAGAGAAAGTACCAGAATTTTCCAGAGAAAAAACATCACATATGCGTTCCAGGAAAGAAAAGCTCATGGTGTCCCTAAACACACACACACACACACACACACACACACACACACACACACAATCCATCTTTGTAAGAGAGCATTTTCTAATCAATTAAGTATGGACTGTGTTGATCCAGTGAATTAGCTAATGAGCACACTTATTAAGCATGTGTTAGGCGACCTGATAGGCACTGATGACCCAGTGAAAGATATTGTTTTGCTTTTGTGGTAGAAATGTACAGTGTGAACATAGCATTTTAAGCAATGTGCAAATACTGTCTCTGAGGCTTTGTGAGTATAGAGGAGGGATATACCACAGCCTGGGGGGTCAGGAGAGAGTCTAGAAGTGACAGTTGAGTTCTATTCTGCAAAATGCTGGGACTTCTACAAACAAAGGGTGCTGAGGGAAACTCAGCCTTGAGAGTCCCAGCATGTGGTGATCACCCAACACTTTTATTAATACAAATGTAATGGACTTATAAATAATTGAGCACAGCATTCTTTAAACTGGAGATATGAACTGAACACTTTGCTATGCTGATTTTCAACTCTGTAATGAATTTCGCCTCATCCTATATCAGATATATTCCCATGGTGTCTAACTTGTGCTTCGTGAAATGAAACTGCTCAATAAATATTTGTTAATGGATTGATTAGAGAAAGGAAGGTTTCATATGAACTGAACAAAGCAGTAAAATTTCTTTAAGAAATTATTAACTGTTCTCAGAATCACTTAATAAAGTCTCACTAGCAGTCCAGTTTGGCCTTGAAATCAATCTGTAGCCCAGGCAAACCTTGACCTTGTCATTCTCAAGTCTCTGCCTCCTAAGTAGCTGAGATTACAGAGCTACCCCACCTACATTTTCCTCTCCTCTCTTCTCCCTTCCTATCTCCCTCCTTCCCTTCCTTTCCTTCCTTTCCTCTTTCCTTTCTTTGTGTATGTGAGGTATGTGTGTACATACACATTCCTCTCTCTTTGTGTGTCTCTGTCTCTGTCTGTCTGTCTGTCTGTCTGTCTGTCTCTCTCTCTCTCTCTCTCTCTCTCTCTCTCTCTCGTGTGTGTACCTCTGTGGAGGCACAATATGACATGAGTGTCTCCCTCTATTGCTCTCTACCATAATTATTGAGACAGCATCTCTTACAGCTCCTTCTCACAGATTTGGCTAGGCTGGCTGCCCAATAATATCTAGGGATCCTGCTACCTTGTTGAGTGTCAGAGGCCAAAGTCTGGCAGGGTTATGCTGCTCTTGTACTAGGTAAAAATTGAATTATAGTCTTCCTTCCCCAGAATGGTTCCCTGCCCATCACTACTAATCGCAACACTGTATCAGATGGGGATCTCCAGAGGAACAGTCCAGAATCTCCCACACGTACACACTCATACTCTTACATGTATATATAAATTTTAAATATCTTGCTACATATTAATATATTAGGTATATACGAAGCATATTAATACATTAATGTGCACAGTAAGAGATTTGTTGTAAGGAACTGGATGATCAGCTTTGAAAACTGTCAATTGAGTCACAAGACAGAGCAGTAGGGTGGGAACTGCACAGGAAGTGCACTGCTGTCCTGAGGCATTGTTTCTATACCTTTGTAAGCTCCATTGTTTGATCTTAAGTTCTTCAACTAATTCAATGAGGACCCACCTACATTATGAACATTATTATACTTCAAAGTCAACTGATTATGAATGGGATCCACATCTGTATTATTTCACAGTGACATTTACATTAACATCTGGTTCAGTAACTTGGTGATATAACCTAACCAAGTTAGTATACAGTAGGAACCATCATAACCAGTATGCTAATATTGCTTCAGATAGTGTAGTATGTACTTACTTCTGTTGCTGTGATAAAACACCATGACCAAGGCAACCTATAGAAGAAAGAAAAGTTATTTGGCTTACAATTCCAAAAGGATAAAAGTCGGTCAAAGTGGAGGGAGGCAGGGCAGGAGGCCTTCAGAGCAGAGCTGAGGGCTCACGTCTTCAAGCAGGCATAGGAAGCAGAGAGACAAACTGGAAGTGGGACAGAGCTATGTACTCTGAGAGCCTGTCCCCACCCCCCTGCTGTGACCTGTTTCCTCCAGCATGGCCACACTTCCTGAAGATTCTATGACCCTGTCCAAACAGCTTGACCAAATGTGGAACAAGTGTTAGTTTATTTTGCCTTAAGTTTCCAGAGCGATAAGGGACCATCCTGGCGGGGAGGCATGGAAGGAGGCAGGTCTGGCTACTGGTGCCAAGGGCTGAGCACTCAACTCACAGCTTTAGTGATAGCGAAAGCAGAGAGAGAAAACTGCAAGGGAGAGGAGGCCATCAGTTCTGTGACTACTTCCTCCAACAGGCCAGACCTCCAAACCTCTGCAAAGAGCATCACCAACTGGAGACCAAGAGTTCAAATACATGAGTGTATGGGGGACAGTTCTGTCAAACCACCACAAATACCGAGGCAATATCTAAAGCAATTCGCACACCTTGGCTCAAAGAGTTGGCAACTGCTAAGTTATTTAAGCTACTTTCTTTAAAAGTTTATTTTGATTTAGTTATTTTCATGTTATGTGCATGAGTGTTTACCTGTGGTGTGTTATGTGCATGCCCACAAAGGCCAGAGGACGGCATGACAGCCCCCGAAACTGGAATTACAGATGGATGTGAATTACCATGTGAGTGCTGGAAACTGAACCCAGATCCTCTCTCTGTAAGAGCAGCAAGTGCTCAGAACCACAGCCATCTCTCCAAACCCTAAACCACACTCTAAGTGGAGTGGTGGGTGGATTATTCCTGCTCATCATACTTTGTTTACACAAGAAGAATGACTTATATTGTCTCTCACATTTTTTTTTTAGGTGAGCAACATAGCCCACCTTTAACTTACTGGATTGTCTAGAAGAGTTGTAGGCATTAACAAAAACATCAGTTTTGTTCTTTAATCTATCCAATTTTACAATAATAATTGCCCCAGCCAACTATCGCATGATGACTTGGTAATCACTTACTCTTGCTCATGCCTATCCTGTCGGAGTTGGAGTTTGGTTCTCAGTTCCCTTCATGCTCCTTTCCTGTTCCTTCATGGAGATTGTCGAAGGTGTGCCCTTACATCTATGGCCCAAGATCAAGGGAACAGAGTAGCCTGGAAAGATGGCTCAGGAGGCAAAGTGCTTGCTTTCTGAGCATGAAGACCTGAATCTGAGTCACACAATTTAGGTAAAAGCAGCCAGGCATGTTAACACATGTGGGTAATCCCAGCTCCAGGAAATGGAGACATATTAGTCTCTTGGTGAGGCCAGGATGAGACTTTGTTCAAAAAAATTGTTTACAGAGCCCGAGGAGCAGCAACACCTGAAGTTTTAACTTTTGGTTTTCACATACATAAAAACACATGTACCCATTCACATGCATACATACATGCACACACATGAACATACACCTAAAATAAATGTATATTGACACGCATTAAAGCAGGAAGAATGAATACAGGAGGTGCCCTTAAAACTTAGTCTTGGAACTGCCATAGTGTTACCTCTACCTAGATTTGATTAATAAAACAGGTTCCATCAGTGGGGTGGGGATGCATACCCTTGCCCCAGAAGAAAAGACTAGGCCACCCTGCAACAATCATGGACACAGGAAGAGGGAGAGAGCTAGGAAAGTACCTGGCCCTGTTATCAGTGTGATACTGGGTTCTTTTTGGACTGCTGTAACAAATACCTACAGTCTTGGTGCCTCAAAACAGCAGAACCGTGTTCTCTTGTTTTCTGGCTCTCAGACGGCTGCAGCAGCATTAGTCTTCTGAGGTGAAGATGCTACAGTTGTGTTTCCTTGGTCAGCTCTAGAGGGAATCCCAGTCCTCTGATGGTCGCTGGCATTCTTTGAGGGTAGTCACATCCCTCTAACTTTTGCCTCCACAGTCAAGCTGCTTTCTTCTCTTCTGGGATGCCTTTTCTGCCCACGGGAAGCTTTGCTTCTCTCTTCAAGAACACATTTGACTGTGTTAGGTTCCATTTGGATAATCCAAGCTTCTCACTTCAAAGGCTTCAGACTTCTTCCTTCATGTATAGGTGAGTGATGAAATTCAACTTTACTGTACACAAGATACCAACCTAAACCTTTACCTCTGTAAGTGTGAACTTTCAAAGCAGTTCTTATTGTCATTTCAGTTATAAGCTCTGCTTTTTATTGGAGAAATTAGAACAAAGGAAACAACTTGTCTAAATAGTGGAGCCAGACTTTGAGCCCTTTGAATAGATCGAGGCCCTTAGTTACCATATTCTATTGTTTCTCAACTTTGCTTATAAATCAACAGACCCATAGATAGAAACAAATCTCCAACACTGGGACTTTTAATGCTGGGATTTTAATATCATTAAGCAGATTAGCTTTTTATACTGGAAACTCTGGAATGAGCTTCTGAGAATTTCAAGTAGTGGCAAAAAAAAAAAAAAAAAGATAATCTCAGATGCTATTATCACTTCTTCCAGAACTGTTGGGTGAGATAAATGACTGTATCTTGCGTGACAGTTCAGGGCCTGTGTGACAGTATGGGGCCAAGTTCTAGCGGAGAGTCTCCATGTGGATCAATTCTGTTGTGCAAGTTCTTCAAAATTACTAGTTATGATTCATGCTTGATGAAGGTTGTACCTTTGCTTCCTGTGGAAGTCTGCGTCAAAAAGCCTCAATATACACCATCTAACAGGAAAATAGATTGGAGTGGAGGTGCTGGTCAGGTTATTTTGAGCCAGTCATTTACTAGACTGATGTGTTTCTTTAAAACCAGAGACATTCATGACTTCAACGCTAAGCTTCCTAGCTTAGTTTCTGATTGGCCTTCCAAAAAGGGGATTTTTAGCTACATGGAACACGTTTGGTATTTTGGCTTAAATACTGACAAAATGTAATTTCTTGTATTACTAAGAACCCTAGCATTGCATGTGGAGGGAGGAATCTAACCACATCTGCTGAGAGCCAAGTGTCTCCAGGGAAGTCTCTAAATACTTTTCTATGCTTTGTCAGAATTTTCCTCCCTTCCCTCCTTAGACCTTATTTTCTTAAGGATGTTAATGAACACATATTTTAATAATTTGTCCCAAATAAATGGCATATATATATATATATATATATATATATATATATATAATGATAGCTCCTATTTCCAAATTGCACTGTTGGATCTTGAGATATGCTGAAGATTTGCTATATGTATTCAAAACAACTATTATTTTCCTCCAAATTTAACTGCATTTAGATTCATGAGCTTTAAATAGATTTCTACTTATCAAATTTTCATCTTTCAGTTTGTCAGACTATCTGAACAGTGAAAAATACATTCCCATTTGGGCTGCTGGTAGTCAGGTGAAAAACAAGTTTCCATGTGTGAATAGCAAATTCAGAGCAAGAACCATCCTTCCTTTGTTCTTTGTCTATCACTTAGCAAAGAACCTCTCATTTGGATAAATCCTGAAGAAAAGTAGAAAGGAATATCAAGGCTTGTCATCAAATTTCTGCCAAAGAAGAAATTTCCAAGAATTAAGCACCATAGTTAAAGGAAAGAATTATAGGAGCTTTATGTCTATCTCTGTTAGGCATATAGAAAAATATCAAAAGTAGAATATGAGGTTTAGAAGCTGTGTGTGTGTGTGTGTGTGTGTGTGGTATGTGTGTTGTGTGTGTGTGTTTGTGTGGTGTGTGGGGTGTGTATGTGTGTGTGTGGTATGTGTGTTGTGGGTGTGTGTTTGTGTGGTGTGTGGGGTGTGTATGTGTGTGTGTGGTGTGTGTGGTGTGTGTGGTGTGTGTGGTATGTGTGTGTGTGTGGTGTGTGTGTGTGTGATGTGTAGTGTGGTGTGTGTGTGTGTGGTATGTGTGTGTGGAGTGTGTGTGTGTGTGTCTGGTGTGCGTGTGTGTGTGTGCGTGCATGTGTGTGTGTGTGTGTGTGTGTGTGTGTGTGTGTGTGTTGACAGGTAGTGGTTCAGAGTTTCAGGAGGGTTAGTTAACCTGCCAGTGATTGTTACCTGAATGTGGAGATGATTCCTAGCTAAGGTGTATTCCATCTTGGGACACTAGAGTTCTTCTCTTTCCCTAGTCTGGAATGTCCTGTCAAATGGTCACATGGCTATGTCCTTCAGATCTCTGATCCAATCCAGATCTTTCATAAGACCACACTGTTGAAGCATGCTGTTGTAGCGACACCCCCTCCCACTGTGTCTCTATCTCTGCTCATTTTGCTTTCTTGATATTTATCACCAGTTCATTTTTCATCATGAATTTATTTGTAAATTTTTACTTGGTTGATTTCCTCCGCACATAGACAGAAGCCTGCTACAGCCTGGGTGGTCATTGTATATTTGTTTTCTTATTGAATTTTATGTTGCAATTACAAATGCGTACTGGTTTTATTTTTTTCTTTATTTTTTAACAAAATACTTTTATTGATGTTTTATACATCATTTTCAGTTCAATTTAGACATATTCCCCTTTCCCTGCCCCCACCCCACCCTAGTTCATGCATTCTGCCATACATGTTCTGCATCTTTTTCTCAGTCTTTTTAAAGTTTTTCTCTAAAGAGGTTTATTATTTGAGGCAGAATTTTACTGTATCAGTTCTTTGAGCCAGTCCTTGTGTTGTTGTTGTTGTTCCCTCCCATTTGTATTGCTCCAAAATATGCCTATATAAACATTTTAATTAAGTGACATGCACAGAAATGTTAAGAATGTCATTTGTAATAGTTTCAAAAACAAAGTTCTGCATGCTCTGTTTACAGTGAATGAAAATGAAACTTAAAGAGGTAACCTTTGGTCTCTTACCAGATTTTTGAGTTAGTTTGTTTGAATTTCATGACTGTACCAACTACCCTCAGATGCCTAGGTCAGGGCTCTATTCCTGTGGCCTGGCCAACACCCTGAGCCTTATATTGGTCTTAGTTCCTTTATTCCCTCCCCCATCTACCAGTCAGATGGAAATAGCATGAGAATGGTCTGAGTGCATGGTAGATCTACACTCAGAAGACGTGTGTCAGCTGAGGAGCGCTGGTGCAAAGAATCAGAACTCTTTATAAACACCAGTAAACCAAACTAAGCTCTGCTCCTGAAAATTCATTGTGTTCATCATCCAGTGTTAGAGAATGCACCTGAAAAGATAAAAACAATCCTACTTCCATTTAGAAAAACAGGGCAGAATATTAGAAATCTGTGTAGAGCTGGTTCCCGATGTTGGCTAGTTGGTAAAATATTGGGGTGGCTTACCTAATTCCTAATTCTTCATTTAATTAAACCTTTACAATACTTCATGTATTATCTGATACTTCTTGAATTCTCAGCAAAAGTTCACTTTTCATTTACATTCCACAATTCCTTTCTCATCTTTGAATTGTATATGGGACTTTCCCCCCATGTGTGTGTGGATATTGGGACAGGCTTATCTCACTGAAAGGACTGAACTAGGAAAAAAAAAAAATTAGCCATAATCTAATCAGTGTCGAATTTGATTCTCAGCGCATTGACAGAGGAAGGCCATTATTAGAAATCTCTAAGTGAATGAAGATACAGTATGATTATATCATACCTTGTAAAACTGGATAAATACAGAGTCTTGGAATGGGGCCTTTAAAGAGTGTCTTTCCCAATTTGTCTTCCTTTCTGGGCTTTGCCAATTTACCAGGGAGGAAACAAGCTAAGTAGTTTGTCCACAGTCATGCTGAGTTAACTGCAGGGTGGAGAAGGTGACAGTACTGATGTTAGAGTAGCCTCCCACCATAACCTGCAGCCTCCTTGTCCATATCACTTCCTAAAAGGGTGATCACTGTATGAGTTGTTAGGCTTTGTTGCTTCTGTAAGTACTTATCCAGGAGAATGAGCCTCTCTTCTGAAAAATGATAACTTGCAAGGAAGTCCAGTATCTGTGTGCGGTTAGGAGTACAGATTAAATGCCATAAGAAATATTTAAAATTTGATTCCTATTTTGACAATTACATACAATGTAGTTGTGTCTTATTTAGAGCCCTTTCCCTCTCTCCACATCCTCATACTACCAGTGGCCCAAATTCAAATCTGCTATTTTTCTTAAAGGCCTACCTATCAGGTCTACTTTGTGTCCTCAAATGCCTTTTGGTGTGGGTCCATGCCCTGGAGACTAGGTCACTTACTTCACCCTTTCCCAACAGTTAATCAGTTAACAATAGTTGCTTAGCTAGCTAGCGTTTGGGTCTTGCCCACGTCTGCTCTTCCATGTTGGGATTTTGTTTGGCTTGAGTTTCTGTGGCTCTTATGTGTGCTGTTACAACTATTCAACTGTTGTTAGTTCATATGAGTAACTGTATGTTTGGAAAACAGTATTTTTGGGTAGTCATCCACCACCTGTGGCTCCTACCATCTTTCTGTCCCCTCTCCTGCAAGGATCACTGTGCTGTGCCTTGGGAGATGAGGGTGTGGGGGTATGGTATAAACACCCCATTCGGGGCTAAGTAGTCCACAGTCTCTTATTCTCTATGCACTGACCAGCTGTGCATCTCTATTTTAATCACCATCCGCTGCCAGAAAATCTTTCTCTGGGGCAAGTTGAGAGATGCACTTGTCTACAGGTATAGCAGTAAATCATTGGGAGACAGTTAATACTATTTCCATTTAGCAGAATACTAGTCCTAGGTTGTCCTCTATGGCCTGTGACCTCTCTAGCCACAGTTTCCTAGGCATGATGTCAGTGCCAGGGGTGGCTCCCTCTTGTGGAGTGGACCATATATTCAATCAGCTCCTTTGGACCATGTTTGCATCACTTTCCCAACCTAGTTTGTGTGCTTAGATATTACACACTATGTGCAGTCTTAGTGCTCAGTGTTAGGTTAAGCCACTTGGAGCCCTAGCTTCAGTCAAGCTGCCCTTTCTCACTGGCCTCTTGGGAGTTGACAAGGGCCTTCTCCCCCTGCCCCCCACCTATGAGAGGCCCACTAATACTAACTTCGCAGTATTCTACTGTCTTGGGTCATCTCCCATTTTTAGAGAATCCTTTAATTCATCTCAAATTTTTTCTAATTTGAATGTGACCTCTAATTCCTGATACATCATTTCCTCATTCAATCTTTGAAACAACTGTGTGAGTTAAGTATCATTTCCATTTAACATATGATGCTGCTGAAGCTTAGGCAAATTAAACTCATTTCCCAAAGTCAATTGCTTAATAAATGACAATGTCAGGACCAGGATCCCATTTTTTTTTTTTTCTGGCTCCAAAGTCCATGGCCAGTTGAACCAGCCATGTTTCTGTTATTTCCTCGCATTCCTTAGAACATGCTTCTCAAAGGCAGGGCCAGCATTGATTGATCTGAGTAAATAAGTTCCTTACACGGTAAGTGAGGCATACATTAGAGAACAGTTTAAAAACTTTCTACCAAATACAATTATAACTGAAGGTTACTTTTAGAAAGCATAAACACGACTTAATACAGTATTTCACATCATATAATTTGAATCTATTGTTTTATTATATGGTAATAATCTTATTTCTCATGAATTGGCTGCCAAAACTTTGCACACAGTGAATGAGTGAAAGGCCATTAGCGAGTGGTGGCGGGAAGGGAGGGCGACTCATGAGCCAGTCTGGGTAACTGTTCTGGTTGATTTCTTTAGTTCTCTCTTCTTTTCTCTCTCCGGGTTTCTCTGACATGTAAAGCGCTCTGGGACTCTGGCTACAGATGAAAGAAGTAGATTTTTGTTTTGAGAGAGGCTGAAGGGAGGTGGGAGTGTTTGCAATGTTTTGAATTTAGTTCTGTTCCTGCATTACAGAATCCGATTTCCTACAGAAAAGTTCAGCATCTGTTTTGTGATTTGATGAATGGCTTTGAGCTGTTAATTTAATTGCTTCCTAGTAAGACACTAATGACCTTTTTGTTCCACTAAATACTAGTGTGTTTAGTTATAAATTAACCATAACTAAACACTTGGAGCTCCAATACTTAACAATTCATATTACTTAGGTTCAGGTTGTAGCAGCTAGAGTTGGCATTGTATATAGCCTATGGATTTAGCTGCTAAAATCTGTATTTGGAAGGAGGGCCATTAAATTTCTCATAGCAGCAAAACTCGGGGAACGAGCCCACCATGATATGAGTAGACAAAGAGAACATAGTAGAAAAAATACCTCAACACATTTGTAGGTCTGAAAAATCTCATTGATATGTTCAGACTAGAAGCTGCAGAGCTGGATTTAGGGGTTTTTCAGTCCCAATTACTTGGTAGAGTTTTGTTCTTTGGGTGGTCACCAAGTACATGGTAGAAGCAGAGTAGTTAAAACTAAAATTGGGGGCTGCCATTTGGGGCTGTCACAATTATTTATTGATCACCAGGTTCCAAATGTTCCTTCAAGAGCGAGGACATATTTATATACTTCATGGGAATAAATATCAGTTCACCACTTTTCTGCCTGTTTTGGCATAGTGACTGAGTGTTGGTTTGATTGGTAATTGAAAATGGGCCAATGCAGCTCCCCCGGATCCTTGCTGGCTTCCTTTTGGAATCCTTCCAGGCAAGATATTCCCCCAAAGACTTTCAGTTAAATGGGAGGTCACAGAAATCTGAGGTCCACCTTTGGTAACTGAACTTACACAATTGCTTGGAATGTCTGCTCTGTTATGAGATTTATTCCCTGTCTTCTGTAAAACAACACTTTCTCATCAACTAAGAATTCTCCCCAAGCTCCAAGAGAAATATTTTTGGAAAACTAATGATATTTGATTTTCTAAAAACTGAGACTAAGATAAGGTGCATGTTTGGGAAAGAAAAAGGCAAGAATCTTAACTCTCCATGTCTAGCTGAGGCATATGTGGTTCCCAAAGTGTCTACAAATTGAGAAGCTGCAAGAAATTTAAAGCAAGATGTAGCTTGAGAGGAAAGAGCTGTGCTGCTAGAGGACTGACTTCCGACAGAGGGACTGGATCCTGTGATAAGGACAGCTTGAGAAGCCAGGAGACATTCCTTAGAAGGAATCAATGTCCTTAAAATTGTGGATGGTGAAGTTGGAATGAAGGACTAAGCGGAGTGTAAGCCAAACCTTTGGTTCTTTTTTTCTTGATCATCCCCATTGTCAAACTAATATCTATTTAATAAATTCTATTTAATAAATATATCATATATTTAGCACTTCAATGACTCTATTATGCTTTAGGCAAAGTGATAACTAATCATTGAGGTTAAAATTTAATCATTTTAAATGAAGTCTGTAAGGATTGATATTGTTAAACTTCAGACTCTTTATCTCTTTAGCTATTAGAAAAGAACATTAACCACTTTTTAAAAATGGTGGCTAAAACTTATTTTTTCTGGAAAGTGGTATAGCTGAGCTTAGAACTTCCTCATAGCTCTTCATCTTAAACATGGCCATGCAGTTCATATGAAGAATGGATTCAACATTTCTCAAGGTGAAACTCCACTGAACATGAAATCCATCAGCAAACACTGCTAGCTCAACTTTATGAAGAAATCCAGAATTAGACTGCTGCTAGCCTCCCTATAGCTATGACCAACTCTCAGGAGTACTTCCAGATGATCTTTGGGACTTGAGTTCTGATTTTGTTCATTCTCACCTCAAACCTTTACTTCAAGGCATATGAAGTTACTTCTCTGTTCGAAACCGTGAAGAGCTTCTTATGTCATTCAAAGCTTCCAAGGCTCTCCATAATCTTGCTCTTCCTCTTAAATCTCCTGACCGTTCCTATCCAGACACTCCGCCCTCCTTGTCAGCCACCAAATGTATTGCAGTCATTGTAATTCTGTGCATTGTCCAAAATACTCATCTATATGATGTTTTCTCTCATTTATAACTTTTTTTCACTACTTGTTGACATTCTTATTCTTGACAAAATAGTGTCTAGACAGAATCCTCGGAAATCTAACACATTAACAGGTACTTGAAGTAATTTTTCTGATAATCTAAGATTCATTAGATAAGATCACAGTGGTATTTGTTTGAGAGGTGATTATCTGCACTTACTTTGGTTGGTCATTTCTGAGGGCTCCACCTTATGCCCTTTGGATTATGTTTTCCAATATGGCTAATTTTAGTATTTTGAGTACTAGATTCTGAGACTTTTAATCCTTTTAGAAGAAGACTCTTCCCACAGCTTCAGGTGATGTTTCATATGTAGCTGTGGGCCTGTGTTTAACCCCTGGTTGCTTGGTCTTGTACTCTAGTCTAGGAAGTGATGCAAAACAAGAAACAGACCCCAAATCAGCCATATTGAAAGTGAAGACGTGGAAACCATAATATAATGGTCTCTGAAATGAATGAACCAAGTGAAGTTAATGCTAGACTAAAAATCAAGCCTAGCAAGTACAAGATAAAGAACAATACACAAAATGAATTTTGCTTCTATGAAGTTCTAATAAACAATCAGAAATTAAAATTTTAAGGTGTCTGTTTATAATAGGATAGAAACTATTAAGCCCTATGTGATAGGTTTGATAAAATAAAATGTACAAAGCCTTTTGCCCCCCAAACAGTTGATAGAATCTTAGACATATTAACCCAAAATATGACATCCTGACATTTCAAAGAAATATCAGGCCTTTTCTCACCCTCTGATCTGAACTAAGACATGAGCCTCATTTGGGAAGTGGTCTCCTTATACTTAGAGGGAAGAAGCATCTTGTTTCTGAAGACACAGTGATACACTGAAGAATCTCAACAAGCAGGACTTGCTGACATTTACTTTGACAAGGGTACAAAAGCAATTAAGTGAAGTTCCTTTAACAAATGATGTGTGGGATCAACAGCGTTAGACATATGCCTTGCTTCCTAGAATACACACACACACACACACACACACATGCACACACGCACGCACACACGCACACACACACACACACACACACACTACAATGAAGCAAACTCTGAATCACAGCATCCCTCTTTGTACCATATACAAATATTAGCTCAAAATACATCAGGGACTTAAATGTAAAGCTTAAAATGTGGAAGAAATTCTCTGAAATCTCTGTGATTTAGATAAGTTCTCACAGGTGGCATCAAATTAATCATTCTTAAAGGAAAAGCTGACCAATTGGACTTCATTAACATGAAAAAGTGCTGATCAAATACATTTAAGAAAATGGGTAAGACACACATACAGGGAGAAAATGTTTGCAAGTCATAGTCAGTGAAAGACGTACCTAAAGAGTGTGAAGAAATTTCAGAATTCAATGTTAAATATCAAATTGCCAAAGTTTTAAAAAGTGGCAAAAATTTGAATATTCTACCAAACAGAGATAACCGACCGGCATGTAAACATACAAAAACATTAATATCATTGGCAACTCTGGATCCAACATAAGAAAATAGCACATTTATTTACTGCAATGGTTGAGAAACATCAAGCAAACATCTGATCACCTCATGCAAAGCTGAAAAACAGAGCAACTGGGACAATTGTGTGTTCTTGGTGGGAACCTCAAAATGGCACAACCCATTTTTAGAAACAGTTTTACAATCTCTTAGAAATGTATCTAATAGTCTCCCAGAAATTGACTGTAGTTTTATTTGTTAGAGCAAAATTGGGAAAAAACTCAACTGTTTATTAATAACGTATATAGTAATGTGTATACATCATTAGTAATGATGAATAAACTTACACAATAGAATACTACTCAGCAGTTAAAAAGGAAAAATAAAGATATGATAGTAGGCAGAGGACCAGTCAAAAGAAGGGGTCAGCAGGAACGAGAGGGGGTAACGGAAGGCAGTGGGTGGGGGTGAATAGGGTCACAACACATACATAACTATGAAATTTTCCAAAAAAGCTAACTTTAAAATTTATGAAATGATAAGTGTGAGTGCAGGAATGAGTGTTAAAGTGATTGTGGTGAAGTCAGAGAGCAAAGAATAAACTTAAGAAAATGTGAATAGGTGTAGAGTGAAGTACAGCAGGACAGTGGTTGCCTAGAAAGTGGGGTGGGCGAGGTAACGACGTGCAGAAAGATGGCTTCCAAAATGCCTCCCAGAAATGCTGGTGAATTATGGATACCTAAACTGTCTTGATGTTGACAATGGTTTCATATTGGATACACATCAGAAATGCTTAAATATACACTTTAAGTCCAAGTGGCTTGTCATGTCTCATATATCAATAAGGGAAAGTATAAAAGCATAACTTAGATTTAAGATATTAGAAGAATGGATTTGCCATTAACTGTGGAGAGTAGGTTTAAGAAAAGATTAAGAGTTCACCTTTGGGGCTGGAGAGATGGCTCAGTGATTAAGAGCGCCAACTGCTCTTGCAGAGGACCCAGGTTCGATCCCCAGCACCCACATGGCAGCTGAGAACTGTCTTTAACTCCATTTCCAGGGGAATCCAACGCCCTCTTCTGACCTCCGCGGCATTGCATGACATGGGTGCACAAACCTACATGCAGACAGTATACTCATACATATAAAAAATAATAAGTAATAAATAATAATAAAAATATAATAAAAATAAATAATAATAAAAATAATAAGTAATAAAAATTTAAATAAAAGAGTTCACCTTTGCACCTATTTGAGGGGTTTGGTAGACCCTCAGATAAGTGATCAAGTGAACAGTTGAAAATCAAACTCTGGAGTTCAGTAAAAAGACTTGGCCTGGAGATGATTGGTAGTGTCTAGAGATGGGGGAGGGGTGCCTGGAGATGACTGGGGGTGGCTGGCAAATGGGTAGTATTCAAAGTCTTGGGAAGTTTGCAGTTGCCTTCAGAAGTACATTCCTGAATCAGCTAATATTCTCTATCTACTGTACATTTCTTTTTTTATATGTATGAGTGTACTGTCTGCTTTTTGTGTGTTTGTGTGTTTGTATATGTGTATATATGAATTCTTGAATGCCATGCTGTATGTGTGGAAGTCAGAGGACATCGTGTGAGACTCAGTTTACTATTTCTACCATGTGGGTCCTGGGTATCAAATTCAGGGTTGGCAGAAAGTTCCCTTATCTGCTGAGCTATCTCACAGGTCCTCTTTCTCACTTTTAAATGACATACAGCAATCCATATTTATGGATATTATAAATAATGCTTGAATCAGGAAAATAAGCATTTTAGTCTCGGCAAATATATATTTCTTTAAGCTTGGAGACTTTGAATTCCTCTATTTTGGTTCTTTTAAAAATATGTAGACAGGGGCTGGAGAAATGGCCTAACGGTTAAGGGTGCCGACTGCTCTTGCAGAGGACACGGGTTCAATCCCCAGCACCCACATGGCAGCTAAGAACCGTCTTGAACTCCAGTTCCAGGGGAATCCGAGGCCCTCTTCTGACCTCCGCGGTATTGCATGACATGGGTGCACAAACCTACATGCAGACAGTACATTCATACACTTAAAAAAAAAATTATGTAGACAGGGGTTGGAGAAATGACTCAGTGGTTAAGAGCATTCGTTGCTCTGGCAGAGGACTTGGGTTCCATTCCCAGCACCCACGTGGCCATCTGTAACTACAAGTTCCAGGGTATCCAACACCATCTTCTGATCTCCACAGGTACAAGGCACACTACATGGCATAAATATATACGTGCAGGCAAAACACATAAAATAAAAATAAATAAATAAAATAAATAAATAAATAAAATAAAATAAAATAAATAAAATAAATAAAATAAAAATAAATAAAATCTTAACATTATATAATATACATATGTGCAATTACCGAAAACTGTAGTCTGGTTACTAGGCTATGGAACACTGAAGTATGCCTCTCCTTTGTAAGTTTCTTGTGCCCATTTTCCAGCCTCTGCATCACTCCTCTACTAACCTTCCTAATTTCCATTTTTAAATAAATCATAACTAATTTCTTATGATAATTCTATTTATTTTACTTATGTGCATGTGTGTGTGCCTATTTGTCTGTATAATTACCACATAGTGAAGGTGTCCAGGGAGGCTGGAAGAGGGGACCACGTTCCCTGGAGTTACAGGTGATTGTGAACAACTTGGACCAGCTAAAGTTCTTAACTTTTCAGTTGTGGTGACTCCAGACCCTGAACCCCTAATTTCTTTTGTCTGTTTTTTCCCTTTATTATTTTTTTAATTTTTTAATTTATTTATTTTCTATGTGTATGAATGTACTGTCTGCATGCAGGTTTGTGCATCCATGTCCTGCGGTGCTGTGGAGGTCAGAAGAGGGTGTCGTATTCCCCTGGAACTGGAGTTCTCTTGGAATTGGAGTTACAGACGGTTCTTAGCCGCCATGTGGGTGCTGGAGATCGAACCCGGGTCCTCTGCAAGAGCAGTCGGCGCTCTTAACTGCTAGGCTATCTCTCCAGCCCCCTCTTTTTTTAAGATTTTTATTTATTTTTTTATGTGTATGGATGTACTGTCTGCATGTAGGCTTGTGTACTGTCTGCATGTAAGTTTGTGCACCAGTGTTGTGCAATGCTTCGGAGGTCAGAAGAGGGTGTATTCCCCTGGAACTGGAGTTAAAGACGGCTCTCAGCTGCCATGTGGATGCTGGGGATCGAACCTGAGTCCTCTGCAAGAGCAGTCAGCACTCTTAACCACTAGGCCATCTCTCCAGCCCCCTTTATTTTTAGCCCCCCCCCCCTTTTTTTTAATAGACAGGGTCTCCCTGTAGTTCCAGCCCTCCTGGAACTCGCTTTATAGGCCTGGCTGGCCTCAGTGTCACAGAGATCTGCCTCCTTCTGCCTCCTGAGTGCTGAATTTAAAGGTGTGCACCACCACGCCCAGCCTTAATCTTTAATAATCGATTCTCTCTTCCTCTATGAAACCATTTATTTATACACTCTCTTCTTCTATGAAACCACTTATTTCCCAAGGACAGCAATGTTTACTGTCTCTGGACTACTTACTAAAGCTGGAGTGGGCTGGCTTGTGAAGGGTGCTGGGGGTCTACCAAAGAGCTTCCTTTAGTGAGGGAGCTGGGGAGCTAGTGCTTAAGAGTCCTTGCTAATGACCTAGTAATGGTCTTAATGGAATTTCAATGAAGTGCGACGTTCTCTGCTGACTTCTCAACAGAGTGTGAAGTATGGTAAAGTACGTGAGAAAGTCACTCACTCCTGTAAATTTGTCTCTTTCTGTGTTTGCAGAATCAAGAAATACTGCCAAGTGCAGCTTTGGCTTCCTTGTCAGTACCAATCCACCTAGGGAGTGTGAGTCCCACACAACCTTTTTTATCTTGGCCTAGCAAGTGTGATAGAGAAAGACACACCTGCCATGGACGTGGGATCAGTCCCTTCCCTCAGAAGGAGCCAAGCAGATCCAAGCCCTGGGCTCCGCAGAGTGCAGCCTGCTTTCCTGTACCTGTCTTGCTCAAGACTTCTCTCCTCACCTGGGAGGGGATTACCACTGCTCACAGCCTTTTTTTTTTTGCTTCCTGTTCCTAATACATTTTGTGGAGAGGACTTTGTGTTCTGAATGTGTCCTTCCAATTCCTGGGAGAAAATATTTCCAGGTAATTGACATTGATACTGTCATTGAGATTTACTGCTGTGCTAAGCTATTTTGGGTTGTGCATTTATGCTGAGAAAGATTCAGGACAAGATACCTTTCCTTATAATGTTGAATGAGTAACAAATGCAGAGTTTTCCATGTTATGAAATCTGTTTTCTTCTGTCTTTCTTTGGTGGCATCTAATAGATTTGCAGGGCACAGGCTGGTCAAATGTTATTTCATGCTCCAATCTCTGAGGCTCGGTGTCTACGCCCTTTTTGTCAACTCCTTAGTACAAACACTACAGGGTACATTGAGGCCACTGAAAATTCCACTCTAGGGTGGAATTCAGCCCAGGGCAAGGCAGTTGTGCCTTAGGCTCAGTCATTAAGCTTTAAGGTGATATGAATGAATCCATCTCATAGATATAAACTGTACAGAGGGTTTTAGTGCTGTGGCAGATTAACAAGTGACTGTTTTGGATTGGGTTCCTTGGAAACAGACTCTGGAGTGGAAATTCGAATATAGAAGGCTTATTGGGAAGAGAGAGGGGAGTGAGGGCCGCAGGAGAGGGTGAGCAGAGTGTCTCAGCTGTGCTGTAGGGGGAGCTTCAGCTTGTGCCATGTTGAGCTCTGGATTTACAGTAGCCATGTATTTGTTCCAACTGGGGCCAAATGGCTGGAACTGCACATTCATGTTGACCAGCCATTGCATACAATAACAATATGCTTTGTAATGACCTGCTAGCTTGTATGCTATATTGTCGTTATTTTAAATCATCACAGCACCCCACTAAGTGAGAAATGTTCCCATTTGTCTTAAAAAGTTGATTTTTTTTCTTCAGAAAGATAAGGTAAATCGCTGTAGATCACATAGCCAGTGTCTGGTCCATACCATGTCACTGTGTTCTTTCTCTTCTGACATGTCTTACCGAGCTTCCTAAACACACCTTGCTTTTCCTTAGCTCTTTCCATCTGTGCAACGCTGTTCTCTTGACCTGGGATATACTGTCTTGTCTGCCTATGCAAAGTTCACCCTTCAAGGTTTATTTGGAAGATTGCTTCCTCTGTGATGCTTTTCTGACCCAAGGTGCTTCACAAATCTTTCTTCACTCTTTGCCTATGAGCTCAGAACATTTTATATGGTACCCAACAGGTGACGGTTAGACATTTATTATGTGAATGCATGGCTTTACAACTTTATATGGTACCCAACAGGTGATGGATAGACATTTATTATGTGAATCCATGGTTTTACAACTTCAGTCGCATTGCTGTGCTGTGGAGTGTGCTGCATGCCTTCTTCTGAGTGGCTGCCCAGACCTTTGAACCACTTTGCTTTCTGGGAGTTCCTGAGTTTTTGTCAACTTGACACAAAGCTAGATACACCTGGATAGAGAGTCTCTACTGAAAATTTTCCATCATCTAGGTGACCTGCGGGTATGTCTATGGGGCGTCTTCTTGATTGCTTATTGATGTAGGAGGGCCCCTTCCCTGTGGTGGCCAGTGTCATCCCTCGGCTGACGGGCCTGTGCCAGCCAGAGGGGGCAAGGCAGGAAACAGCATTCCTTTATGGTCCCTGCTTCAGTTCCTGCTTCCTGGTTCCTGCCTGGGCTTCACTTGATGATAGACTGTAACATATAAGCCAAGAAAGCCTTTTCAAGTTGCTTTTGGTCTCGACATTTATCATAGCATCGGAAAGCAGACTAGAACATTCCCTAAATGAATCATGAGACGTGTACCCAAAGCTGTCTTCTTGGGGAGCCAATCGAAGAATCATCATAAGAAATATTGAATACTGCTACTGTTTTCAAGTTCAGACAATCTTTTAGTGTTCAATTTGTCTTGGTTGTTTTGGTGTTGTTTTGAACACAGAATGCCACTTTTGTCCTGTGATCCCGAGCTTGTTCAAGATCTAAGTGGCATCTATAGTCATTGTGTATCTGTTCTAGTTTGTCTTCTATTGCTGTCACAAAACACTCTGACCGACACCAACTTGGGGAGGAAAGGGTTTATTCAGCTTACATCCCCTGGGTCACAGTTCATCACTTAGGGAGCCCAAGGCAGAAACTCAGGGCAGGAACCTGGAGGCAGGAGCTGAAGCACAGGCCATGGAGGAATGCTGCTTACTGGCTTGCTCCCCTGGCCCATGCCCGGCCTTCCCTCTTATACAGTACACAACAACCTGCCCAGGGTGGCACCACCTATAGTGGGCTGGGTCCTCCCACATTGCTCGACAATCAAGACAATACTCCACAGATGTGGCCACAGGCCAATCCAATGGAGCCAATTCCCCAATTGAGGCTCCCTCAACCCAGGTGTGTCAAGTTGACACTAAAGCTATCCAGCACAATTGACCCCTTGTCAACTTGACACACAAAACACATCACTATTAAACCACCACCTTTCCAGTTCTTATCCCCAAAGTATGATGTTAACATTAATCACAACCTAAGACAGTACAACCTTAAAAGCCCCACAGTCCTTAAAATGTCCAAACACTTAAAAGTTCACAGTCTATTAAAAGTCTCTTAACTGTGGGCTGCTGTAAAATCCAAAACAAGTACTGTCTTATTTCAAAGGGAAGAATCAGGCACTCTCAAACAAAACCTAAGTCCAGCAANTTTTATCTTTTATTTTATTTTCTTAAGGCTTCCTACATAGAGCCTGGATTTCAGTTTGGGGAGGAACACTGATTTCGGTGATGAGTTGAGCGATGGGAGCTCTGCCCTTTGCGGGGGGGTGGACGTAGGTGGGGGGGTTGGACGAAGGTGCTCTTGTAGAAGGGCTGGACAGAGGAGCTTGCCCTTGAGTTCTCTGGCTCTTTGACCTCTAATGACATGGTGACTCTCTTTCCTGAAGGATGCAGCAACATTGATGATGTTCATCATCTTCGAAATGATCTTCATCATCTTCGAAATGGAGAGTTGCCCGCATGGGATGCTGTACCTCTGTGCATCTTGGTCTTGGACTTTCAGCTTCCACACTGAAATAAATTTCTGGCTTTTTCTAAATTATCCATTGTGATGGCTAATATTGACTGACATTTCGACGGGATCTAGGCTCACCTAGGAGACAAACTTCTGGGGAACGCTTGAGGAATTATCTAGATTAGGTTAATTATTCTGGGATGCTCCACCTTCCTTAACTATGGGTGGCACCATTTTATGGGCTTGGTTCCTGGATTAAATAAAAAGGACAATACAAAGGAACAGCAGCATTGACTGATCTCTTTCCTTCCCAGCTGTGCACACAGGGTGACCAGATGACTCAGATTCAGGCTTGACTCCCTGGCATGATGGACTGTACTCTGGAGCTGTGAGCTAAAGTGAACTCTGTCTCCTTAAGTCTCTTTTGGCTGGGTATTTTAGCATAGCAACATGACAAATAACATGGAAATTCTTGGATACTTTAGTAAGAGATTAAGACAATGGGTGTACAGGAATAACTAATGCTGAGCTCAGAAGTCACTGTTTCCACTCAGGCATAGGTTGAGTGTATGTGTTCCTGTGTGTGTGTGTGTGTGTGTGTGTGTGTGTGTGTGCGTGCGCGCGTGTGTGTGTGTGGGGGGGTGGTCTTTTATCATTTATTGTGTATTCCTTTTGTGTGGATGCATGTACGTGTATGTGTGGTATGTGTCTGTATTTGTGCATGTGTGTGCCTGTGTTCGTACATGTGGAGTCAGCCAGACGTCAACCTCAGTTAGTTTCCTTAGTTGTTGTCTACCTTGGTTTTTGAGACAGTCTCTGACTTTTACCTTGAACTCACCTGTTTGTCTAGGCTGGCCTGCCGGTGATCTCCCTGTCTCTACCTGCTTGGTTCTGGGATTACAAGTGTATGCTACCTTGTCTTGCTTCCTTGTGAGTTCTGGGCTTCGATCTCTGCTGCTCACACTTGCATGGCAAACCCTTAACTAACTGAGCCATTCTTCAGCTCCATTGTGTGTTGTGTTTCTTACCTTGCAGAGCTAAGTCAATTTCAAGCATGAATCTTAAATGTTTCTTCTAAGCATTTCTTTCCTTTTAGGTGTCCACGCTCATAAACACAATGTGCCTTAAATATTAATCTACCTTTGTTATATAATAAAAAGCATCCTATTGTCTTCTTACTTTATATTAGCCTTTTTGAGACATAATATCAAAAGCACCAAAATGCTACATAATATATATATATATATATATATATATATATACATATACATATATATATATATATGTATATATATATTCTTTTGTTTTTTCTATTTTAAAATTCCTTTGCAACAGACAAAGTGACAACACATGGGTGATTCCTTGGGAGACATTTATTAAATCATCCCCCCAGGGTCAGTCTGCTTCTTTTCCTGGTCAATAATACAATAAAGTATGTTTTTCAGAAGTTTATATAGAGGTGAAGTTTTCTTTCAAACTTTTAGAGAGTACCCCATTTTTCTAAAAGCTTTACACATTAAGTTCTCCTTTTCAAATGTGTCTCCATATCTGTTCTTGGCTTACTTTATTCTGGCTTTCTAGTCCTGTTTACTTATTCTTTGGATTACCAATTAACTCAATCATACCCAACACCCAGATTTTGTGTCTTTGTCATCATTGCCTACAAATACTTGGTAAGTGTATGCACATTGATTTATTTAAGGCATGTTTAAGGACAGACCACTGCAGTGTTGCATACTTTGGAGTCAGTGTAAATTTGGGAGGGTCTTATTTGAAGATGCATGTACTCATGAATCTCTGCCCAGCTTTTAGTGTTCTGCTGTAAATTCAGAGCACAATGTGGCAGAGCGACTGCTTGGAACTTGGTGAAACCGGCATGGTCACTGGGCCATCCGGGGCAACTGGAGTAGATAGAGTGATAGTGGTCAAAGAGATGGGACATCTTCTCAAGGCCACCAAAGGCTGGTGTGTTTTTTTTTTTAAAACAATCTGGTACCTGAGCTAAATTATCAAGGAGAAAATGGAGTTACTTTGAGTGAAGGTGTGCAGAGGTGTTGCTGGCAGAGGGAATGCTATGATTACAAGTTTTGCAATAGTATGATATATTTATATACATTTTTAATTACAAATCTTAAGTATGAATAAAAATTTGATATTTCTATAGTGGAATGGAAAGATAGACGTTGGAATAATGGCAAGCAGAGAGAAGATCTGTGGGAGACATCAATAAAGCTGTGCATGCTGGGGGCTGGAGAGATGGCCAGCGGTTAAGAACGCCGACCGCTCTTACAGATAGGACCCGGTTGATCCCAGCACCCACATAGTGGCCAAGAACTGTCTGAACTGCAATTCCAGGAGAACTCTAGTTCCAGGGAATCCGACACCCTCTTCTGACCCCGCAGCATTGCACACGCGGGTGCGCAAACTTGCATGCAGACAGTAAGTACATCATACACATACAGAAATAAATAAAATTACAATTTTCCCCCCTTTAAATATGACAGGGTCTTACTGTGGCTTATAACACTCCTAACCTGTAGGGATGTAAGCTTGTGCATCAGCCATGGGTTATTTCCCAAGGGGAGAGCCAATAGCCAATTAGATTTGGGAATATAGATTAACATATCCAAACATGTGTCTATGCTAAGTAACCTACCATAACTATTAGTGCTGCTTAAATACCACTATATACTAATTGCTTGTTCTTCATTAGTAGGATCGAAAGGGTTATTCCTGGAAACTGTCAGCCCATGAAAGGAAACAGCCAGAATTGACCAGAGTCCAATCAACAGCTCTCAGAGAGATGGACGTTTACACCTCTCATCCACCTGTGCCCCTTTTCTAAGCCTAGGGAAACACCGGCGGAAGAGGGGGCATGGTAGAAGTAAGGGCTGCGATGGGGGTGAATGGTGAAACTACAGCAATGTAACTGGACACTCATTTGATCAACTTGATTGAACAAACAACCTGTCACCCCCCCCACTGGATGGTGGGGTGTAGGTGTTTGGCACAACAGCCTGCAGAAGGTTTTGCATGAAGGATGCTTGTACTCATGGATTATCACTTATAGCTAAAAATGAAAAAAAAACTGAGAGAAAGATGCAGGACAGTTATGGCAGAATGCATGATATGGGGATGGGTGGGGGGGGGGGGAAGGGAAAGGGAAATAAGCCTGAACTGAATTGGAAAAAAATGTATAAATGACAAAACATCAATAAAAAACTAATTTATTAGAAAAAAAAAAAGAAAGAAATAAATTAAAAATTTAAAAATTTAAAAAGCTGTCTATGCTATGAACAGGCAGCTTGGTTTTCATTTTATACACAACAGAGAGCCACTGGAAGATTTGGCATGAGAAAGAGAGCCACTGGAAGATTTGGCATGAGAAAGGATGGGGCTCTGAGATTCAAATCACATTCTAGGGCATGGGGAAACCACATCAGAAGGGAGTAAGTTCTGGCTTTGGAAAAGCAGGTTAAAACTGGCTGCTGTTGCCCAAAGACAGAGTGAGGATGACTGAGACATGGATGGAGGCAGAGTCAAAGAAGTGGGTCGGCCCAGGACTCTGTAGGGAATGGTTGTGAAAGATTGTAGACTGGTTGTGCCGTCATTTATCATGAGTGGGTATAGATACAGCCTCAGTAGTCATACTTGAAAGGAGAGAGACATCATCCTTGCTGAAGCGATGCCCAGGGCCTCTGCCCACTGTCAGTACATTGCAAGGCATCTGATTCCACAGGGTTCACGCTCACAAGACACCAGATTTCCTGCAGTGGGTCCAAAGCAATCTTTACTCACCAAGTTTTCTCTTTTCTCCTCCTGAATATTGGAGGCTTAATTCCAGTGAGGAGAGCTGTCATTTCTCCCAGACAGGAAGCCTGANGTCTCTGAACTCCCAGGGCACACTTCCACTCCTGGCTTTTTACATAGGTCTGGGGATCCTGAAGCAGGGCCTCATATTTGCAGGACAAGCAATTTGTGAACTAAACTGTCATTTCCCTTTCCCTTCTTTCATTATTCTTTTTTTTTTTTTAATGCTAGTGTATGAGTGTTTTGCCTGCATGCGGGTAGGTGCACCTACATCATGCAATGCCCGAAGAAATCAAAAGAGGGTATCAGATTCCCCTGGAGCTGGAGTTTACGGATCGGTCCTCTCAGAGACTAGTACACTTCTGCTGAGCCATCTCTCCAACCCCACTTTTCATTATTTCTTGAAGAAGTTTTAAAGACAGGCTTTTTCTACTTTGATAAAACAAAATACCAAAACCAACTTGGAGAGGAAAGGGTTTATTTGGCTTACACTTCCACATCACAGCCCACCTTTGATGGAAGCCAGAGGAAGAACTCAGGCCAGGAACCTGGATGCAGCAGCTGAAGCACAGACCGAGAGAAAACACACTGACTGGCTTGGACTTCTGACCTCTATTCAGCTATTTTCTTATATAAATCAGACCACCTGCCCAGGGGTGGCACCACCCACAATGCACTGGGCTTTCCCACATCACTCAACAATCAAGAAAATGCCTCACAGATATGGCTTCGGGCCATTCCAATAGAGGGAATTCTCCACTTAGGGTTCTCTCTCCCCAGCTAGCTGTGTCAAGTTGACAACTGAAGCCGACCATAACAGGTCTCAGTCTGTGGTCCCAGACTGTCTGGAATTTGCTTCAACGTTTGCTCCTCCTGCCTCAGCATCCCATGCACTTGGATTGGAGGTGAGCACTACCATACATGATTTCTCTGCTTCACGATGACCTGCTGCCTCTTGGAGCCATCCCTCTACTCCTGGATGCTAGCGTAGATCCCCACCCTCTCATGGTTGCTTCTGATACTCCTGAGTAGTTATCTACTCCTTTTACAAACCTAGCACAATGCACATCAGAGGCCTGACGTCCCAGCTACCTGATTCCAGAGGCAGAGACTGCAACTCAGCTACTACCTAGCACAGCACCAGCACATAGAGTTGATTCTTAATAAATATTTTAAATAATTTTATGAATCAATTTTTAAAATGTTCAGTTTTTCTTTAGGCAGCTCTAGAAGTTTCTATAAAATACACATCTATCAGCACTCTTGGGCAAAGACAACATCCCCTGTTAGTGAGACTAACGCTCCAAATTCAAAGAACAACCCCCTTGACCTCTATGGAAGCAGATTTCTTTGAGGGGCCCATGTTCCAAGGGCAGAACCACAGGCACGTGAACTGCATCCTAAGCACAGCCCAGGGTGAGAACTCTGTGTAAGTTCCCTGTAAGTTAGACAAGTACTTATAATGAAAGGTTTGTGAGTTCAGAAAGCCCGGGGGTATTCGAAAAGACAATTCAGCTTCCTGTCTGGGAAGAAATGACAGCTCTCCTCACTGGAATTAAGCCTCCAATATTCAGGAGGAGAAAAGAGAAAACTTGGTGAGTAAAGATTGCTTTGGACCCACTGCAGGAAATCTGGTGTCTTGTGAGCGTGAACCCTGTGGAATCAGATGCCTTGCAATGTACTGACAGTGGGCATAGGTCCTGGGCATCGCTTCAGCAAGGATGATGTCTCTCTCCTTTCAAGTATGACTACTGAGGCTGTATCTATACCCACTCATGATAAATGACGGCACAACCAGTCTACAATCCTTCACAACCATTCCCTACAGAGTCCTGGGCCGACCCACTTCTTTGACTCTGCCTCCATCCATGTCTCAGTCATCCTCACTCTGTCTTTGGGCAACAGCAGCCAGTTTTAACCTGCTTTTCCAAAGCCAGAACTTACTCCCTTCTGATGTGGTTTCCCCATGCCCTAGAATGTGATTTGAATCTCAGAGCCCCATCCTTTCTCATGCCAAATCTTCCAGTGGCTCTCTGTTGTGTATAAAATGAAAACCAAGCTGCCTGTCATAGCATAGACAGCTTTTTAAATTTTTTAAATTAATTTTATTTATTTCTGAATGTGTATGAATGTACTTACTGTCTGCATGCAAGTTTGCGCACCCGTGTCGTGCAATGCTGCGGAGGTCAGAAGAGGGTGTCGGATTCCCCTGGAACTAGAGTTCTCCTGGAATTGCAGTTTCAGACAGTTCTTGGCCATCATGTGGGTGCTGGGGATCGAACCCGGGTCCTCTGTAAGAGCGGTCGGCGTTCTTAACCGCTAGGCCATCTCTCCAGCCCCCAGCATAGACAGCTTTATATGATGTCCCCACAGATCTTCTCTCTGCTTGCCATTATTCCAACGTCTATCTTTCCATTCCACTATAGAAATATCAAATTTTTATTCATACTTAAGATTTGTAATTAAAATGTATATAAATATAGTCATACTATTGCAAAACTTGTAATCATAGCATTCCCTCTGCCAGCAACACCTCTGCACACCTTCACTCAAGTAACTCCATTTTCTCCTTGATAATTTAGCTCAGGTACCAGATTGTTTAAAAAAAAAACACACACCAGCCTTTGGTGGCCTTGAGAAGATGTCCCATCTCTTTGACCACTATCACTCTATACTCCCAGTTGCCCAGGGATGGCCCAGTGACCATGCCGGTTTTCACCAGTTCCAAGCAGTCGCTCTGCCACATTGTGCTCTGAATTTACAGCAGAACACTAAAAGCTGGGCAGAGATTCATGAGTACATGCATCTTCAAATAAGACCCTCCCAAATTTACACTGACTCCAAAGTATGCAACACTGCAGTGGTCTGTCCTTAAACATGCCTTAAATAAATCAATGTGCATACACTTACCAAGTATTTGTAGGCAATGATGACAAAGACACAAAATCTGGGTGTTGGGTATGATTGAGTTAATTGGTAATCCAAAGAATAAGTAAACAGGACTAGAAAGCCAGAATAAAGTAAGCCAAGAACAGATATGGAGACACATTTGAAAAGGAGGACTTAATGTGTAAAGCTTTTAGAAAAATGGGGTACTCTCTAAAGTTTGAAAGATAACTTCAGCATCTTATATAAACTTCTGAAATATAATTTATTGTATTATTGACCAGGAAAGAGAAGACTGACCCTGGGGGGATGATTTAATAAATAGTCTCCAAGGAATCACAAATGTGTCACTTGTCTGTGCAAATGGAATTTTAAAATAGAAAAAAGAATATATATATACATATACATATATATATGTATATGTATATATATATTCTTTTTTCTATTTTAAAATTCCATTTGCACAGACAAGTGACACATTTGTGATTCCTTGGAGACTATTTATTAAATCATCCCCCCAGGGTCAGTCTTCTCTTTCCTGGTCAATAATACAATAAATTATATTTCAGAAGTTTATATAAGATGCTGAAGTTATCTTTCAAACTTTAGAGAGTACCCCATTTTTCTAAAAGCTTTACACATTAAGTACTCCTTTTCAAATGTGTCTCCATATCTGTTCTTGGCTTACTTTATTCTGGCTTTCTAGTCCTGTTTACTTATTCTTTGGATTACCAATTAACTCAATCATACCCAACACCCAGATTTTGTGTCTTTGTCATCATTGCCTACAAATACTTGGTAAGTGTATGCACATTGATTTATTTAAGGCATGTTTAAGGACAGACCACTGCAGTGTTGCATACTTTGGAGTCAGTGTAAATTTGGGAGGGTCTTATTTGAAGATGCATGTACTCATGAATCTCTGCCCAGCTTTTAGTGTTCTGCTGTAAATTCAGAGCACAATGTGGCAGAGCGACTGCTTGGAACTGGTGAAAACCGGCATGGTCACTGGGCCATCCCTGGGCAACTGGGAGTATAGAGTGATAGTGGTCAAAGAGATGGGACATCTTCTCAAGGCCACCAAAGGCTGGTGTGTTTTTTTTTTTAAACAATCTGGTACCTGAGCTAAATTATCAAGGAGAAAATGGAGTTACTTGAGTGAAGGTGTGCAGAGGTGTTGCTGGCAGAGGGAATGCTATGATTACAAGTTTTGCAATAGTATGACTATATTTATATACATTTTAATTACAAATCTTAAGTATGAATAAAAATTTGATATTTCTATAGTGGAATGGAAAGATAGACGTTGGAATAATGGCAAGCAGAGAGAAGATCTGTGGGGACATCATATAAAGCTGTCTATGCTGGGGGCTGGAGAGATGGCCTAGCGGTTAAGAACGCCGACCGCTCTTACAGAGGACCCGGGTTTGATCCCCAGCACCCACATGATGGCCAAGAACTGTCTGAAACTGCAATTCCAGGAGAACTCTAGTTCCAGGGGAATCCGACACCCTCTTCTGACCTCCGCAGCATTGCACGACACGGGTGCGCAAACTTGCATGCAGACAGTAAGTACATTCATACACATTCAGANTGAAAAGAAAGGGAAAAGGGAAATGACAGTTTAGTTCACAAATTGCTTGTCCTGCAAATATGAGGCCCTGCTTCAGGATCCCCAGAACTATGTAAAAAGCCAGGAGTGGAAGTGTGCCCTGGGAGTCAGAGACAGGGGGGACACTGGATTCTCTGGCCAGCCAGTCTAGCCAAATTTGTGATCTACTGGTTCAGTGACAGATGCTGTCACACAATGAACAAAATAGGTGGAAAGCAATTGGGGAAGACACCTGATGTTGAGCTTCCTGTTCTACCTGCCAGAACACGTACGCATGTGCACCTACCTGATGTGGGCACATGCAAAAAGACACATGAAAAAGAGTGCACAGGGACACAGCTACAAACACATGACAGTATGGGATGATGGGATGTACTTGTGAGTTTTCTCCACTGACTTACAAACACAGGATGGTGGTCTCTGTGGCCTTACAAACACAGGGGTGGGATTCTTTTTTGCTTTCTTTTGTGTATTTTGTTTGGACACGGAGTCTCCCTGTAGCCCCCAGCTATACTGGAACTGATTATGTAGACCAGGCTGGCCTCCATCTCACAAGTTCACCTTGCCTCTGCTTCCCAAGTGCTGCTATTAAATGTACACACCATCATCAGGCCTGGCAAAGGAAGGGTTCTTAAAACTTAATTTCTTCCTGTAGGAAATAAAACTGTGATGGTTAATCTGTGAACAGGGTGGGATTTATAACCCCACTAAAAGATAAACCTCTGGATGTGTTTATGAGAGTGTTTCCAAGAGGGTTAACTGAGGAGGGAGACCTACCATGAGTGTGGGTGTCACCAGTCCACAGGCAGGGGTCCCCTCATATATATAAAAAGAAAAAGGGAAAGCCTAGCAGAGCACCAACATTGTCTCTCTCTCTGCTTCCTGATCATGGATGTCATGTGACCAGTTCCCTCTAATCCTCTCACCACACCTAGAATTGCTCTCTGGTAATGCTTCCCTTTCTCCAAAGGACTCTGCCTTGAAATCATGAGCCAAGATAGATACTTCTTTACTTCAACTCCCCTTGTCAGGAATGTCATAGCAATCATAGCAATGAGAAAGACAACTGTGGGGGTTTGAATGAGAAAGACCCCCATAGGCTTCAAGTATTCAGACATTTGTCCCAGGTTGGTGGTGTTGTTTTGGGATATCTTAGGAGGTGTGTCCATGCTGGAGGAAGTATATCACTGGTAGGGGAGGGGGCTTAGTGAGTTCAACAAGCCTTGCAGGCTCCAGTTGCTCTCTTTTGACTTCCTGCGCTCATTGGAAGATGTGAACCTTGGCTTTCTGCTCCAGCTCTGGCCACCATGCCTCCCTGCCACAATGGACTCTAATTCCCTGGAACCATCAATCATAAGCTCAAATAAACTCTTCCTTTTATAAGTTCCCTTGGTTATGGTGGCTTTATCACAGCAACAGAAAAGTGACTACTACAGTTTTTTGGTACTGAGAGTGGGGTGTTGGCTGTGAACAACCTGACCATGTGGGTTTTTGGAGAAATGTGGAAGATTTTGGAACCTTGGGCTAGAAAAGCTGTTGACTGCTGTAAGCAGAGCTTAATGGGCCACTCTAGTAGAAGCCTGATAGAAAGCAGTGCTGCAAAACTTGTAGTTCCAGAAGGAAATAAAGACTTAAGCAGCAATCTGGATATTTTGGCAAAGAGTCTGTCTGTAGTTTGCACACAGCCCAAATGCTTGCCTGAGGCTAAGTTGAAAAGAAATGGACTAATTTCTTTGTCAGAGGATATTTCAAGACAGCCTAATGTATAAATGATGGCATGGCTATTAATGGTGAATATTATACAGATCTACAGTGAAAAAGAGCAAGTGGGACAGAAAGAAATGCAGAATGTGCAGTTTGGATCTGAAAAGTGCGGGAGGGGGATTAATGTTGGAGCTAAGGCATGTGAAGGAGAGGCTGCCTTTAGTAAGGAGATTAAAGTGATTAAGGAGAGGCCTAGATATTTACAAGTAAACAATGGAAAAAGTGAGATTAAAGAGGCCTCCAGATTTACAAGTAAACAACAGAAACAGTACATTCAGGGCAAGACCACACCCAGCTAAGCCTCCAGATTTTGAAAGGAAAATACTGAAAGGGCAGAGAGAAGTTGTGAATGTGGTTGAAGTAGGGCAGAGTCTTATATTAATCTCCAATATTAATATAGGACAGCTCCAATATTAATCTCCCTCCTGCACTTTTCCAATCCAAACTGTACAGTTTGCATTTCTTTCTGCCCCACTTGCTCTTTTTCACTGTAGATCTGTATAATATTCACCATTAATAGCCATGCCACCATTTCTACATTAAGCTGTCTTGAAATATCTGGAACTTGCAGCCAATCTTGGCAGTTTCATTCACGTGGTGCTGGCTTTAGAGGCATGAAGGATGCAAGAGTGAAGGGGTCATCAGTTCTTCCTCCGCATTTCAGAGAGCCACTGAGGCCAGGCAGAGTGCAGCAGGGATGTCGCTGCACAAAGAAAGCCCTGATAGGTCATTGTGTGAAGCTGTGAAGCCTGGTTGGCAGTGGAGACCCCAAGAAGACATTAGAGATGCCAGAGCTGTGAGATATTTGCCAAGAAGAGCTGCATACAGGGAGTGGTACCGGCCTAAGAAAGAGATGTACGTTGCAAGCAAAGCTGGAAGAGCTGAGACCTTTTGAAGTAGAGCCCCAGAAGTCACACATTGAGCTACTGGACTTGGTGTTTGCCCTGCTGTTTTGGTCCAGTATTTCCTCACTATGCCTTTATTCCTCCCTTTTGGAATGGGAATGTGTATTCAGTTCCACTGTATGTTGGGAGTATGTAATTTGTCTTTTGATTTTACAGGAGCTTACAGTTTAAGAAATTGGCCTGGGTCTCAGAAGAGACTTTGGACTATAGACTTTTGAATAGAATTGAGACTGATAAAGACTATGGGGGCTTTTAAGGTTGGACTAAATGCATTTTGCATTTTATATGGTCATGAGCCTATGGGGGCCAGGGAGTGGAATGTGGTGGTTTGAATGAGAATGACCCCCATAAGCTTCAAGTGTTCAGACATTTGTCCCAAGTTGGTGGCATTGTTTTAGGAGATATTAGAACGTATGTCCATGCTGGAGGAAGTACGTCACTGTGGGGCGGGCTTAGTGAGTTGAACAAGCCTTGCAGGCTTCAGTTGCTCTCTTTTGACTTCCTGTGCTCACTGAAAGAGGTGAACCTTGGCTTTCTGCTCCAGCTTTGGTCACCATTTCTCCCTGCCACAATGGACTCTAATTTCCTGGAATTGTCAATCATAAGCTCAAATAAACTCTTCCTTTTATAAGTTCCCTTGGTCATGGTGGTTTTATCACAGCAACAGAAAATTGACTAATACAACAACCAATACTAAGACCAAAATAAATGCAATCGAGAACTGAAAGACCAATCAGTACATTTAGCTGTGTGAGGGGTAGCTGAGGGCAGAGCTAGCATGGGCTAACTTTGGGGAAACATAGTGAATCAAATAGAAGTTAAGCTGGATAACTGTCCTGCTCACGAGTCTTCTTTTTCAAACAAATTCACTATGATTTCTCCAACAGCACACTCTTCATGTTCTCCATGCCAACTACTACCCGGGATGAAGCAGTCCATACTTCAGCTTGTGGAGCTCTTCCTTCATGAAAGCCCATGTCAATGGCACCAAATCAGTATTTATCCCCCCTCACCCCCCAGAGTTTGTGTCACAACTCTGTCAGTGGGTGTAGAATTTTATTTTCTTGCTGTGAGCAGTACAAGCAACAGTCCTGCTAAGGGGGGGGAGCACGGGGCCCACCTTGCAGGACGCTGTGGGGGAACTGACCCCTCAGCACAGAGGTCCGTTGGTTACTTTCATAACCCAACCTGAGATGTACTTCCAACCCAGGTCCTAAGCCTGGGAAACGTATGCGTCCCATATGGCTGTGCTAGCCTACGGCCCCAAAACGGCTGGTCTCTGGACAGAGTTCAGCTGATGACCAATCTTAGCATATAACCCACTCATAATTCACTCCACAGATTGGTGACTTGATTAGTCTCCTTCCAACCCTACCAAGCTTGGTGATCTGATAGATCCCATGCAACCCACTAGCCACCAACAAAANAGTTGCTCTCTTTTGACTTCCTGTGCTCATTGGAAGATGTGAACCTTGGCTTTCTGCTCCAGCTCTGGCCACCATGCCTCCCTGCCACAATGGACTCTAATTCCCTGGAACCATCAATCATAAGCTCAAATAAACTCTTCCTTTTATAAGTTCCCTTGGTTATGGTGGCTTTATCACAGCAACAGAAAAGTGACTACTACAGTTTTTTGGTACTGAGAGTGGGGTGTTGGCTGTGAACAACCTGACCATGTGGGTTTTTGGAGAAATGTGGAAGGTTTTGGAACCTTGGGCTAGAAAAGCTGTTGACTGCTGTAAGCAGAGCTTAATGGGCCACTCTAGTAGAAGCCTGATAGAAAGCAGTGCTGCAAAACTTGTAGTTCCAGAAGGAAATAAAGACTTAAGCAGCAATCTGGATATTTTGGCAAAGAGTCTGTCTGTAGTTTGCACACAGCCCAAATGCTTGCCTGAGGCTAAGTTGAAAAGAAATGGACTAATTTCTTTGTCAGAGGATATTTCAAGACAGCCTAATGTATAAATGATGGCATGGCTATTAATGGTGAATATTATACAGATCTACAGTGAAAAAGAGCAAGTGGGACAGAAAGAAATGCAGAATGTGCAGTTTGGATCTGAAAAGTGCGGGAGGGGGATTAATGTTGGAGCTAAGGCATGTGAAGGAGAGGCTGCCTTTAGTAAGGAGATTAAAGTGATTAAGGAGAGGCCTAGATATTTACAAGTAAACAATGGAAAAAGTGAGATTAAAGAGGCCTCCAGATTTACAAGTAAACAACAGAAACAGTACATTCAGGGCAAGACCACACCCAGCTAAGCCTCCAGATTTTGAAAGGAAAATACTGAAAGGGCAGAGAGAAGTTGTGAATGTGGTTGAAGTAGGGCAGAGTCTTATATTAATCTCCAATATTAATATAGGACAGCTCCAATATTAATCTCCCTCCTGCACTTTTCCAATCCAAACTGTACAGTTTGCATTTCTTTCTGCCCCACTTGCTCTTTTTCACTGTAGATCTGTATAATATTCACCATTAATAGCCATGCCACCATTTCTACATTAAGCTGTCTTGAAATATCTGGAACTTGCAGCCAATCTTGGCAGTTTCATTCACGTGGTGCTGGCTTTAGAGGAATGAAGGATGCAAGAGTGAAGGGGTCATCAGTTCTTCCTCCGCATTTCAGAAAGCCACTGAGGCCAGGCAGAGTGCAGCAGGGATGTCACTGCACAAAGAAAGCCCTGATAGGTCATTGTGTGAAGCTGTGAAGCCTGGTTGGCAGTGGAGACCCCAAGAAGACATTAGAGATGCCAGAGCTGTGAGATATTTGCCAAGAAGAGCTGCATACAGGGAGTGGTACCGGCCTAAGAAAGAGATGTACGTTGCAAGCAAAGCTGGAAGAGCTGAGCCCTTTTGAAGTAGAGCCCCAGAAGTCACACATTGAGCTACTGGACTTGGTGTTTGCCCTGCTGTTTTGGTCCAGTATTTCCTCACTATGCCTTTATTCCTCCCTTTTGGAATGGGAATGTGTATTCAGTTCCACTGTAAGTTGGGAGTATGTAATTTGTCTTTTGATTTTACAGGAGCTTACAGTTTAAGAGATTGGCCTGGGTCTCAGAAGAGACTTTGGACTATAGACTTTTGAATAGAATTGAGACTGATAAAGACTATGGGGGCTTTTAAGGTTGGACTAAATGCATTTTGCATTTTATATGGTCATGAGCCTATGGGGGCCAGGGAGTGGAATGTGGTGGTTTGAATGAGAATGACCCCCATAAGCTTCAAGTGTTCAGACATTTGTCCCAAGTTGGTGGCATTGTTTTAGGAGATATTAGAACGTATGTCCATGCTGGAGGAAGTACATCACTGTGGGGTGGGCTTAGTGAGTTGAACAAGCCTTGCAGGCTTCAGTTGCTCTCTTTTGACTTCCTGTGCTCACTGAAAGAGGTGAACCTTGGCTTTCTGCTCCAGCTTTGGTCACCATTTCTCCCTGCCACAATGGACTCTAATTTCCTGGAATTGTCAATCATAAGCTCAAATAAACTCTTCCTTTTATAAGTTCCCTTGGTCATGGTGGTTTTATCACAGCAACAGAAAAATGACTAATACAACAACCAATACTAAGACCAAAATAAATGCAATCGAGAACTGAAAGACCAATCAGTACATTTAGCTGTGTGAGGGGTAGCTGAGGGCAGAGCTAGCATGGGCTAACTTTGGGGAAACATAGTGAATCAAATAGAAGTTAAGCTGGATAACTGTCCTGCTCACGAGTCTTCTTTTTCAAACAAATTCACTATGATTTCTCCAACAGCACACTCTTCATGTTCTCCATGCCAACTACTACCCGGGATGAAGCAGTCCATACTTCAGCTTGTGGAGCTCTTCCTTCATGAAAGCCCATGTCAATGGCACCAAATCAGTATTTATCCCCCCTCACCCCCCAGAGTTTGTGTACAACTCCCTGTCATTGGTTGTAGGAATCTTTTCTTGCTGTGAGCAGGTACAGCACAGTCCTGCTAAGGGAGGGGGAGCAGTGGCAGTGTGAGGAGCTGACCCCTCAGCACGGAGGTCCGTTGGTTACTTTCATAACCCAACCTGAGATGTACTTCCAACCCAGGTCCTTAGCTTGGAAACGTAATGCTTCCCATATGGCTGTGCTATCCTACCTGCCCCAAAACTGCTGGTCTCTGGACAAGAATTTCAGGCTGATGACCAATCTTTAGCCTATACCCACTCCTAATCCACTCCATAAGTTGGTGACCAGATTAGTCTCCTTCCAACCCTACCAAGCTTGGTGATCTGATAGATCCCCATCCAACACACTAGCCACTGACAATCAAAATCCAGGTACATGCATATGCACAAAAATTTGTATGTACCAGGAATTCTGGGATGATGGTAATAGAGAATTTGATTTATTGCATGCTGCAAGTCACTTTTATAAGCAAAATGATGTCATCTCTCAGAGCCAATCACAGACCCTATTCTCAAGCCCCTGTATACTGCTGCTCCGCCTAGCATCATGAGCCTGGGCCACATTGCTCCCTCTTGGGGTGGGGTCAGGGGAATCTCATGACTGCCACGTTGTGACCTGAGGGATGCTAGCTGAGAACTATCCGCTAATTCAAACTGGATTGTCCCGCAGTTGGTAAATGACTTGAGAAATTGTCTATAGTAGGACTCAGACACAAGGTTCATGAAACGTTTATCATTCACTGTTGGTTGGCCTGCACACCCAGCGCACCAAATAATGCAGAGAGCGTCACTGATTTGTAAAACATCACCTCACCTATCCACTTGTTCTGGTCCAGGCCTTCTGTCTTCCAACCCAAGCAGTCTTTCTATAATTTCAGATTCTAACTGTTTCATCTCCCTTTCTGTCCTTCCCTCATTCCATCACTTTGTTTGTTCTAAGATTTAGTTTATTTTTGTTTGTGTGTGTTTGAGTGTGCACATGCATATATGTGTGCAGGTGCCTGTGGAGGCCAGAAGAGGGTGTCAGATGCCCCTGAAACTGGAGTTAAAGATGGTTCTCAGCCACCATGTGGGTGCTGGGAATCAAACCCGGGTCCTCTGCGAGAGCAGTACGCACTCTTAACTGCTAGGCCATCTCTCCAGCCCCACTTTTTTTCTTTTTTATATCTTGCCAAGTTTTTATTCTTTAAGCAGCCATCTTCAAGAATTTGTCCACATGATTCTTGGTACCTGGTGACCATTTGTACCCTTTAATCTATTATTATGTAGTTGACAATGAATTTGTTTGTGACTAGTCTTACATCATCTACTCATTAAATCATTGACTCATTCTTCCTTAAATCTAATAGTTACATGTTTCCTACATGGAAAGAACTGAGTTATACATTGGAAAGTCCATCTGGGAGTATGCTCTTAAAATGCTTATAAAGTGATTATCTTCCTATTTGCACTTTGAGATCAGTGAGTACTGATATTAATACTGTTTTTATATTTTCTGATTCACTCTTAAATGTTATTTATTGTGCACTTTGATCTTCTTTTGCACGAATTTTAAATATGAATGAATAAAATAAGCAGAGGGACTCTCCAGGTATTGTAACTCCCAGACCAGTTCTCATCTCCCTGTTCTACTTAAGAATTTCTTTCTGCTTCTTTTATAACTTTTCAAAGCTGAGACAATGGAACATTTATACAGTAAGCATTTTGTACACTTGGATCATCTTCCTGATGGCTTTGCTATTGCCTGATGTTCTGAATAAAAGACAGGGGACATTCAAAGTGATTGATTTATCCAATTTTATTAGCTCAGAACATTTGGCCCAAGGAAGAGTTGTGCCAGTGAAAGTTCGTGCAATCAAAGTAGAACATCATAAAACTTGCATCACAGAAGAAACACAAAATGTAATTTTGACTTGTCTACCTATGTTTGGGGTGGCAGTGATGATAATAGTGTTGGGGTAGGTGGGGTGTGTGTGTGTGTTTGTGTGTGTGTGTGTGTGTGTGTGTGTGTGTGTGTGTGTGTGTTTGTGTGTGTGTCTGTGTGTGTGTGTGTGTGTGTCTGTGTGTGTGTCTGTGTGTACTGCTTTCTATGGTTCAAATGCTTCTTATGGACTTGAAGAATTAAATAAAAAGCTACTTGTTTGGAAGTACCATGGAGAGAGATAAAGCACCATAGGGTAACCAGGAGAGGTGTCGGGCATATTTTGCTGGTGATGCACCCTTGAGTCATTGGTCCTGATGGCTGTTTTCTGGTTGCTCTGGGGTTTGTAGTTCCCAGGTTCCTTGATGTATTAAAGCTTACCCTGGTAACACTGACTGTTTTAATTTTTTATAGACCAGACAGATAAGCCTAACTTCAAATACACTACATTTCAATAATATTGTTGCCAGGTAGAACTGCCTGAAGTTTCAGCCTTTACTAATTCATTACCATTTAGTTCAACCCCATTAAACTATCATTTACTAATCATGGGCAGCCCTTCAGTTACCAAGGTTCAGGAAGAATCATGCTCAGATGTTTGACCTCTGACAAACCCAAGAAGTCTTCTCTATTTTTTTCACTGTGAATATGATAGCTTTGTCCTATTTCTCTGTGGTCTATAGGATGTGAGAAAGACATCAATTATCTCTTCTTTGTATAAAGAGAAATTGTTTGACATGTTTTTCCTCTTTTGTCAACAGATTCCTTTCAGTCTTAAGCATGTCCTTTTTCTGGCATCTGGTGTATTTGATCACCTGGTTGCAGTCCTGGCTCCCCATAGAGATCCAATGGAGGGCCACAAAGGACATTTTATTTGTTTCAACTCAGCTGAGTTCTTATGGTTCACCTTCCGGTTGGACAAACATTATACCCAACTGAAAAGCAAAGAGTCAAACTTTGAACAGCCTTCTCAAATGAGCTACAGGCTTTGGGAACCAGGTTGATTTGCCGGGTCTCTTGATCCTCTCTGTGATAAAAACAAGTGCCTAATTGATGTGGCATTGGCGTGATTCTTCTCACAGTGTACAGAACAGCCTTTCCTCAGCCCCTGTCATTCTCCTGAATACTGGCCCCACTTCAGGGGGCCCTTCACACTGTGACGGCTCACTCCATAACAAAACTTCCACTCAGATATCAAGGAAGTGGCCTCTGGGGCAGGGTATGGCAGGTTGATTAAAAAGGATTTGTGGACACTGTAACAGGGAATATATTCAGTGGCTTTCTTAGCTTATTGCAGGGGGAAACTTCATGTACTGTGTTGGCCGGGAGAGCCGAGAGAGTCAATCAAAGCTTAGGGGACAGAAAAGTGAACAGAGGGTCTGTTTCTACCCAGTGTCTCAGAAAGCACATGGGCTCTGTGTATATTCTGACAGCAATTCAGATATGGAAAAGTTTTCTTAAGCTTCCAGATATTTCGACTGTAATGATCTTTACCAGCTAGGAAGCTTTGTATTAAATGTCTCCTAAAGACAAAGCAGAGACAGGCGGATCTTTGTCAGTTCAAGGCCAGCCTGGTCTACAAGGCGAGTTCCAGGACAGCTGGGGCTACAGGGAGACCCTGTTTTGAAAAGACCAAAAAAAAAAAAAAAAAAAGACAAGGGATAAAATTATAGTTTGGGAGATATGGAACTGTAGTCTGAATGTATCATTACAGATTCTGGTTACCTTAGAACTAAAATCGGATGGGGGTGGAGGTGCTTTGGGGATGGTATAAATGGGGTCACTGGTGGGCTAGACCAGTCTAGTCATGTTGTAACTCCAGGGGAGTTCTTTAAGTTTCCTCTATAAAGTGTTTTCCATCTTCAAAATGGAAAAAAGTTGTTGTAGGTATCTTTTTTTTTTTTTTTNCATCTAACCTCAATAGGAAGCAGCTATGAGTTAGTCTACACAGCCTCCCAAGCTTCCTGGCTTGAGAATGAAATTTAATTGATTATACTGTCCAATCCCGGTGGTTTTAAAGTATAGCCTTAACACTATTTTGTAACACACCCATTTGGTTTGGCTAAGTAAGAGACCTGCTTCAAAGACAAATTGGTTTTATGCATGTTTTGAAACAAAGGCATTAAGGAAATGTTGGAGGAGACAGGATATCTCTTGAAAGTATAAAGAGCAAAATGCTCCATATTTGTATTGTACAAATAAAACAAAACCTCTTCCAAAATCAAAGCACTAACGAGTGACCTGCTGTTCCAGAGTTTAAGCTTAGCATTTGTGAAAGCAACTTGAATTAACTCAACAAATTCTGTTTACCACTGTGTAGGTGGAGAAAACACCAAAGGGAAAGTCTGGAAACCTGGAAGAAGGGTTGGAAAAGTTTCATGTTAATCTTAATTTAATTTTAAATACCTAATCACATTTGTAACCAGAGAAGCCACGAACATAAGAAAATGAAACTTTCTAAAACTGAACCTTTACTTGACATGCTTTAACTTTATTTTCCTTTCAGTTTTCTGACATTTTAGGAGTGTGCAATCAAATACCAGCCTGAGATTTTACCCAGAAAATTTAGAAGCAGCTACAAGAAGCTACTTAATTTATGGCCCTAAAGACTGAGAATATTTTTCACATGGTAAGATTAAAACCAGGGTTTAGCAAGAGAAAAGTGTGGAAAGACAGAGGTTGTCTAAATATTTTTGCTGAATAAATTGGCTAATCCCAACTTGAAACAGTTTTCACATCTCTCTCTTTATGCAGCGATGTCCTCCATCTTGATGTTTAAGGAATATTTCGTTTCCAAGATATCATGATTTCCAGTCATCGTCTATGTGAGCATGCCAAATATTATAGATGGAATTAATGTGATCTGGGATGATTTTGCCATTCTCAGCAGTCAGAGGGCAAACGTGCCTTCAGCCTTCCCTGAGACCCTTGGAGCATTCCACAGTTATTTTCCCTGCAGAGTTCCCAATGATAACCAAGTAGAGCCTGCTGGTGGGAAGCGTGGACAGAAAACTCCAACGCGGAAGATCAAAGAGTCAACCCAGGCTCTGCTTGGGCATTCCTAGGTTGAGAAAAACAAAAATAAGCAAAAAATATCAACAACTAGGGATTTGCTAGAACTGGGCATGCTGGGGAGCTTCAAATCTTAAAGGGCTTGGTTGTATCTACATCTCATGTACTATGTGGTGGACGAAACACAGCCAAGTGGCAACTAAGCGAATATGGTCCACGCAAAAAAGAAAATGAAAGGAAATCATAGAAACGTCTGATTCAGTTCCAGAAAGTCACTTCTGTGAACCTCATGGGGCCCTAAGAATGGTCTGTGTGCTCAGCTTGGGTTGGCTTGGCTACATGGGCTAAGTAAGGAACTAATTGCATAAACTCTACCAAGTGTCTGGCAGCCTACATGATTTTCCCTTTGGCCTGCCTACACACGTTCCTTCCTACAGCCGCAGTTTCAAACCTCAGCCTCCTCTGAGCTCCACAGCTCCTCTCTGGAGCAGAGAGCCACAGCCATGCTGACTTGTGTGACTTCTTGCCAGCAACTCCCAGACTTCACCATAATTGATCACCTTCCTGTCAACACTTCCCATCTTTGGCAAAGCACGCCCGAGGTGTGGCTCTGCACTCTGTCAGAAGAATGTAATTGCGAACACCTACTGCATAGAAGTACCCCCAACCAGCCAAATTCCCCAGCAGGCCGTTTATCAGTTGTAAGCAATTCTGTAACAGACAAGTACAGAAAGGTTTCTAAGTGAGTGGTTCAGCTATGCATGTCTTTCAACACTTTTTTGTTTGGAGTCTTCTGAGTAGTTGTGGATGTGACATTTGACAACTTTCCAACCACAGACGCCCAACCATTGAGGTGCTTTCTTCCTAGCAGGCTGCAGAAAGCACAATCACAAAACATGCCTAAGAGACAGGTCTTCCTAAGCTTGTAAAAATAACTGTGTCTTCATGAAATCCGCCTTTTCACACACCTCACCCAGTCCAGGGAGATAGCAGTGAAGACTGTCATGAACAGAGGGTCTGAAGGACATTCTTTCTCCCACCTGTGGAAATTCTGCAGCCAAAGCACACCCCACAACACTCCAGTTAATTCCTCACCTGGGATTAGAATCCTCTTGAACCTTAAAGTCAAGCATGCACTCTGGGCATGGGTGAAGTGGCTGTGTATGTATCTGTCTCTTCTCATGGCCAGCCAAGTGCAGCCTCACCAGGCTCATTCTGAGATCTCAAGTCAGTCTTGGTGTCTTCGACGATCAGGCCTGTACCAGGCTGAGAACTACCCTAATAACAACCACTCTCATCTTTGAATTTACTTTGGAGTCCTACTTCGGGGATAAGCCAGACTCCTTTCTGAGTGCTCTGCAGATTGCATTCATCAAGGTATACCTTCCTCCACTCCAACAAGTCTCTGAAGGGAGGGAACCGGGTCTGTGGTATTGAATACTATATACTTTCACCTCACACATGCCACGTGAATATTATGTACTTTTACCTAGCACAGTGGGCGGCATGAAAGGCCAACTATCAGGTTTCTGGGAATATCTTAGAAAGAACACAGCAAATGAATGGTTTTAAGAAAAAAAAAAAAGAAATTTACTTTCTCACAGTTCTGAGGGCCAGAAGTCTAAGATCAAGGTGACATAGGGTTGGTTTCTGATCTAGCCTCTCTGTGGCTTGTCCCTGTGATGGCCTCATGCATCTGTGCTTCAGTATGCACATGGGAGAGACGCAGGGGTGAGACCACTCTCTGGTGTCTCTTTTGTAAGGCTGCAGATCCAAACCATGCCTCAAAGTGTGTCTGTGGACTGAATGTTAAATGGACAAATGTTTTATTCTTCTCATTTCTTTTTTCTTAGTGAAAATATTGTTAGCTCATGAAGGCATAAACCATATCCTCCTCTTCCCCCAATTCCCATCACAGTACCTGGTAAATAGTCTGCATTCAATACATACTTGCTGGTTTAAGTTTAAGTTCAACCTTCAAAACAAAAGTGGTCTGTGAAAATAGAGGTATGTGTAAGCACACATTTGTATATGTGAACATATATGCCTGTGTGAGAGTATACGTGTTTGTGTATGTCAATATATGTGTTTGTGGTGACAGTACATGTGCTTATATGTATGATGTATGTGAGAGAAATAATGTTTGTGTGTGTTGTGTATGTGAGAGAATGGTGTTTGTTTGTGTGGATGGTAGTATGTATAAGTGTATGTGTCTGTGTGTTGGTGTGTAAGTTTTCATTGCAAATAAAAGGTGATCTAATGGCAACCTTATGATCGTACTGGAAGCCATTTCTAACTTTGTAGGCAGGTACCTAGCAGGCAACCTCCAGCTTAAAAATCAATTAAAGAAAAGAAGCAAATGAGTTGCTGGCAAATTCTGTGCTCACTTAATTCCTTTCCCTCCTGTATAATGACAGTGCTTTCTGAAGTAATTTTCTTTTGATAAAAGGAGACCAAGTTCCCTGACCCCAGTAAGAAAAGAATCAGTGATTCTCTGCCTGAGAGTTGACAAACAGCCTCACATCTTGCTCCCCTGATCTCCAGCAGCGAAACAAATAGATCTGAAATAATCTTTTTTTTTTTCTTTGTAAAGAGGTTGGGGCACCACAGAATTTCTGTGGAGTCAGGCCTCTGGATAATTCCTCATTTTGCTTTTCTTTATGAGAACATCAAGTCCATGTTGGCCACCTATGCCTCCCACTGACAATTCCAGTCACACCATTCACACAGTCACCAATGCCAGAGTCAGAGTTTGGTAAGTGCCTGTTCCAGAGGCTGGCTCACTATAAGTTCTGGCACCTAAGTGGGCAGTGGGGGTAGGGGGGAGTTGGGCCACATTGCCAAGGGCTCAGTCAAGAACAGACCAGAGACTCTTGTAGACAGTGAGAGGGAATGTACCCTTTCTTCTGAAGGGGATTGGAAAGTGCTGAGAATTGTAAGAACAGACCAGAGACTCTTGTAGACAGTGGGAAGGAATTACCCTTTCTTCTGAAGGGGATTGGAAAGTGCTGAGAATTGTAAGAACAACCAGAGACTCTTGTAGAGAGTGGGAAGGAATCTACCCTTTCTTCTGAAGGGGATTGGAAAGTGCTGAGAATTGTAAGAACAGACCAGAGACTCTTGTAGACAGTAGGAAGGAATCTACCCTTTCTTCTGAAGGGGATTGGGGGAAAGTGCTGAAAAGTAAGTAGGAACATCATGGGACCAAATTTGCTGGTTTATGGCTCAGAATTTAAGAGCATGTACTGCTCATGCAGAGCACCTGAAGTTAAGTTCCCAACACCCACACCAGGTAGGCTGTCAATGACCTGCATACCCCCACCCCCAAAGGATCCAATGACTCTGGACTGTATGGCATCTGTACCCCTTTGCACAATACATGCACAGACGAGAAACACAACACACACACAAACCACACAATTAAAAATTTTTAAATTTCTTGAAAATTACAAATAATTCTGGTGATGATTAGAAAGGAAGGAAGTATAGCATTACAGGTAAAATAATGCAGCCAAATTATATCTACACATTGAGCAGTTGAGTTCCCTGTACCACACTGCTTCTTCTGTAGTGGATTAAATCTAAAGAAATCTGGGATACTGCCTTATCTTTCACTCAAAGGTCATTATCAAATGGTGAAATGAAGGTCTTGAGATGTATGTTAATTTCCTATTGGAAACTGAACAAACTTGAAGAGGAAGTGACATAAAAACATGACAGTACTATTGTGATACAGTTTAGGAAGACAGACATCTGAAATGGGCTCTACCTTCTGGAAGCAATACAGGTACATCTACTCCTTTTTTCCAGTTTCTACAGGCAGCTTGCATTCCCACCCCCAGCCCATTGCTGTGCCAGCTGTGTCTTTAAACCTTTCTCTGTCTCTAACACCCTCTTGCTTACTCTCCCTCCTCACTGAAAAAGATCCTATGGCTAGATTGGGCTATATGAATAACGTAGAATAGCCACTCCATCTCAAGATCTTTGACTTGATCACAACTCCAGGATTATTTTTCTATGTAAGATGAAGAAACTTAGAGGCTCAGGAATTAAGATCTGACTCTTCTGGAGAAGGGAATCTCTCTTAGTCCCAGGGTGTCAGAATGATAGGCACATATTTTGGCATGTCCATTCAAATGCTTCCGATTACCTGATTGGCAAATCAGACCCAAGCAGTCCCCATGCTTAAATGTTCTAAAGAGAGAAATGATGAACCCATAATCAGTTCAAGGGAAGCATGTAAAGGCAGAGACCTAGTCAGGGTTGAGATAGAGATGAGGGAAACATACTAAACCCTCTGCTCTCAAGGCTTTCCTCTCTAATACATTCAGTATTTAAGTCTCATTAATAAGATACTACAACAGCCGGGCGTGGTGGCACATGCCTTAATCCCTAGCACTTGGAGGCAAAGACAGGCGGATCTTTGTGAGTTCAAGGCCAGCCTGGTCTACAGAGTGAGTTCCAGGACAGCTGGGGCTACAGGGAGACCCTGTCTCGAAAAGACCGGCAAAAAGCTTATTCAAGATGAACTAACACTTTGATCAGTGGAGCCTAGGAAGGAAGCTATACCCTGAGTGAGAATTATCCTACCCACTATGGTTAGAAAGGTTTTCTTTTATAGACAACTTGGAGATTTGGGTTCTCTTTTTTTTTTTCCGGTCTTTTCGAGACAGGGTCTCCCTGTAGCCCCAGCTGTCCTGGAACTCACTCTGTAGACCAGGCTGGCCTTGAACTCACAAAGATCCGCCTGTCTTTGCCTCCCAAGTGCTAGGATTAAAGGCATGTGCCACCACGCCCGGCTGTTGTAAGTATCTTATGAATGAGACTTAAATACTGAATGTATTAGAGAGGAAAGCCTTGAGAGCAGAGGGTTTAGTATGTTTCCTTCATCTCTATCTCAACCCTGACTAGGTCTCTGCCTTTACATGCTTCCCTTGAACTGATTATGGGTTCATCATTTCTCTCTTTAGAACATTTAAGCATGGGGACTGCTTGGGTCTGATTTGCCAATCAGGTAATCAGAAGCATTTGAATGGACATGCCAAAATATGTGCCTATCATTCTGACACCCTGGGACTAAGAGAGATTCCCTTCTCCAGAAGAGTCAGATCTTAATTCCTGAGCCTCTAAGTTTCTTCATCTTACATAGAAAAATAATCCTGGAGTTGTGATCAAGTCAAAGATCTTGAGATGGAGTGGCTATTCTACGTTATTCATATAGCCCAATCTAGCCATAGGATCTTTTTCAGTGAGGAGGGAGAGTAAGCAAGAGGGTGTTAGAGACAGAGAAAGGTTTAAAGAAACAGCTGGCACAGCAATGGGCCGGGGGTGGGAATGCAAGCTGCCTGTAGAAACTGGAAAAGAGGAGTAGATGTACCTGTACTGCTTCCAGAAGGTAGAGCCCATTTCAGAAGTCTGTCTTCCTAAACTGTATCACAATAGTACTGTCATGTTTTTATGTCACTTCCTCTTCAAGTTTGTTCAGTTTCCAATAGGAAATTAACATACATCTCAAGACCTTCATTTCACCATTTGATAATGACCTTTGAGTGAAAGATAAGGCAGTATCCCAGATTTCTTTAGATTTAATCCACTACAGAAGAAGCAGTGTGGTACAGGGAACTCAACTGCTCAATGCGTAGATATAATTTGGCTGCATTATTTTACCTGTAATGCTATACTTCCTTCCTTTCTAATCATCACCAGAATTTTTGTAATTTTCAAGAAATTTAAAATTTTTTAATTGTGTGTGTTTGTGTGTGTGTGTGTGTTTCTGTCTGTGCATGTATGTGCAAAGGGGTACAGATGCCATACAGTCCAGAGTCATTGGATCCTTCTGGGGGTGGGGGTTGCAGGTCATTGACAGCCTCCTGGTGTGGGTGTTGGGAACTTAACTCAGGTGCTCTGCATGAGCAGTACATGCTCTTAAATTCTGAGCCATAAACCAGAAATTTGGTCCCATGATGTTCCTACTTACTTTTCAGCACTTTCCCCCAATCCCCTTCAGAAGAAAGGGTAGATTCCTTCCTACTGTCTACAAGAGTCTCTGGTCTGTTCTTACAATTCTCAGCACTTTCCAATCCCCTTCAGAAGAAAGGGTAGATTCCTTCCCACTCTCTACAAGAGTCTCTGGTTGTTCTTACAATTCTCAGCACTTTCCAATCCCCTTCAGAAGAAAGGGTACATTCCTTCCCACTGTCTACAAGAGTCTCTGGTCTGTTCTTACAATTCTCAGCACTTTCCAATCCCCTTCAGAAGAAAGGGTACATTCCCTCTCACTGTCTACAAGAGTCTCTGGTCTGTTCTTGACTGAGCCCTTGGCAATGTGGCCCAACTCCCCCCTACCCCCACTGCCCACTTAGGTGCCAGAACTTATAGTGAGCCAGCCTCTGGAACAGGCACTGTTCTGACTCTGGCATTGGTGACTGTGTGAATGGTGTGACTGGAATTGTCAGTGGGAGGCATAGGTGGCCAACATGGACTTGATGTTCTCATAAAGAAAAGCAAAATGAGGAATTATCCAGAGGCCTGACTCCACAGAAATTCTGTGGTGCCCCAACCTCTTAACAAAGAAAAAAAAAAAAAGATTATTTTCAGACTCTATTTGTTTCGCTGCTGGAGATCAGGGGAGCAAGATGTGAGGCTGTTTGTCAACTCTCAGGCAGAGAATCACTGATTCTTTTCTTACTGGGGTCAGGGAACTTGGTCTCCTTTTATCAAAAGAAAATTACTTCAGAAAGCACTGTCATTATACAGAGGAAAGGAATTAAGCAGCACAGAATTTGCCAGCAACTCATTTGCTTCTGTTCTTTAATTGATTTTTAAGCTGGAGCTTGCCTGCTAGGTACCTGCCTACAAAGTTAGAAATGGCTTCCAGTACGATCATAAGGTTGCCATTAGATCACCTTTTATTTGCAATGAAAACTTACACACACACAGACACATACACTTATACATACTACCATCCACACAAACAAACACATTCTCTCACATACACCAACACACACAAACATATTCTCTCACATACACATACATATAAGCACATGTACTGTCACCACAAACACATATATTGACATACACAAACACGTATACTCTCACACAGGCATATATGTTCACATATACAAATGTGTGCTTACACATACCTCTATTTTCACAGACCACTTTTGTTTTGAAGGTTGAACTTAAACTTAAACCAGCAAGTATGTATTGAATGCAGACTATTTACCAGGTACTGTGATGGGAATTGGGGGAAGAGGAGGATATGGTTTATGCCTTCATGAGCTAACAATATTTTCAATAAGAAAAAAGAAATGAGAAGAATAAAACATTTGTTCATTTAACATTCAGTCCACAGACACACTTTGAGGCATGGTTTGGATCTGCAGCCTTACAAAAGAGACACCAGAGAGTGGTCTCACCCCTGCGTCTCTCCCATGTGCATACTGAAGCACAGATGCATGAGGCCATCACAGGGACAAGCCACAGAGAGGCTAGATCAGAAACCAACCCTATGTCACCTTGATCTTAGACTTCTGGCCCTCAGAACTGTGAGAAAGTAAATTTCTTTTTTTTTTTTTTAAACCATTCATGCTGTGTTCTTTCTAAGATATTCCCAGAAACCTGATAGTTGGCCTTTCATGCCGCCCACTGTGCTAGGTAAAAGTACATAATATTCACGTGGCATGTGTGAGGTGAAAGTATATAGTATTCAATACCACAGACCCGGTTCCCTCCCTTCAGATACTTGTTGGAGTGGAGGAAGGTATACCTTGATGAATTCAATCTGCAGAGCACTCAGAAAGGAGTCTGGCTTATCCCCGAAGTAGGACTCCAAAGTAAATTCAAAGATGAGAGTGGTTGTTATTAGGGTAGTTCTCAGCCTGGTACAGGCCTGATCGTCGAAGACACCAAGACTGACTTGAGATCTCAGAATGAGCCTGGTGAGGCTGCACTTGGCTGGCCATGAGAAGAGACAGATACATACACAGCCACTTCACCCAAGCCCAGAGTGCATGCTTGACTTCAAGGTTCAAGAGGATTCTAATCCCAGGTGAGGAATTAACTGGAGTGTTGTGGGGTGTGCTTTGGCTGCAGAATTTCCACAGGTGGGAGAAAGAATGTCCTTCAGACCCTCTGTTCATGACAGTCTTCACTGCTATCTCCCTGGACTGGGTGAGGTGTGTGAAAAGGCGGATTTCATGAAGACACGGTTATTTTTACAAGCTTAGGAAGACCTGTCTCTTAGGCATGTTTTGTGATTGTGCTTTCTGCAGCCTGCTAGGAAGAAAGCACCTCAATGGTTGGGCGTCTGTGGTTGGAAAGTTGTCAAATGTCACATCCACAACTACTCAGAAGACTCCAAACAAAAAAGTGTTGAAAGACATGCATAGCTGAACCACTCACTTAGAAACCTTTCTGTACTTGTCTGTTACAGAATTGCTTACAACTGATAAACGGCCTGCTGGGGAATTTGGCTGGTTGGGGGTACTTCTATGCAGTAGGTGTTCGCAATTACATTCTTCTGACAGAGTGCAGAGCCACACCTCGGGCGTGCTTTGCCAAAGATGGGAAGTGTTGACAGGAAGGTGATCAATTATGGTGAAGTCTGGGAGTTGCTGGCAAGAAGTCACACAAGTCAGCATGGCTGTGGCTCTCTGCTCCAGAGAGGAGCTGTGGAGCTCAGAGGAGGCTGAGGTTTGAAACTGCGGCTGTAGGAAGGAACGTGTGTAGGCAGGCCAAAGGGAAAATCATGTAGGCTGCCAGACACTTGGTAGAGTTTATGCAATTAGTTCCTTACTTAGCCCATGTAGCCAAGCCAACCCAAGCTGAGCACACAGACCATTCTTAGGGCTCCATGAGGTTCACAGAAGTGACTTTCTGGAACTGAATCAGACGTTTCTATGATTTCCTTTCATTTTCTTTTTTGCGTGGACCATATTCGCTTAGTTGCCACTTGGCTGTGTTTCGTCCACCACATAGTACATGAGATGTAGATACAACCAAGCCCTTTAAGATTTGAAGCTCCCCAGCATGCCTAGTCCTAGCAAATCCCTAGTTGTTGATATTTTTTGCTTATTTTGTTTTCTCAACCTGGAATGCCCAGCAGAGCCTGGGTTGAACTCTTTGATCTTCCGCGTGGAGTTTTCTGTCCACGCTTCCCACCAGCAGGCTCTACTTGGTTATCATTGGGAACTCTGCAGGGAAAATAACTGTGGAATGCTCCAAGGGTCTCAGGGAAGGCTGAAGGCACGTTTGCCCTCTGACTGCTGAGAATGGCAAAATCATCCCAGATCACATTAATTCCATCTATAATATTTGGCATGCTCACATAGACGATGACTGGAAATCATGATATCTTGGAAACGAAATATTCCTTAAACATCAAGATGGAGGACATCGCTGCATAAAGAGAGAGATGTGAAAACTGTTTCAAGTTGGATTAGCCATTTATCAGCAAAATATTTAGACAACCTCTGTCTTTCACACTTTTCTCTTGCTAACCTGGTTTTAATCTTACCATGTGAAAAATATTCTCAGTCTTTAGGGCCATAAATTAAGTAGCTTCTTGTAGCTACTTCTAAATTTTCTGGGTAAAATCTCAGGCTGGTATTTGATTGCACACTCCTAAAATGTCAGAAAACTGAAAGGAAAATAAAGCTAAAGCATGTCAAGTAAATGTTCAGTTTTAGAAAGTTTCATTTTTCTTATGTTCGTGGCTTCTCTGGTTACAAATGTGATTAGGTATTTAAAATTAAATTAAGATTAACATGAAACTTTTCCAACCCTTCTTCCAGGTTTCCAGATTTCCCTTTGGTTTTTCTCCACCTACACATGGAAAAGAATTGTTGAGTTAATTCAAGTTGCTTTTCACAAATGCTAAGCTTAAACTCTGGAACAGCAGGTCACTCGTTAGTGCTTTGATTTTGGAAGAGGTTTTGTTTTATTTGTACAATACAAATGGAAGCATTTTGCTCTTTATACTTTCAAGAGATTCCTGTCTCTCTCCAACATTCCTTAATGCCTTTGTTTCAAACATGCATAAAACATTTTCTTTGAAGCAGGTCTCTTACTTAGCCAAACCAAATGGGTGTGTTACAAAATAGTGTTAAGGCTATACTTTAAAACCACCGGGATTGGACAGTATAATCAATTAAATTTCATTCTCAAGCCAGGAAGCTTGGGAGGCTGTGTAGACTAACTCATAGCTGCTTCCTATTGAGGTTAGATGGTGTGCGAAGCACGGCGATGGCAGCTTTACATGCTTTCCTTCCTTTGTCTGCATGATGATTCTGCAGTTTGGGAGACGAGCACCACAGAGCCCTTTTGACAGGCCAGGTAATACTTTCAATGTTGATAAGAGACTGGCTCTGGAGAGTCTTTTAGTGGGACTTGGAGTTGCACTCAGTTCTATGCATGGAAGCCTATAGGCTTCCTGCTTTCTCCCAGATAATCATAAGACCGTTGATAATCTTTCATGTAAGGGACCTTTCTGGGAATCTACATTGACTGATATTGGGGGAGGTGAGATGAGAGGCTTGTTTGGGAACTGCGGGAGGCAAGCTCTTGAAATGTTCATATGCACAGTTTCCATCATCAGTTTCCTGTTAGAAGAGTCATCTTAGCTCTGTGCTCGTTTCTATAAAATGGGGAAAATCACAGCATAGACTTCCTAGGGCTATCCTAAGAACTGAATTCATCTATCCTGTTGCATGTTTAGCAACCTGGCTGATAAAGAAAACAGTGAACTATTCTTTCTTTCCCCTCCTTCCTCCTTTCCAATACCAAGTACATCTTGAACATTGAATTGAATGCCTACATACTATTGTAGATGAGAGCACACACGATCACAAAGAAGTTTTCTATTTGCCAGAGCTGTTAAACTCGATGGGGGCGATAAATTATATATACAACAAGATATACACCAAAGATGCATACTTTAAAAAAGGAGATGGGTAGAATTGTCCTAGATGGAGAAATGATGAGGAGGATAGGAATAAGAATGGCACTTGGAGTGAGAGAAACACAGGTGCAAAAGTATGTGGCAAGTGGACTGATGCGAAGGTAGGCAGAGTGTTATCAGACATGACAGAAGCTGTTTCAGAATAGCAAAGTTTCAATGCCTATTGTCTCACTTCTTTTTTTTTTTGAAACAGGGTCTCCCTTTAGTCCCAAGTGGCCTGGAACTTGCTCTGTAGACCAGGCTGGCCTTGAACTCACAGAGAGCCACCACTTATTCTTATATAACCTTGTGACATAGGCACCCCATTTTATAGATAAAGAAATTAAGCCATATGTGGTGGTACATGCCTTTAATCCCAATACTCAGGAGGCAGAGGCAGGGAAATCTCTGTGAGACTAAGGCCAGCCTGGTCTCCAGAGTGGATTCCAGGAAAGCTGGGGGTAGGGGAAACCCTGTTTAAAAACCAAACAAATTCTTAAGGTGCAGCAACATGTTATGCTTCTGATAATGGCACAGCTGAGAATTAGCTTGGACAGTTTCACTGTGGAACCTGAGCTTTACCCACCCTGTTGTGCTGCTTTGCAAATGTGACTCTAATCTTGTAGAGAATAGAAATCTCTTCACTGATCTTAGGAAGACCTATGCTATGACTTTTTGCAGGGTGCAAAACTTGTTCAGTGATGTGGTTGAATGCATTGGAGAGGAAGAGACTGGAAAGTGACAGATGGGGAATTTGGCCAGCATAGTGGTCTGTGTGACACATTTGAAGGTAGGTTTGGAGGTAAGCTAGTGAGATGGTGGAGGAAAGGAAGGAGGAAAAAGATGGTAATGTTCACTTTGGTTTTCAACTTGGGTGTTCATGTACATGGTAGAATCATTAATGATCAAGAATCAGCCATGTGGAAAAGGGGGGATTAAATAAGTAAAAAGCAAGTTCTCCTAAATCCAGGAAATATAAAATGCATCATTAGATAAGAATAGTTCTATAGCTTCTCACACTGAGCCCCCAAACACCCACAGAATTGGGAAGAATGAATGATGGAATGGGAGAATGTACTTAACAACTCAAATGGAAAACAAAGTTCAACGGGAACACAAGAACCTTGTTTGGACATGCATTCCTCTTAGGATAAAAATGAAACCATGTGTAGCATAGCAGAATAGAAAGAGAGGGTGAGCAAGGCTGGCAAGCATGGTGCTCAAGGAACGAGAAGGTCCCCCAAGGTGCTCTGGGCCTGGGGGTGTGAAGTCATCCATCCAGTGCTTGAAGTAGGGCACTCGACAGATGCCTCATTTTTTTTTTTTTTTATCTTTTCGAGACAGGGTCTCCCTGTAGCCCCAGCTGTCCTGGAACTCACTCTGTAGACCAGGCTGGGGTTGAACTCACAAAGATCTGCCTGCCTCTGCCTCCCAAGTGCTAGGATTAAAGGTGTGCGCCACCACGCCCGGCACGACAGCTCCCTCTTAATGCACCTCCAAACCAACAAGTGGAAGGAGATAGAGATCCAAGGAGAGGGAGACAGTGAGCTGCTTCTCTTTCTATTTTTAGATCTTCCCTTCTACCCATTCCTGGATCCCATCATTATTATTCTGTGTCCACTGCACCAGTGTATTTTGCTCCAAATAAAATTAGTCCTTTGAGACTTATAACAGAGCTGTTGCATTTTGAGGACCCGATAAACTTCCAAGTAACGGGACAGAAGCAGTGCTACCAGAGAACAGTCTGAAGTAGAAAGGGTGGCTGTCCTTATAGGAGTAGTCCCTGCTCCAAACCCGGTGAGATCACGCTGTTTACAAAGTTCCCTTAGGCAACCATTAAAAAGTCTTGAAGCTTTGCAGACCATTTAGACTACAGATTGGAATATAGTTGGGAAATGATGGACTTACTGTGTTTGAATGCACAACGAATCAACTCAGAATGACACAGTTAAGCCCATTAGAACTTTGTTTTACTTCTTTTCAACTCTTTTGGGTCTATGGGATGCCATTAATGTTACAAGCTGCATGGCTTTCTCTGAATACCAACAGCAGGGGGGGGTAAAAATCCATCCTCCACAGCTATTGGCTCTCTTGCTTCCCACTTCAAGATAGCTATTGTGCTTCCAAGGCAAATGAGAAACAGGCTCCCACAATAACAGCAATTTCCCAAATGCACTGTTAATTTTCAGTAAACCAAAATAAAATGTGTTATTATTTATTAAGAATATGCACTACATACGGTTCCCAGATGATAAGTATTTCAGAAAGGCACCACATGGAGAACAAATTGAGCTGGTTTGCAAGCTGTAACCTTAGAGTAATGGGTATAGCCTAGGGTCAAAATTGTCACTTTTATTGGGTTAATTCAATGTTCATGGTTTACAGACTATGATATAGGACCAGAGAAAAGTTTTTCCACCCCAAAGATCAGCTGCATTACACATATAATTTTACGTAAAAGAGTAGCATCCTGTATATCATTATTTATTAATAATGACATTTACCAAACAACTACATGGCACAGGATGATAGTGTTGTCTGGGGTATAGAATGGGCTGATGCATTCTAAACATTGGATTGGAGACAAGTCCTTCAATTATATTAACTTTAGAAGCTGAAAAGAAAAAAAAATGTAATCTCTCAGTTGCAAGACGGCATGCCATTATTTTACAAATAAAGTATGAAAATTTGAAGGATCCTAGTTGGAGACTGATTTAATGGAACTTGTGCTTCTTAGAACCTTGCAGCCCTGAGACAGATCTCCCTCTGGGGAGGACTGAGGCTCTGGGCTTGGTCTATACCAGATCTCTTGTGAAGACTGTCTGACTTGACTTTATTTCTTATCCTCTGTGTGTTAGTCTTTTCACAGCTGAGTCTCTGGTGTCTTAACCCAGTGCCATCCAGGGCACAGAGGCCTCAGCCCCTTTTCTGCTCTCTACTGGCATCCTTGCTGTTGAGGTGTTTGCCTACAGGAAGGTCTGTCACCTTGCAAACAGCCCTGGGCTGTGTCACCCCCTCCCACCTTGAGGTGAAGCCCTGCTGTTCTCACAGTTTCAGGTCACTGGATTAGAATTCCAATTTGGTTTTGGCTATTTTCCTTAAGGAAAAGGAAGCTGTCTTGCTTTTAAAGAATTACATATCAGGGTTGAAGAGAGGGCTCAGCAGTTAATAACACTGTCTGGCCTTATAGAGGATCTAGGTTTGGTACCCAGCACCCACATGGCAGCTAACATCTAGGCATAATTCCAGTTCCAGGGGATATGACACCCTCTTCTGACCTCTGTGGGAACTGCGCAACACAGGTGCACTTATATACAGTCAGTATACTCATACATGAAAAATAAAAAATATAAGAAAAAATAATTACACATAAAATACTACATATTTATTTAGGAAAAATCAGAAAATTCCCCAGCACCTCAAAGTTACACCAATACCTACTGCATAATGATAACCATTACTAATATCTTAGGCTTATTCTTCTAGAAAAAAATTTCTCTGGGAGGCTGGAGAGATGGCTCAGTGATTAAGAGCACTGACTACTCTAGCAGAGGACTGGGGTTCAATTCCCAGCACCCACATGGCAGCTAAGAATGGTTTTTAAGCCGGGAGTGGTGGCACACACCTTTAATCCTAGCACTTGGGAGGCAGAGGCAGGTAGATCTCTGCCAGTTCAAGGCCAGCCTGGTCTCAGAGTGAGTTCCAGGCCAGCTGGGGCTATAGGAAGACCCTGTCTCAAAAAATATACACAAATACTCTATTTGGAGTCTGAATAGGTATTTTCCTTACATAGTACTCTATAAAATATATTCTGATATTATTTTAATGATTGCTTAGGATTCTCCTTTACATTATGAGCTTTCAAAATCCAGGGAGTGCATCCTTCTGCATCTACCACTTTCATTACCTCACCTGATTTGATTTTTCTTCTTTTCTTTTGGTCTTTTTGAGACAGGGTCTCCCTTTAGTCCCTATGAGACTCACTATGAGACCTGGCTGACCTTGAATTCACAGAGATCTGCCTGCCTCTGCCTCCCGAGTGCTGGGATTAAAGGCATGCGCCACCATGCAGGGCCTCATCTGGTTTTTCTTACTCCTCTGTTTGAAGCCTTTGGCTGCTTATTTTTCTCACACCCAAGGCCTTGCAAATGCTGTGCAAACACGAACTACCACAATACTGACCCCATAGTCCTTAGGGTTTTGAGCTATAATCTTGCACTGTAGGCTGTGTAGCTCAGACTGGCCTCAGATGCACTGAATAGCAGAGGCTGTCCTGAACTCACAATCGTCTACCTTTAGCCTCCTGAATGCTGGGACTGTAGAAGTATGCTAGCAGGCACTGCTTGGGCAGGTTTTAACAACAGAAAACATCCTTCAGTGATCTGGGTATAAGGTTTCTGATCATAAGAATGTGTGCATGGACTTGGTATGAGAAATCTTCAGATGATGGTCTGAGTGGCAGAGCCTTCATGGTACCTCCCAGCCATGGCCCTGACAGCCTTCTGTGGGGAGCCTCACCATGGCTAGACTCAACACTGGCAGATCAGCTTCTGGTTTGTTACTGTGAAAGTCCCTGAGTGGCTCAGAATCTTTAAACTCCTTTGTGTGTGTGTTTGACTCTCACATGTAGCTTTATCTGTCTATTTGCAGCTCTCTCTTGTAACCGAAATCTGAAGGTAAAAAATAATAATTCCTAACATTTATTGAGCATGTGTTAAAGAAATCTTGTGATAGGGTGAAAGAGAAATGCTCCCCACAAGCTTGGTTATTTGAACATGCTGTTCCCAGCTAGTGGCACTATTTGGGCAGAGGTTCCAGAACCTTTATGTTGTGGAGCTTTCCTGGAGGAATTATGCCACCAGGGGTGTGACACGAGAGTGTTCCAGTTTGCTTTCTGCTTCCCGTGTGATGAACTGTGATCTCTCAGCTTCCTGCTCCTGGTTCCATGTCATGCCTCCCCCACTGTTCTGCAGACTGGAACACTAAGCCAAAACAAATTCTTAGGTTATTTCATCGCAGCAACAAAACAGTAACCAATTCCAAAGTTGATACCAGGAATGGAGTTGTTGCCATGAGGAACTTGACCATGTTTCTTAGAGGAATGTAGAGTTGAATACTGTAAGCAGAGATTAGTGGGCCATTCTTTTGGAATCCTGGAAGACAGTGGTGCTGAGAGTAATGCTGATAGTGGAAGTCTGTCTCAGGTGCTTTTGCAGGGGAACAAGATCTATATTAGCAAGTGGACTAGAGGCTATCCTTACAATATTTTGGCAAAGAATTTGACTGCCTTCTGTCCCTGTCCTAAGAATTTTCCTGAGGCTAAATTCAAAAGGACCGATTTGTTTGTTGAGTTAAGTTTCAAGACAGAATAATATTGAGTCTGTGGCATGGCTGTTACTGATGATTCTTATACAGATAAGAATGAATAAAAGAATGAAAAAGAACAAGTGGGGCAGAAAGAAATACCAAAGTCACAGCTTGGGAAGAAAAAGAGTGCTAGAAGGCTTAATGTCACAGTCAAGGGCCCTGTTAAGATGGAGGCTTTAATTATTGTTAATGGGATTACAATGAGGAGAGGCCTCCTGCTCTGAACTGGAGCAATGGGAAGGGTGCTCTCAGGGCAAGACTCCACCCAGCTAAACTTCCAACTTGTGAAATGCAAAAGCCTAAGGGGTGGCTTGCTCCTAGAAAGCAACTGCCCACGAAAGCTACTGCTAATGTCATTTAATGGGACAAGGGTCCCAGAAGTGTCATCCACCTGGCACTGACTTTGGAGGCATAAAAGATGCAAGAGCGAGGCAGTGTGGATTCTTCTCCACTGTTTCTAAGGCTGCTGAAGCCAGACGATATGTGGCAATGGAGTCCTTGCAAGGAGGCCACGAGAAGCCAGTGCAGCATGCAAAGCTATGAAAATGAAACCTGTGTAGTGGTGGAGACCCAAAGATGTTAGAGATGCCAGGGCTGAGAGACATCTGCCAAGGAAAGCTGCATACACAGAGTGGATCCAGCCCAAGAGAGATGTAGTTGCAGACAGCACCTGGAGGTGTGGAGTCATCTAAGCTCATGGAATTTAAAGGATCTGATACCAAACACAGGACTATAGGATTTGTGGTTTGCCTGCTGAGTTTCTGACTTGCTTTGGTCCGGCATTTGCTCACTTTGCCTCTATTCCTTCTTTTGGAATGGGAATGTATATCCTATGCTTTTTAATGTTAGAATTATGTAATTTTCATTTTTATATTATGGGGTGGGTGTTTGTCAGTTAAACTATTACCTTGAATCTCCAAAGAGACTATTAAAAAGTATTGAAAAATGTAAAGACTATAACGGCTTTTACAGTTGGCCTAAATGCACTTTACATTATGCTATGGCCATGAGCCTTGATGGCAGGGAGCAGAATGTGGTGGTTTGAATGAAGAATGTTTCCTATAGATTCAGCTTTTTGAACACTTGTTCCCTGGTTAGTGGTGCTGTTTTGTGAAGGCTTTGGTACCTTTTAGAAGTGTAGCCATGTTGGAGAAAGTATGTAGCTGAAGCCAGTCTGTGGGAGTTCATAGCTTTCCTGCTTTCTGTTTGCTCTTTCCTGTGTGACTAAATACGATCTCCCAGATTCCTGCTGGGGCCATGCTTTGCTTCCCCTAACAGTGCAGACCCCCGTACAGAACTCTAAGCTGAATTAACTCTTTCTTCCTTAAGCTATTTTTGGTTATGTTACTTTATCAAAGCAACAAAATGAAACTAAGAAGGAATTAATTCACTTAATTTTGACAAAAAAATCACCATTTGAAGTACAATGTTGATTTCATTATAGAGTTGGGTTAACAGAGACAGATTCAACAACATGTTTAACATCAAACAGTGGGTGCTGGGAATCGAACTTCCTTTTTTTTTTTTTTTTTTGCTGTTCTTAGCCTCCGCCTTTAACCGCTGTGCTTGGGTGTGCAGCTCCAGCTCTCCTCACCGCTGTTCCTCTGCGCCCCCCCGCCCCCTCCAAGCAAAGGCTTCGCCATCGCCGAGGCCACCTCCGAGGCCACCTCTCAGCGACTTGTTGCCTCCAGTTCTCTTCACTCGGTTTTCCCTGCCATCCGCCACCATTGACGCCATGTCGAGTTATTCCAGTGACCAGGACCGTGGCCGGGATCGAGGATTTGGTGCACCTCGATTTGGAGGGAGTAGGGCAGGACCCCTGTCTGGAAAGAAGTTTGGAAATCCTGGGGAGAAACTAGTTAAAAAGAAGTGGAATCTTGATGAGCCGCCCAAATTTGAGAAGAATTTTTATCAGGAACACCCTGATTTGGCTAGGCGCACAGCACAAGAGGTAGACACATACAGAAGAAGCAAGGAAATTACAGTTAGAGGTCACAACTGCCCAAAGCCAGTTCTAAATTTCTATGAAGCAAACTTCCCTGCAAATGTCATGGATGTGATTGCAAGACAGAACTTCACTGAACCCACTGCTATTCAAGCTCAGGGATGGCCAGTTGCTCTAAGTGGATTGGATATGGTTGGAGTAGCTCAGACTGGATCTGGGAAAACATTGTCTTATTTGCTGCCTGCCATTGTCCACATAAATCATCAGCCATTCCTAGAGAGAGGTGATGGGCCTATTTTCTTGGTGCTGGCACCAACTTGGGAACTGGCCCAGCAGTTGCAACAAGTTGATGCTGAGTACTGTAGAGCTTGCCGCTTAAAGTCTACTTGCATCTATGGAGTGCTCCCAAGGGACCACAGATCCGTGATTTGGAGAGAGGTGTGGAAATCTGTATCGAAACACCTGGAAGACTGATTGACTTTTTAGAGTGTGGGAAAACCAATCTGAGAAGAGCCACTTACCTTGTCCTTGATGAAGCAGATAGAATGCTTGATATGGGCTTTGAACCCCAAATAAGGAAAATTGTGCATCAAATAAGGCCTGATAGGCAAACTTTAATGTAGAGTGCAACTTGGCCAAAAGAAGTAAGACAGCTTGCCGAAGATTTCCTAAAAGACTATATTCATATAAACATTGGTGCGCTAGAACTGAGCGCACAAACCACAACATTCTTCAGATTGTGGATGTCTGTCATGACATAGAAAAGGATGAAAAACTCATTCGTCTAATGGAAGAGATCATGAGTGAGAAGGAGAATAAAACCATTGTTTTTGTTGAAACCAAAAGAAGATGTGATGAGCTTACCAGAAAAATGAGGAGAGATGGGTGGCCTGCCATGGGCATCCATGGTGACAAGAGTCAACAGGAATGTGACTGGGTTCTAAATGAATTCAAACATGGGAAAGCTCCTATTCTGATTGCTACCGATGTGGCCTCCAGAGGGCTAGATGTGGAAGATGTGAAATTTGTCATCAATTATGACTACCCTAACTCCTCAGAGGATACTCATCGAATTGGAAGAACTGCTCGCAGCACCAAAACAGGCACAGCATACACTTTCTTTACACCTAATAACATAAAGCAAGTGAGAGACCTTATCTCTGTGCTTCGGGAAGCTAATCAAGCAATTAATTCCAAGTTGCTTCAGTTGGTTGAAGACAGAGGTTCAGGTCGTTCCAGGGGTAGAGGAGGCATGAAGGATGATTGTCGGGACAGATACTCTGCAGGCAAAAGTGGTGGATTTAATACCTTTAGAGACAGGGAAAATTATGACAGAGGTTACTCTAGTCTGCTTAAGAGAGATTTTGGGGCAAAAACTCAGAATGGTGTTTACAGTGCTGCAAATTACACCAATGGGAGCTTTGGAAGTAACTTTGTGTCTGCTCGTATACAGAGCAGCTTTAGGACTGGTAATCCAGCAGGGACTTACCAGAACGGTTATGATAGTACTCAGCAATATGGAAGTAATGTTGCAAATATGCACAATGGTATGAACCAACAGGCATATGCATATCCTGCTAATGCTGCTGCTGTGCCTATGACTGGCTATCCAATGCCAACTGGATATTCTCAATAAGACTTTAGAAGTATATGTAAATGTCTATATTTCATAATTGCTCTTTATATTGTGTGTTATCAGACAAGATAGTTATTTAAGAAATATGGGAAATGCAGAAATGACTGCAGTGCAGCAGTAATTATGGTGCACTTTTTTGCTATTTAAGTTGGATATTTCTCTACATTCCTGAAACAATTTTTTTTTAAATTTTATTTATTTCCGTATGTTTTTGAATGTACTGTCTGCATGCAAGTGTGTGCACCCGTCACCCGTGTCGTGCAATGCCACGGAGGTCAGAAGAGGGTCTCGGATTCCCCTGGAACTGGAGTTCTCCTGGAATTGGAGTTTCAGACGGTTCTCGGCCGCCATGTGGGCGCTGGGGATCGAACCCGGGTCCTCTGTAAGAGCGGTCGGCGCTCTTAACCGCTAGGCCATCTCTCCAGCCCCGCAGTCGGCGCTCTTAACCGCTAGGCTATCTCTCCAGCCCCGGCATTAGAATCTTAAACTTCCTTTCTGACTTTGTAGAAGTAGTAAAAGATCTTGCGTTGGGACCACTCTCATTCTTCCCTCAGTTTATAGCACTGGTTCAAAATAAAGTGAAATTTTACCTTCCAGGGGACACTGAGTGACTTTCAGAAGGATTTTTTATTTTCCCAGTGGAGTACAGAATTGGCATAGGGTGAATAGAGCTCAAGGACACTGTTCCACATTCTGTTGTGTAAGATAGCTCCCCACAGCACAGAATTATTTAAGCCAAAATGTCAGTTATACTGAAGCTGAGAAACCTTAGTTTATAGCAAGAAATTAGCAAACATTCACAATAGTACTCTAAGCACTGAGTATTAAGACTTACAGGACTGGGGCTGGAGAAATGGCCTAGCGGTTAAGAGTGCCGACCGCTCTTACAGAGGACCCGGGCTCGATCCCCAGCACCCACATGGCGGCTGAGAACCGTCTGAAGCTCCAATTCCAGGAGAACTCCAGTTCCAGGGGAATCCAAGACCCTCTTCTGAACTCCGCGGCGTTGCACGACACGTGTGCACAGACTTGCATGCAGACAGTACATTCATACACATACAAAAATAAATAAAATTAATAAAAAAAAAAAAAGACTTACAGGACTACTATGCTACCAACCAACAAACAGGTAACAGCAACCAGGTGTGCTTTATCATTTTTTTTTTTTATTATTTATTTTTGTATGTGTATGAATGTATTGTTTGCATGCAGGTCTGTGCACCCGTGTCGTGCAATGCCGCGGAGGTCAGAAGAGGGTCTCAGATTCCCCTGGAACTGGAGTTCTCCTGGAATTGGAGTTACAGACGGTTCTTAGCCGCCATGTGGGTGCTGGGGATCGAACCCGGGTCCTCTGCAAGAGCGTCGGTGCTCTTAACCGCTAGGCTATCTCTCCNAAAAAAAAAAAAAATCAAATCAAATAGTGAGGACTTGGCACACGACATAGGCAGCTTGGGCACTGTCCATGCTCTTCACTCCCATGTTGGGCCTTTTCTCATCTGGGTAACACAGAGGTTCTTCGGCCTTATCTAGAGAGAGTGAGCTAAGCTCAGAGTGGGCTTTTCTCAGACACCAATTGCTAAAGGACTGATGTTGTCTTGTCTGTCAGCATCTGTTGATTTATCAGAAGTGTTATGGCAAAGTCATTGGTTGACAGAAGCTCCACGCGGCAATGTCCTGGCTGGTGTATGCACTTGTGTGGCTGTGCTCCACTGACGTTGCATGTCTTGGAGCATGCACTGAGCAGATAGACACACTCCTGTTTCCTTCACTTCTGCTGTATTATGGAAGGAGGACATGGTTGGGGGAAGGAAATAAGTGCACCTTGATCTTTCCAATAGGATATCTCTAGGTGTCCAGCCTTAAGCCTACAGTCTACTCTCCCTTCCCCTATCTGCAGTCTCTCCTGAGGAAGAGAGAGGCAGATAGAAGGGACCCAGCTGCTATGTGGATCTAATCCTGGTGCCAGTCTCACATAAGCACTGTGTGTATGTATATGTTCACTTTGTTTCTGAGCACTGTGAAAATACAGGAAAAGAAACATGATCCACTCAAAATATCTTTCTCTTGGTGCGTAGTTCTCAAACTAAGTTTTGTGAGCCTTGATAATCTCTTATCTGCTTATAGATTATATATATTTAAAGGGCCATCATTCCCTCAAGCTGCACCACAAAGAAAAGAAAAAGGTGCACCAATGCAATGAATACTCGGAGATTCTATATCCTTACACAATCGGAGGCCTGCCTGTACTCATCCCCATTTCTCCACTTTAAATAACACTCCAAAATTTGAATGACACCATCTGCACACATCTCCTATAAATAAATGACAAGTCACCTGACTGGAAGTTGAAAAGGACAAGAAAATTCCTTCAGGTGCTGAAGGAGGAGGGTATGCTCTCATCTCTGTAGCCCATCCCACACCCACTTTCCTGGCACACTGATTATGCCTCACTTCCCTGCCCCAGAGCACAGTCACACCCCGAAGGTGTCACTTTAATGCTGCAGGTGGCTCCTCTCTTCTTCAGCATGTACATGGTGTTCTTCTTCAAATTAAGCTGTGACCTTTCACTTATCTTCAGGTCTAATACTGTGCCATCTGTGATCCTGTCCCAAAGCTTGTCTCCTGATTCATGTTACCGACGACCAGGGTTCATCAATAGTGGGAAGGAGCCCTTTGCTCCTCTGTATTCGTCATCAAAGCCATAGAAGCTCACGTTCCTCGAGGCAACATCTGGCCAGAATTTATACGGTGGGCATGGAAATACTATTTTCTACATATTATGATTTCTTTGCTTTGGCACTGCTGAAAATGGCATCCGGCCACCACCAGAAACTAACCATGTCATTTTCCTCATGTCCACAAGCTTCTTGCCAATAATGATTTCCTGTAATTCCTTCCCTATTTCAGAAGGAGAAGCTCTTTTATTGGCAATGCATTGAGGAAAAATTTCATCATCAGGAGGCCTAGATGAGCTCTTTAGGATTCATTACCACACTGACACCTCCGCTCCTCAGTCTCCCTGATGCCACTCCTGGCTCCTGCCATAATCTCCCATAAGATGACCTTAGTCAGAAAGTTAGTCCTGAGATGCTCTGTCCCTCTGTCCCTAACCTTCAGTCATTCTAGTTCAGTTGCTGTGCTCTCTCTAAGGTACTGTTCTTGTTCTCTCTTTCTGCATGTTCTTGCCCTCTGGGCTTCGTAGGTCTTGATCTTCTCTTTATATTTTTTTTCCCTGTTTGCCTTTTGTGTCCTTTTGTCCCTCTAGATTCCTGTCTATGGCCTTGAACCCCCTTGGTCCTTAAACTCATTCCTCTCTATGCCTTCTGAGAATTACCCCTTGTCTACAGGCTTAAATACAGATTAAGTGATGCCATTTGAGAGTTTCTGCAGTGGTTTAAACAAATTAAAATGATACAAGCACATAGTGGACAGAGGAATATAGCTTTATAACTATGACTGTTGTTTTAATCATCAATTTCACACAATCTAGACTCACCCAGGAACAGAGTCTCAATTAGGGATGGTTGTCATAATCAGGTTGGCCTTTGAACATGTCTATAGGGGTTTGTCTTGATTATGTTAATTGACATGGGAATACTCAGTTTGCTGTTGGCAGCTCCATTGCCTTCATGTGGATCCTGGATTATGAAAGAGTGTGAGGGCGAGCTGAGTAGTGATGATGCATGCATTCATTTTCTTGACTGCATGTAACTAGTTGCTTCAAGTTCCTGCCTTTACCTCACTATAATAATGAACTGTAAACTGAAACTAAATTTCAATAACTCCCTTTTTTACCTCTAAGTTGCTTTTGGTTAGGATGTTATCACAGCAACAGTTGATAAAATTATTATCCTGAAGCAAATCACCACATCCTGCCATTCCTTACATTAATTGATTTTAATTGAATTTACCTACAGAGTCCAAACACTCTGCTTTTGTTTCGATCTCTTTCCATTTTTTTAGACCTTCCATACAGTGTTACTCTCTTTTCTCAAATACCTAGAAAGAAGCAACTTAGAAGATTGACTCGAGCCCCTGTACAGGCCGTCATAGTCAGAAGCCATGGCAATGTAGGGCAAACATGAAGCGATGAATCACAATGCTTCCTCAGTCGGAAGCAGAAGGAGATGAAAGTCTCTGCTTCTCAGACTTTCTCCCTTTCTCACTTGTAGTGGCTACTTTTCTGATGCTGTGATAAAACACCATGACTGAGGCAACTTATAGAAGGAAGAGTTTGTTTGGCTTACACTTCCAGAGAGTTCAGAGTTATCATGGTGGGGAGGCGTGGTGGCAGAGCAGTCAGTGCAGAAAGCTGAGAACTCACGTCTTCAAGAAAGCACAGGAAGCAGAGAGAACCAGACTGCAAATGTAGCTTTCTCTTTAACTGTGATTATCTCTTTAAGAATTGACTCTGCTTACAGCTTCAAACTGGCCCATGTGCTGTTCTTTGACAGGCATAGATTTACCAATTTCTGTTCTACTTCCTACTTTTTTACTATGAATCCAGCTTAGAGCAGTGGACAGTAAGCATTCCACACCATGAATGCTTTGAAATTTCCTCTGCCAACCAACTTAATTCATTGTTTTTTAATTCAACCCTGTTTGCATTTTTAGGGCACAGGCAGAACATAACTAAAGTGCTTTTCAAAAATGGCCTCTGGTTCAATCCCTTATAGAGTATTTTTTCTCTGAAATCTCAGGAGCACCATCTTTGCTGTCAACATTTTATGAACATTTTAGCATTCCTCACTTCTACAAGAATGACCATAGTTTATAGCATTCTAGAGCTTCTCTAGCCCAAACTCTTTCACATTCCTTCCATAGACCAATTCAGAATGCCGATGAACCACATGGCAAGACTGTGTGTGTGTGTGTGTGTGCGTGTGTGTGTGTGTGTGTGTGTGTGTTGGTTGATTTTTAATTGTCACCTTGACACAATCTAGAATCATCTGGGGAGTCTCAATGAGGGATTCCCTATGGTATATCTGGGGCAAATTTTCTTTTTTTTAATTTTTTTTATTATTTTTTATGTGTATGAATGTACTGTCTGCATGTGGGTTGGTGCACCCATGTAGTGAAATGCTGCAGCGATCAGAAGAGGGACATGGTAAAATTTTTCATAGCAAAAGCAATGGGTCCAGAAGGCCTCACTGCATATTTTTCATTTTATAATATATATACAATATATGTGTATATGTATGTACATGTATACAAACATTTGTGTATGAATTATAAAAGGAGAAATATTAGATTGACTTACATGATAGTGGCTCAGTAGTCCAACAGTAGCCATCTCCATAGTAGAAAGGCAAAGAATTCAGTTGCTGCTCAGTCTAAGAAACTGGATGCCTCAACAGTCTAAGTATGTCACTGAAACTTAGAAGTTCTCTGTACAGTTGCTTCTATTGAGGAAGCAGGAGAAGATGGATGAAGGAGGAGTCTAATGTCAATCAAGTGTGCAGTCTTATTAGTAACAGCAGTAGATGAACTTCCTCAGAAAAAAGTGAAGGTACACACACACACACACACACACACACACCTTTTTTCTTGGAGTTTTTATATTGAGCTGCCTGTTGGAAAGTACAACACATATTGCATGTGAGTCCTGACTCCAGCTATTCCTGTCTGGAGATGCCCACATAAACACATGTAGAGGTGGTGTAGTAGGTACGAAAATGTAGTCAAACTGACAATCATGATGGCCAGCCATTGTAGTTACAGTTCCCAACACAAATGCTGAAAACTATGCATGTCTCTGCTTCCTATCTTCCAAAGATTTTATTGTGTAGAACAGGTTAAATGAATAGTGTTTACATTCAACCATGAAAATTCGGTTAGAGTAGAAATAAAGTACTATGGTTATTTTGAAACTAAAAGAATTGTTTCTTGAACTCAGTTCCTAGGTTCAAATCCCATGACTGGAACTTTCTATCCAGGTGTGCTCCAGTGAACTCATTTATGGTATGTGGTTTCAGTGTATTCAACTGTAGCATAAATAATCACAATACTTACAGCATTGGCCTATTATAATGATTAGTATTTAATAAGATTAAAAATTTAATAGTTAAAACAGTGCTGACCATATATTTAAGCCCATCTATTTAAGTCAGGAATTTTCGCTTTGAGTATTCTGTCCTGGCTGGGGATCTTCAGATGCTGTGGAGGTGTGTATCTCTTTTTCTTTCTCTCCTACAAAGTCCTTTAAAGTCTCTGTTGTGTTAAATCCCATTTCCACCATCTCCTGTTTTCCTTCTTTCTTAGCTTATCTTCTCCTTTTTCACAGCATATATTTTATTATGAAAAGGAGAAAGTGATTTTTGTCTTTTAGTGTCTGTAGTCTGACACTCTCTTTTCTATTGTCACACTTGGTGATGGTTAGTTTTAGTTTGGAGCAGTGTTCTCTCAGGATTTTGAGACCCTTCCCTGACTGTCTGCTTTGTTGCTGTTACAAAGTTCAAAGCCATTGTGAGGTTGATGTTCTGTATGTATCTGGCTCTTTTTCTCTGAAACTTTCAGTATTTTAACATAACTCCCAGGATTCCAGAATTTCACCAAGATGTCCTTTAGTATCGACCTGTGTCATCCATCATGACAGGCACGTGGACCTCCAGTTGGAGAAATTTTCTTGAAGTAGATCTCTGATGAACTTGTCTCCATTTTCTGTGACATTCCCAGTATTTGTATTAAATGGCTTAGTAAGTTCTCTATCTCACATCTTCTTATCTTCTTGCATAATTTTTTTAGTGACCATTATACAATGCTGACTTTTTCATCCTGACTGCATGTTTTAGATTTATAAAGGGTTTTAGGGGTTCCTGAAAGTCTCTTTCCTCCATTAATGTGTCTTGTTTTTATTTCATTGAGTAATGTTTCTTTGATTTTTTTGGAGGATTTTTAAAATGGTTACTAAAGAAACTTTCAGATCACTGCACTGCCCGCTCTATATTTTTGTACCTTCTATTTCATTTTGATATCTGCCTTTTGTTATGGAGATTTTCCTGAAAGATTTGGTAAGGCTTAGATGTTGATTTTTATTAACCAGAAGACACTGAGGCCCAGCCGGGAAAGTCTGAACGTGGGTGGCCTTTCCCAAAGTGTCCTCCTTCAAATGGAGTCACTGATTTGGGAAACTCCTAAGGAAAATATCTGTATTTCTTGATTGTGGGTTAACCACAGTTCCCAGAAAAAGTTTTTATTTCTACCTGAGGCATAATCACCCTTTGTAGAAGAAGAAAGCAGATACTGTTTACTATTTACTTACACATAGAGTCACTTGGCCTTTGTATTCTATTAATTCCTCTGCTGTGTCAAGCAAGGTCTACCCAAAGAAACTATTCTTACCATATCAGAGAACAAAAAACATAAACACCTCATTTTCTATTGGATGAAGTAGGAATGGCCACACAGTGGGGAGGAAGGAAGATTTTTTTTAGGAAATCTTTTCCCTCAAAGACCTGGGCTTACTTTGTGTTCCCAGAGAGTGCTATCAAGAATTCTTGTCTTTTGGGATATAGACTGAACCATTTCTATGCTTTCCTCCCATTTTAGGATTCTATTTTTCTGATGGGCCACGTCTAGCTGTCAATGTTTTGTGCACTTTCTTTAATTTGGATTTATAATTTAATAATCTTCCATTACTGACAGGTATGATGGTGCATATCTTTAATCCCAACACTCAAGGCAGAGTCTGGTGATCTCTGTGAGTCCAAGGCCAGGCAGGTCTTCATAGCAAGTTCTAGGCCAACCAGGGCTACATAGTGGAATCCTTTCTAAAAAAAAAAAAAAGAAAAGAAAAGAAAAGAAAGCAATCTCTCATTCTAGTGGGAGTTCAGGTGGGTAGAGTGGTTTATGTGTGGGAAACACCAAGCAACATAGAACTTAAATAAATGAAGACATATAACTAGATGTTACAAATTCTAGGAAGGGTAAAGGAAAGTAAGGTAATGTGAGAGAACAGCCAAGAGGGGCCTAATTTGGAATGATTCATCAGGATATGTTTCCTTGAGAAAATACCACTGAACCTGAACTTTAGTCTTTGTTCCAGGTCGGGGAGCTAGTCAGACCTAGTACAGAGAATTCCTTCTATGAAGATAAACAATCAAGAGGTAACAGAACACTCAGGACTCTGGGTCAAAGGCAACCGGAACCTAACCATAGGTTAGAACAGGGATGTTCTTTTTGGTCCTTATACCCAGGAAGCATAAGAGGTTATATGGTTTGACCAAAGCTCTAGTCCCAGCAGTTTCATTTCATTTACTGGTTCTCCCATAGTTCTCCCTTTGATTGTTAAGTTGGCTACTAGCAATCAGAAGGCTACCACATTCTTTTAGCTTCTGTCTTAGAGAAAAATACAGAGGTTCTTCCTGTTTTTCTTTTAAATAAGGATTTGTAAATAATTCCATATTCCTTGCAATAAACATCATATGCAGTTCTTTGTTGGACAAGACTTGGGTTCAAATGTATAGGCACATGATTCAGCCCATGCAATGTACTTAAAGATAGTTACTATCAGAGGAACGGTAAGAGATTAGACTAGAGCGACATCACAGATATTTAAAGCAGAATCCTGTGGGTGATGGTTAGTATTTAGAACTTACATAAACTGTATTGAGAAGCTATAATGGCTTTAAATCAGGGAATAACATAGATCTTGCTAATTAGTGTTAGCCAGCCCTGAGTTTAAATTAAACAGCCCTTGTGTCTCCTGGTATGTGTCAGCAGCACCTCCATCACCCTTCTGTCACTGTTTTCCAATCCAGAGTCATTTTTGATGACTCACTTGAATTTATCAACCACATAAAATGAGTCACAAAAGCCCCAAAGATTCTGTCTTCCTGAATGAGTTGGTTTTATTCTCGAGTCTGTTTTGTGCACATTGTCACACTCTTGCAGATTCTTATCCACTCAGACTTAGTTCTTGTCACCATCTTCTCCTGGCTTCTGTGTTAACTTCTAAGTCATCACGTTTGGCATCTTCAGATCACTCTTTCAAAGACAGTGCTACCTTCATGTCACTTCCTTACCTAGAAGCCCAGATGGCATCCTATCATTTAATGAATCACACACACTCCTCAAGTGAGCATCCAGACCCTTCAATCATCTGGCTCTGCTGTCCCTGTCCAGCTTTATCTTCCATTTCCATCCACCATTGAAAGACTATGTGTGACCTGACAGAAGCAATGGAGAAGTGAGCCAGTCAGAGGAGTCACAAGCGCACTAGACTAAGCATGTGGGTTTGGCTAACCTGCCAGTCATGGTGTGGTCAAGCTGACCTTTCCTAGCAGCATAGGTAGGTGTTAATGCCCAGGAAAAGATGCCAAGGTGAAGCGTTGGTTGGAAGGTAGATATTTGTTCAGGAAAGCCTTTCCAGGTGCTAATACCCACTCCCCTTTACATGCTGTGTGGGCTGGCCCACAGGTTTCTGGGAACTTGCCCAAATATTTTAGGGTCAGTTGGTGCCACAGAGAAATGATGGCTTATCCAGAGGGGCGTGAAGAGTGTCAGGAAACAGACCAACCAGGGTGGGATCTTATTAGTTAGCTTTGTTCAAATGGCTTTTTCATGGCAGCGTGGGATCTTATTAAGAATCTGCAGAAATAAAGCGCTATTATGGGATGAAGAGAATCTTCTAAGTTTTAAAGCCCCAATAAAGTTCTGAGGGGCACGCAGCAAGAGAAAATAATTGGTAAGTTTTATCTATCCCTCAGTACGAATTCATTAGCTCCTAACTGCACTATCAATTACTAATAGGTATGAGAAGGCACCATTGGCACAAATTTGGTAATACTTTCTAAAATACTTGGAAGAAAATTTATTTTTAAATAAGAAAGGAGTTTGCGCTAGGTTTTGATAAGTAGAAGAGTTTTACTTGTTCAAGTGGAAGTTTAGAAAGTATATGCTACAAAGCTACAGTATATGCTACAAAGCTACAATGTAGCCAATACTATGACCAGAAGAAAGAGAATTGTTCCAAAGGATGGCTGCTCCTAGTCGCTGGAATCTTGGCTTCTGTGGCCCAGGGAACTTTTCAGCTGTGACTGAGGATGTAGGCCTTGAGCCAGGGAGATTAGCCTTTATTATCCTTGTGGACATGATCTGATCGCTGGAGTCTTTAAAGTTGGAGAACTTTCTCAACCGGAGTAGGTTGGTCTAGGAAGTTGTTAACTAAGGAAAGAATCGGAGGGTTACAGTGTTTTGGGTTTGAAGATGGAGGAAGAGGTCATGAGTCAAGGCATGTTGTGGGGGCTGCACAGACAAGCTGAAAAAGGCCAGGAGCCAGACTCTCCCCTGAAGCTCACAGAAAGGAATGCAGCACCACGATTTTAGAACAGAGAATCCTGTAACAGACTTCTGACCACCTACAAAACATTAAAATAATGTATTTGTATTGGTTAACCACTGTGTTTGTAATGCATTGTTGACTGCAGCCTTACACAAGAAATGCAAGTGGTTTAATAAGAATTGCTCTTTGAATGGGCACTGTCCTCCCTAAGCTCCTGTGCTGTGAATGCTTGGCCCCCAGCTGGTGGCGCTGTTTAAAAGTTTGTGGAACCCTGCTAGAGGAAGTGATTCACCGAGGGGCGGGGCTTGAGGTTTTGCATCTCAGATCGCTTCCTGCTTCCTGATCAGTCTCGTGCTTCTTGAGTGTGAATGAAGTGTCTAGCCAGGCCTTCCCTGCATTCTCCCAGGACTCTGTATATCCTGAAAATGTATTAGAATGTATCCTTCTCTGTTACCTTTCTTCTGTTGGAGTAGGTTATCACAGCAATGGGAGAATAACTAAGACAGCAAGTATGTTTCAAATGAGTGGAATTAGTTTAAGAAATCCATAAGAGAAAAACACACATAATACAGCACTGTTCTGATTGGGCTGGTATTTTAATCAGTAGCTCAGTTCTTAAGTTAAAATTTTTTAATTTCTCAAACATTTATTAAGCACTTATTATATGCTAGGTACTTTTTTATGTTCTTATATTAATAATTATTTGAGATCATTGCTATTAGTTGAAGAAATCTGTCAAAAATCAAATACATAGAACATGGAGTGCTAAGATTTTTTTTTTTAATTTTCACATTTGTTTGAAATTTAAAGCAAAAACACGAGACCAAGAAGAGAGTCATGCTATCTCTCTTGAGTGTAGTTTCTCAAATGGTCAAATGCAAAATGCCAATCAAATTTTAATTTGAGGAAATAAATGAATTTAATAGCAAAATTAAGAGAGGATAATCAATAAATATCAATTAAATGCTTAAAAAGATGACAGATTAAAATTATCACCATTTTCTTTCTTAGTTTTTAATTAGCTTATAGAATAATGCATTTCATTATGACATTTGCATACATCTATGGCATTGTTCCTTTCTCTAATTCATGCCCCCTCCACTCACCAATCTCTCCTTCCCATTCCTGCTGGTATCCTTCCTTTCCTTAACTAGTTTCCCTTCTGCTTTCCTGATATATATATATATATATATTCTGGATATAAAAGAATACATAAAGAATATATTCTGGATAAAACACATACATACAGTGTTTTATCTTTTGGTCTTACCATTACACCCTCTTTAAAATATAGAGATATTTAAAATTTTACATATTATTTTTCTTTTATATGTATGAGTATATTGCCTGCATGTATGTAAGTACACTCATGTCATGCAATGCCCACAGAGGTCAGAGGATGATGTCAGATCCCCTGAAACTGGAGTTACAGATGGTTGTTAGTTGCCATGTGAGTGCTGGGAATTAAACGCAGGTCTTCTGCAAAAGCAGCCAGTGCTCTTAACTGCTGAGCCAGCTCTCTTACTTCTTTAATGTATATTTTTAGTGATATTTGTTTATTTTGTCCAAGCCTCTTAATCATCTTTATACTTCCTCTCCCATCTGCATCCTCTGTTTACCCATCACCCCCCACCCCCATTGGATTTCACGCATTCTGTTAAGGCCTATTTAGTCAAGTTAGTATACCTAGACATCCTTCAGTGCAAGTTCATCCACTGGGGTCTAGTTTGCCTATGTAGAGTCTTTCCTTTAAAGAAGATCAATTCTCCCTCACTGAGCAGTAATCAACTGGCAATAGTTCTGCTAAGGTTGAGCCCTACTGGTCATTTCCTCAGTTCTATGCTGGGTTTTTGTCTGATTCAGTCTGCATGGGTCTTGTGTATGTTGACCTCATTGGTGTAGGTTAATATGAGCAAGATCCCAGGATCCTGTAAGAATCTGTTTCCATATGGTCATGCACCTCCTCCCCTGGGTCTTACAACCTTTCTGCCCTCTCTTCTGCAGTGACCCCTTAGAGCTGGGTAGGTAAAATTTAGTATAGGAGTCCTGTAAAGGGACCCACACTCTGCACACTCTTATTCTCTGTGCTTTGGCCATTTGTGGTCTTTTGTGTTCCTCACCTTCTGTTGCATTTATGAGAGTTGAAAGATGTATTAGTGTTCTTCTATCCCTTGTTCTATTATGTTCTGTCAGCCTTAGGTGTACAGGTTTCATCGTAGATGAGTCACTTAGGGTTTGGCATATCACAGACCTTATTCTCTGTGTGTGACCCGTTGTGGAACTCTGTAATATTCTCGGTCTGTTGCAAAAAGAAGCTTGTTAGATGAATGCTGACTGGCATATTGTCTGTAAATATAAGGATCTATATTTATCATATAGAAAGAAATATTGCATTTGTCTAGATATGTGACACCTTTAGAGTTTTTTCTAATATCTATGACATCTCCAGACATCATGTGTATTTGGCTATATTTACCATGCCATACATGAGTTTCTTCCCATGGAATAGGCTTTCAGGCTTTTACTGGAGATGGATGAGGAAGGGTTAGAGAGAGAGAGAGAGAGAGAGAGAGAGAGAGAGAGAGAGAGAAATAACTGGTATGAAAAACCAGAGGGTATTAGTTAAAAAGCCTACTGAAAAAAAATACGCATACAATATATCTACCTAAGTCTCTAACCTAAGTTATATAGCTGAAGGCTATATAACAAGAAACACTGCCAGACAGGAGAAACCTTCTTTTTTGAGTCATTGACCTGGGTCATCCAAGAGACTCCCAGAATTACACAGGCTATTGTCACAGCCCTTGATTGCTTCTCAGAACTTGAAACTTGAAGGTTGGATCTTATTGCTGAAGAGAGGACATACTATCACACAGGAGTTGGACTAATAGAGCTGAAACTGACCTGATAGCCACTTTCCTGAAGGCTAGATCTCATAGTTTTGGAGACACTATTCAAACTGCTAAGGGAGAACATCAACTGATATTCCATCCCCAGCTTTAAGGCCAATATCCAGCACAGCAAACGATTTTGGTACAGTAATGGCACTTTTAGTTTGGGGGTAATCAGTAGATACCTAACTGGAAGTGCTGAGTTTTGAACTTGGGAAGCTGGATATAGGACTTCTTTGCTTAGTTGCTATCAGTGGTTCCCAAACTTGACTATATATTAAAATCACTTGGGGGGATGATTTACAAATCTTGGTGACCAGAATACTTTGGTGTCAGAATATTTCAGTTTAAACTCAGGCATCATTAATCTTTTAAAGATTCTTCAGGATTTCAAAGTGTAGGGGAGTTGGGGAACTGCTAAACTTAGTGTACTGCCCCTGAGACTACAGATTAATTTAGTTATTTATCCAGTCTAATAGAAAAGATTACAACTCTGTATAATACAGATTACCCTTGGCTCTAAATGGGTGGTTTCATTGTAGTTAGTACAGCAACTGTCATTGGTTGGTTAAAAGGGCAGTTGTTAGTTAATCTGAAAAACTACAGTAGAATTGATTGTGATGTTCACACGATTTGAACTGTCAATCAAAATAATGGAGAGCCAGCAGTGGGAAGACCTTTCCTAAAACCAGACAAGAAAGGGGCAGAAGCAAAGATCTTTATCTGATGTCTAAAGCCAGCAGAGAAGGGTGAACTGCCAGATGAAATCTGTGATCAAACTGTCTGTCTGGACATTTTGTCACCGCTTTGTTAAAAGTCTGTGTGCCTTTCTGTGGCTCTTGCCTGAGTTGGAAGGAAGCAGCTCCCCTGGCAAGACTGGCAGGGTGCCCAAGCGCCTGTGCTTCCTCTGTTTTGTCATTGCATGCCTTCCTTGTGCCACACTGATTCCAGAGTCACCAAACTCATTAGCATGGGGACACTCCGTCCCCCCTTCTGGTTATGGAACAGACAGTAAGTTGGAGCACTGTTGGAATTTTGGCTGCAGTCTCTGGCTGTTATACTGGCAGATGACTGTTCTTTCAAATGGCATTTATCTGGGGTGCATTACCCAACTCAGCCTTGGGCAGTGTGGGCTTTGTCTGTTTCTTACTCTGTGGTAGAATTTTTTCAACTTTGAGAATTAACTTTGAAAACAGAAATCAATGCAGCAGGTGCTAGTGGAAAGTGATGTGGAGGATGAGATACAGATCTTCAATGGAGATTCTTCTAGTCCCTCTGCCAGGATTTCTGGGAAAGTTATGAACAGGGCCAGTTGGAGCATAACAGATGTAGCGTTCCACACGGGCCAGAGTTCCTGGTGCGAGTCATGGTGTTGACAGAAATAGCCACAAAAATGTGATCATAAATGCTCTCTTTTATGTAGGTGGTAATGGTCCCAGCTCCTAGCTCCTAATTTCTTTGCACACAGTAAGCCCATATACTTACATCATCCTGCCTTGCTCAGATTTGCCAGAAAACCAAAGGCATTCTTCCTAGCTTCAGCTCTGCTAAATGGCCATGTGCTCTGGAGTTTTAGCAGAACTGTACTCTAATGTGTGCTGTGTAGACACCTTACTAAAACAGGTAGAAAGAGGCAGTTTCACAAAGCTTACATCATCTGAATTGTAAATTTTTCTCTTGGACTTCCTCATCTTGGTAAATATCACAGATTATAATTTGACTTTATTTTTCTAATCTGTTCAAGAAATGATTTTGGAATTAGTTGAAAGGTGAGTAGAGACCTTTGTGTTTATATAGTGGATTTATATAATAGCAAGAAATGTCAGCTAAGAAATCCTATATGGGCCTATACCTCAGCAATGGTGACAGAATACTCAAGTCCCATGTAAGTTCCAGGCAGACAAATTCCCAGCATAGACATATGCTGACAACTGATGGCCCCTGGCGGGGGGGGGGGGGGTGTCAGTCTCCTTTAAGGGTAAAACTGGTTTCTTATTATCACACATTACCAGAGAACAAAGACTCTGGATTTTCACTTGGAGGGCTGGGAGAGTAGGCAAGAAGCCCTGCCCCTAGCTGTGGAGATCTTAGCATTTGACTGCTGCTGGGAGAGGAAGAGTCTGTTTCCTTTGTGGTTGTGACCCCTGGTAGGTCAAGCATGCTCCCAGGCATGTTCCATACCCAGGAGTATGTGGACAGTACAAATTGGACTCCTGGGAAGAACAAAAAAAGAATGGGATCTGGGTGAGAAGGAAGGTAGGGATGAGTCTGGGAGGTGGGAACACAATCAGTGTAGATCGTACAAAATTCTCAAAAATTAATGCAAGGAGTTTTAAAATAGCTTAATTATGTATTTATCCATTTGTGTGTGTGTGTGTGTGCGCATGCATGCATGTGTGTCCATGTGTAAGTCAGAACTACATTTAAGCTGTAGAGCATTAGTATTATTTCTTGAGAATTCCTTTTGCTTGCATTTTCTTTAGTTAGTAATTTTAAATTTCCATTCTCTCAAAAAAACTTATCTTCAAAACAGTTAAATCCTATGCTGTACCTAGTATTTCTCTAGGAATTATATAGTTTTCTTCTCAGTGATAATTTTATATAGCTTATCGACACACATACTCACACAAGCACAAACAAACTTATCAGCCCATATCAGCAAATAGCCAAGGCCCAGAGGAAACTACTGAAAATTAAATGTGGTTACCATATAATGGTATCTGCAATGTATTGGCTACTTATCCCTGTTTAAAAATAGGGCACAAAAGCTTAATTTTATCATAATTGAAGAGCAATTCTGGGAAAGTCATGTAATTTAATGGCTTAACTGTCTTTTATTGCCATATTTAAATAGACAGCCAAACAGCACTGAATGTTGAACACAATCTAATGCATTACAATATCTTTGGAACACAATTTAAATTTCAAATTATGTTTAATGCTTTTGTACATGTCACAGGTCTCTTTTATTAAAGCTTATCACATGGGATTGATTTATACAAGGCAACTAGTATTTGGCTAAAACAGAGGAGAGCTGGCCATTTGGAAGTCTGACCAAAGGGCTTGGGAAGCTTGTGCCATTCCCTCTTACCTGGTTCTTCCTATTATTTTGAATGTTAGTAGAAGCTGCCTATGCCATACATTGTGAGAGCTCTGGATAAGACAGCTTTTACAATCGCATTGTGTTATCTGCACTCAAGCATTTCATTCCGTATAATTAGGCTTAATAGGGGAAGGTAACGTGTAATAAGACACATTGTGTAAGTATGTCCACTGCTTCTTCCTGTCAAAATGATCCACTCACTGGCTTGTTTCATTTCTGTCCTTGGTTCTTTTTTTTTTTTTAATTGCTTTATATGTCTGTCCGAGGGTTTTTTTCTCCATGTATGTGAACGCTCTCATGTCATTCAATGTCTGTGGAGGTCAGAAGAGGGTGTTGGAGTCCCTGGAACTGGAGTTATGGACAGTTGTTGGTCACTATGTGAATGCTGGGAATTGAACATGGGTCCTCTGCAAGCCCAGCCAGGACTCTCAAGGTTGAGCCATCTCTCAAGCCCTGTCCTTGGTTATTTAATTTACATCTATGCCCGCCTTTCTTCTTATTTTATTATTTAACTTTATTTCTTATTGGTGTGTGTCTCTGTGTGTGCATGCTTGTGCAGGTATGTGGGTGTGCCCTTACCACAGCACATATCTGGAGGTCAGATAACAACTTCTGGGAATCCATTCTCTCCTTTCAAGAGGTGTTTTGGGGATTTATCTCAGGCCTATCAGACTTGTACAGCAAGTGCTTTTGCTTGCTGAGCCTTTTTGCTGTTACCTAACATTTTCTTCTTTATGTAACAATGTCCATGTCTGATGAATAAAAATGGAAATTCTTTGATCCTTGTCTCCCATTTTATTTTAGTGTCACAATTAAGATAAGATGTAAAGGGTCAGATAAGTAGAAGCAGCTAAAAGGCCTTGATGAGATTTTAGGATGTTGATGTTAGAAACAGGCCAACTACAATGATGAAAGACTACTCTTAAAAACAAACCCATTTATGGAATTACAAGTCTTAGCAGGAAACTAGGCAAAGTATTTTGTGTACAAGGCAGTATATTTTTGAAGTCCAAGTTTATTTCTTTTTCGGGGGGTATTTTTTTTTTTTTGAAACAGGGTCTCTCTCCCTTTAGTCCCAGCTGGCCTGGAGCTCGCTTTGTAGACCAGGCTGGCCTTGAACTCACAGAGATCCACCTGCTTCTGCCTCCCGAGTGCTGGGATTAAAGGCATGCACCACCACACCTGGCCCAAGTTTATTTCTTAAAACATTCGATTTTCTGCTTATAGAAGCCTTTAAGCAAAATTCTGAAAATGGAAATAAAATGGTTATTAATTTAAAAATAAATCTATAAACACAGCATAATAAAATTATAAAATTTACCAATGGGCCACATGACAAAGTCTTTCTTATCCCATAATATTTACCACTCTATGGTAGAATATTTCCTTATCTTCCAACAATTTCTACAATTCTTGGGTAGGTTAGGTGACTAGATATATTTTATCCATTTATTTGTGAGTTTATCCTTATCATGCACAGATTTTAATGCTAGAGCAAAGATACAGTAAAAGACCTCAAAGGTTTACTATGAAGACAAACAAGAGATGAATATGATTATAACAAACAACTTCTAAATGGAGAGTGAACTCCTGGAGTAGGAACAGAGTTGCTCCTTTATGCTAGTTCCTGTTCTTGTCAACATGAATTCAAAGTCTTTGGGAACAGATGGTTCCCAGGTTCATGCAGAGTTAGTTTCTTATGCAGTTCAGGACCACCTGCTTTGGTATATAGTGCTGCCCATGGTGAGGCTGGGTCCTCCCACACCAAGCATCAATTCTCAGTGGGGAGAATCTCTCACAGATATCTCCACAGGCCAATTTGTTCGGCCATTGCTTCAACTGAGGTTCCCTGTTCCCAGGTGACTTTAGAATGTATCAAGTTGCCAATAGAAACCAACCAGACACCCCTAAATCCTGGTTTCACTTACACATTTACAGGAGTCATGTGAATAAACTTAGGTGCATCACTCTGGCTTCAGGCGAGCAAAACCCAAAGACAGCTATGAAGTCCTAACAGAAAAGCAGGAGTTGAAAAGAGGAAAACCTAACACTGTCAAGAGTTAGGACGGCATCCTAGGGACCTTTTCCTGGAGAGGCATAGCGAATTTTGTTAGGCTTTGGTGATTAGGCACTTCTGGAGTGCCTGGAAGCTTCTCTGGTTACTGTAGTACTGTCTGTTTACATGTCCCATTACTGCTACAGCACTGCACTCTTTAGCATGGAAAATGAAATCTATACTCCTATGTGCTTAACAATTTCACATTTTGGGTTTAGTGCAAATTGCTGCCTGCCCCCTTAAAGTCTGTCTTATATGGTCATAGCTAATTAGTTAAAGGTAATTGCATAAATTATCAGGGGAGCTGTATATTCAAATGACTACCTTGCTAGGAATATCATAGTATTAGATGTTACACATTAAAATGGCCGTTGATGATGAATGCTCTCACAAAAAGTAAAATCAGGATGAGGATGAGGAGAACACCAGAGGTACAATTACAAACTGAGTGCTTAATAAGGTCTGAATGATGCGGTCACATCTGGGAAGACACTTAAATAAGGCTCAGAAGCCATGCAAAATGAATGCTCCAGGAAGAATGTTCCAGATAGGTGAAATAGGAAATAAAGAGGCCTAATGTGCACATAATCTTGGGCCCATTGAGGTGGAGTACCTGAGGAATCTGTGACAGCAAATGATATTATAAAAGATACTTAGAGGTAAGTCATGTCAGAACTTTCATCTACATGCTGAGAATTTTGAATTAACTTTTCATTGTGAAAGTCATTGGAAATGCTGAGTAGAAATATAAGATGTTTTGGCACTTTTAATACCGACTCTGTGTGGAGAAGGACTGCAAGTGTTAGGAGTCAAATAGCAGGTTAGTGTAGTGAACTAGGCGAGTAGACAGGATGGCTTGTATTGAGGTGGTTGAGGTTGAACTTGAGATAAGTTTCAGTGGGTTCACTTATTGATGGTTTAGATATCAGTCCATAAAAATCACTGAATACTGGGTGGGTCACTCATTCCACTTTAGCTCCATAGTGTCCTTGTATTTCCTCAAAGAGGCCAGGCTATGCCCAGTTTCTCTCTCTCTATTTACTCTTTTATCTTCCTGGAACTTTCTTTGATTTGATCTTTGTATGATTTGCTTTTGAACCTTATTTAAGTATTCCAATTAATGAGAAGAAGAAATCTGTTGGAGAAGTGTGTCTCTTTGTGTACATATATGTGTGTATGTGTATGTATTAAACATATGTACAAACATATCATACATATACTCTTATATACATATTTTGTGTAGGGGAATCATGCTTTGTTTGAAAACTCAATTTGATTTTCAAGTAAAGCTGTCACAATATCACACAGACACACATTTCCAAGTTGAATGCTCAAGAAATAGTTTGGGATCAACTTCTAAATAGAGCAATTGTTAGGTGTTACTAAAAGCCACATAATTTGGTAAGATTATGTAAGATATAAGTATATAGAGTAAAGAAATGGAAACAGAAGACTGGGACAATCTAATGTGTAGAATTCATGATGAGATGGAAGTGTGAGCAGGCTGAATCAAAGTAGAGCCAACAGAGGGGTAAGTTCAATAAGGGAAGTGAAAGACCTAATAAAGAAGACTTGCAAGATACAGGAAGGGAATACCTTCATCAATTCTCCTGAGGGGTCACGAAACCTTGGGCCGTGCCACTGGCTATTGAATTATCAACATGGAATAAGATTTGGTAAAATTTGAGAAGAACTGAAGTCTGGGCAACATTAAGTCATGCTCTCCATTGATACAGAATAACTCTATTTTTCTTAGGAGTTTTGTAGTTTTTTTAATGCATATATCTAATGTATGCTTTGTTGGAGATATCCCTAAGTATTTTATACTGGTAGATAAAGTACACATGCTTTTTTTTTTAATTTAAAATTTTAGTTTCAGTAAGAAAACTTTTGCATATTGTCCTTAATACTGTAAATTTGCTGTAATTACTCATTAGCCTCACATTTTCAAAATCAATTCTTTTGGAATTTCTACTGGAATGGTTATTTCAGCTGTGAGAGAAGACATTTTTGCCTATTTCTTCTTTCCCAGTTTGTATAACTTTTATTCTTTTTTTCATCTTAACTAGACTGTCAGTATCACGTAGGAAGACAGAAGCAAGGGAAGCGACCTTTGTTTTAGTCCCTTAGTGTGCCAGTTTCAAATTTTTCATCTTTAATGTGACTTTTAGGTGTCATTTTATATAGATATTTTATGAAATTCAGGAAATTCTCTTACATCCTGGCTTATTGATATTATCACAAATTATCATTAGATTTTGTCAAATAATATTCATTCTGCATCTTTTCTCTCTTTTTTTTTTTTTTTTTGGTCTTTTTGAGACAGGGTCTCCCTGTAGCCCCAGCTATCCTGGAACTCACTATGTAGACCAGGCTGGCCTCGATTTCACAGAGATCCACCTGCCTCTGCCTCCTGAGTGCTGGGATTAGAGGTGTGTACCACCATGCCCGGCTTCATTCATGATTATGTGATTGTATTCATTACTTTTCTGTAGATGTGATAAAACACCATGACCAAGAAACTTATGGAAGTAAATGGTCATTGGGCTTGCAGTTCCAGAGGGTTAAGAGTCCACCGTGATGGGGAGCATGGCAGGAGGCAGCTGGAGCAGAAAGCTGAGCTCCTGCATCTTCACGTGGGGACAGGAGGCAGAAAGCCAGACACTGGAGATGAGACAGGGCTATGGACTCTCAGAGCCTTACCTCTGATGTGCTTCCTCCAGTAAACCTGTACCTCCAGACCCTCCACAAATAGCATCACCAACTGACTAAGTGTTCACATACTTGGGCGTATGTAGGAACACCTGATTCAAATCACCGCAATGATGTTTCCTCTGTAGCTTGTTAACTTAGATTACTGGTTTTCAAATGTGAGTGAGACTATATACTGGATATGAGACTATATACTGGATCCTCGGTAATGACATATAATTTTATTTTATGTATTGTGGGAGTTGACTCATATTTTTCATCTAAGTTTATGCAAGGTTTTGGGTTATAGCTATTTAATATCTTTGTCTCCTTCTGATATTAGGATGATGCTAGCCTCATGGAATACATTAAGCATTAGTGCCTCTATTTTTACCTTCTGAAAGAGATTGTGTAGAACTGATATACTTCTTCTTTAAATGTTCGTTGGCATTCACCAATTAGTCCATCCAGGCTTAGTGTTTTCGGTTTGGTAAGGTTATTAGTTATTGATTGTTGCTCTTTACTAGATAAAATAAGGTCATTTCTATTTCCATTTTTCCATGTGTAAATTTTTGTAGATTGTGTTTTTCAACGAGCTCATTTTCTCTGGATAGATCTGAAACAGAGTCAAGATTATCAATTTAAGTAACAAGGGGATGCAGGATGTCAACGTTTTGAGGAAGGAGTGGAAAAGGTGTGACTATATTTTCTATTACTGGAATGACAGGTCTGTTTTAATTCCCTTGAGGTGTGCCTCCATGGAGCATATAGCTAAAGCACTTTGAATTGTGGGAGGAGATGCCTTAAAATGCGCAGAACACTTGTATCTGGTAAACTAGATTGAGAATGTTCATTAACCATATAAGCATATTAGTTTTCTGGGGTAGTGCTGCAATGGTTATTATGTTTCTGTCATACTCTGAAATGCTGAGAGAAGAAACCAGGAGACACCTCAGAATCATATAGAGGTCTTTTTGATCCTCAGCCTTCTCTCTTGCTAGCTGTCTGACACCCAACAAACTCACTTTAAGCTTCAGTTTCCTCAGCCATCAATCTCTAAACAAAGCATAAGAACTATAAGATTGTTATGAATGTTAAAAGTTATATAAATAGAGGTATTCAGGTGGTACCGAATCCACATAGTGTGCCCAATAAACGTCATTTCTTTTTTCTCTACTGTTTTTTAATATTCCATTTACTTCCCAATTCTTTGTGCCAGTTTTTGTTAGATGGACAGTGTCCTTGTATTTTAAGCTGACTTTTAAACACCAAGGGGCCCCATTAAACATTTGCTAATGAACTGTGATACTTGACATTGAATTCTTGATGGCTTTGTTAAAGTTTGCACAAATTATTTAGCGACTGATTTGAGATAAAATAAATGAGTAGCGTTCATGTTTTACTTGATTGAAAATGTACATAAAGTTCACATTTAAATAGGGTTTTTATGCCCCAGATTGGAGTCTTGTATGAAGAGGATGCAGCACAGCAGTAGGTGGAGAGTGGGGACTAAACAAAAGTTGATCCACTGTAGCAATTTTATATCACGCTCTTTCCAAGGAAGATTTGTATTGGTGGCCTTAGAGTAGAGAGCTCTGTATCCCATTACCAGCCAATGAGTCATTCAGTCTCCCACAGATCCAAATAAAGTTTTACAGAATACCCTATGGCATGCCTTTCAAAATATATGAATGCTATAAAATATATCATTTATTTTACCATATGAACTGACTCTGTCCCCCTTTTTCCATTTGGGATAGCAATATCACCATGTGTTTCTGGCTCTAAGGTTATCATCAGATATATTGGAGTTCTATGAGCTTTTCCATTCTAAGTCCCCATGGTATTTTCAAGAGTTTTATAACTTGGTTGTAAAAATTCACTCTAAACTGAAACTTGGCAAACAATATATTAATCTGGGAAGTTAATTTCTTTTATAAAGTCCAGAATCTGTTTAGGTCCTCTTTTGAGTTCTCAGAGACCTTGGAAAAATAAAGTGAGCAATTAAAGTTTTTTTGTGTCTTAAAAAATCCATTTGAATTTCCCTAAAATCCCTTCAACCTTATTTTTACAGGTGAACAGCTTATTTTTTTGGACTGAGTTCTGATATATTTTGAAATAGATTTTTTTTTTTTGGCATGGAGAAATAGAGTAATTAAAAAAGGAACTAAGTTGAGCTTATACCAAGTTACATCACTGGAATAACAAAGTATATTTACAGAGTGGAGCCTGTCTGAATTTACAGAAAGGACTAAGATCTTATCATTGGATGTTCACTAACCTACAAATAAATCAGGAATGACTATCATTTAAACCAGATGATATGCCTCAGTGTAAATTCTGTTAAAACTTCTACCTGGAATTACTCATTAGACTTTGAGAATGTCTTTGCCATGAAGAAGTGCTCACAAATATGAATTAGACAGGTCTGTCATTTTCAGCGTTAGAAAATGCTGTTTCTACCCCCACACTGCCTCTAACCAGCACCAGACTTTAGGGAATAACTGTTCAAACAAGTTGGGTGACCTGACGTAACCTACTCTGATTCCCCTTTCAACACAGAGACAAGCCCAAGGAAAAAGAAGTTCAACAAAGATGAAGGATAAAACAAAGTGACATTTAAAATAGGAGTTATAGCTTTAAAACACTTTCAAGTATATTTTTCTTTTGGAATGCAGAAGGGAATTAAATCATGGTCTATGGAGTTGGGGAGACCTGATGGTTAGTAGTGGTGTGTGGCCTTGGGGAATGCACTTATCTTTACAAGTTTTGCTTTGCTTATTCTTCCAAGTAGAGCATAACAGTATATACTTCTTTGAGTTTTAATATAGCTCAAAATGAGGAATATATGTAATACAGCTAATCAAGGGGCTAGCGAGCAGTAATTAATATTTCATTTTATTGTTAATCCCATCTAATGTTCTAGTTAAATTTGGGAAAATAAATTCCATTATTTGTCATTACCATTTTACATATAAGAAAAAAAAATAGGTTCAAATGGGTCTTTAACTTGTCCAAGATCACAAAGAACTTGGTTTCAAATCCAGACTACCTAACAAATTATACTTTTCCTCATGGTATACATGGTGATTATTTGAAAATACTATTTTTTAATTTAAAAGTTGGGAAAACAGATATTTCATAGAGAACCAAAACTTTTTAATATTGAAAAAGTTATTTAAAAAACTTAACTCACAGGCATCAAAAATTTCAATATATAGTCTTTGGGGAAATCTTTGAAGTTTTTATTGAAGTATATTAACTATGTAGCAAAATCGTTTGTAATGGATTTGATGTATCTGTTATGGTCTTGGGAGCACCTGAGTTTTCCCAGTGGACTAGAAGAGCTTAGAATGAAACAGCCATTATACTTAATAGCTGGCCTATTTCTGAATCCATGGGATTCACTTGGTATCATAGGCCTTATTCCTGCATTCAGTGATTATGACAGTGACTGTATGTAGGCACATACATACATGTGTTTACATTTATACATATGTATAGAAATACTTGAGTGGGTAGTATTTTAGGAGGCAAAAGAGTCAGAGAAGGGTTTTGCTTTCAGTAAGAAGTTGACCTGACCTTGTTTAAAACAAGGCAGGTAATATGCTGGATTCTGCATACAAATGGTAGACAGGGCAGAGGCAGGTCCTAGGGCACTTCCGATTCCCCTTCTAGAGCTCCTGGGATGCTTGATTGTGCTCCCTGCTCTGCAGTCGCTGTTGATCTCACAAAGTTGCTTTGCTTCCTGTTCATCTTGCCAACTCTTACGTAGTCTGTGCCCAATGCCAGGTGGATGTGACTTCCCACCCTAATGTCACACCAAGGAAGAGAAAGCATTGTAGATTTATAAGAAATGGAACACAAAGTTATAGCAAGAGGAACTAGAAAGATTAAATCTGAGTAGCTGCTAAGGTAGAGAAAATCAGACCAACAAACAGGACCTGGATGATCTCTACCAAGGGCTAGCCTGTGTTGCCATGGTATTTTGTTAAGTGATGGTCAGAGTGGAGGGATAGTCTGTGAAGCAAGTTTATAAAATAACCAGTACATTACAGCTGTGATAGCTTGGTGAACATGAGATTGAAGGTTAGGTGGTCATAGGTCTTGGAGACCAAGTTTAGCATGGTGCTCAGGTAGGCAGCACCATCTCTGTGTGAAGATAAGCCAGCCAGTGAAATTGTCCATGTAAGCAGAAAGGGCTGGAGAATGCTTACATTGCAGACAGACAAGGAAGAGGGAGAAGGACCAGTCTACCCTATGGTTCCCTGGGGGAAATTAAGAAGAGACTGAAAAGAGCAAGAAAATGTAGCCAGTGTCAGAATGAATGAGGTAGGTGAGGGTCCACACAGGATGGGAAGAGCCCCAAATAGCTCAAGGAGTCATGCCTTTCCTGGGTGTAATCTGGGACAGTGTTTGGTGAATTCTGTAAGGCTGACTGTATTCCAAGTGACAGAAATCTGCGCTCTGCTGATTTTACTTACAAGTTATGACATCTGTATGTGTGTGTCCAAGCCTGAGCATTTCAAATGTCTCTACACTAGTTCTTCACTGGATGTCTCTGTATAAATTGATCAGGAGGTGGCATCCATATTAAATGTGTAAAAAACTTATATTTCTCTTCAAATTTCACCCTTTAATTCTGATCTTGCATACTTCATGGCTGATTTCAAGTTAACATGTTTGTCTCCACTGATGTTGTAGAGTGGAATATAACTTCTTGTGATGGCTAATCTTGGTTGTTAACTTGACAGTCTTGGAAAGAGGGAACCTGAATTGATGAACTTCTACCATCAGACTGGCTGGTGACTATGTCTATGGGAGTATTTCCTTGATTGCTAACCGATGTAGGAGGGTCCAAGATCACTGTGGGTGGTATAATCCCTGGGCAGGCTAGTCCTGGTCTGTAGGAGAAAGGTAGCTGAATGTGGTACTGGGAACAAGTCAGTCTCGGGTTTCTACCATGGTGGAGTATGAACTAGAAGTGTCATCCAACTAAACCGTTTCCCCATCAAGTTGCTTTTCGTTTTATGGTATATATATATATATATATTATAGTATTAAGTATATATATAGTCAAAGCAAAGAAGCAAATTATGACAGAAAGGTGCATGCAGCTCTATCTCAAATGTAGAAAGTTAAGAAGATTGGAAGTATGGGTGTTCTTAGTTTCAGTCTAGTGAATTCCCAAGCCTTATCTCTCTGGTTTCATATCCCATAGCTGTGACAAACAAACATCACAGTCTATGTTGATAAAGATTTTACTTATGTCTCTTCTGGACTCTCGTGATTGAGGTGATTGAAGGACTTGTCTCCACACCCCCCTCTACCACACACACTTTGAACCTTCAGCCTGTGTATTAATAAATTCAATGAATCAAGTTGACTTTTGTACATTTGATCACAAAACATAAGAGGAAAGTGCTGGAGGAGAAATGTGTTGGGCTTCCTCTACTCTCACAGCATCCACAACTCATTTGATGGCTTCTTTGAACAACACTGTGTTTGACTCAGTGGAATCAAAGATGATGCAAGGACTGAATTACTTGACAATTACTTTTTTAACTTTCATCCTAGATGAGAGTCACCATTCATCAGTGTTTCCCAATTGATTATGTTGAAGGGGAGTACTGATGGCAGGGAGCCCCCTTTGTCTGTCACTCTGCCAGAAAGAATGTTGAGCAGAAAAGCCAGAGTTCTCAGTGGGCCAAATTTGAAACCTGGCTCAAGGTTATTTATTTATTCATTTATTCACAAAATACACATCAGGTGTTGTATCTTTGATGACAGTAGACTTCCTATTTTGCATCTTTTCTCCTACATCTTTATTTTCTCAGGCGCTCACATATTGTGCTTCATTTCCCTCTTCTGAGATACACAATTCTTCTTGAATTTTCTTCTCCTGTCTTAACTTTATTGCCAGCTAAAATGTTACCTTTGTTTGGTAACCCTTCAATTAAACATAGATCTTACTCTTTTTTAATTTTTCTGTGTGTGTATCTATGTATATATGTATGTCTGTAGAGGCCATAAGAAGGCATCAGGGCCCTTGAAGCTGGAGTTATAGGTGATTGAGAGTCACTGGAGGGTGTTGGGGACTGAATTCAGGTCCTCTGGAATTGGAGCAGGCGCAGAGCCATCTCTCCAGGCCCATAGAGTCAAATCTTAAATTAAAAGGCTAAAATGTGTTAGTACATAGGGAAGATTTAGGGTATCTAGCTATTCATAATTTCCCTAGAATCATGTAATCAGATTATCTAAATCCTGTCTATAGTAGGCTTGTCTTCGGTGTTCCTGTGCAAGGATTCAGGCTACTTGGAAGTGAATGTACAAGACAGTAACACCAAGGGAGTAGTACAGAATTCTCATTCAGAAAATGACTTCACGAAAGAGAACAACTCAGACTTTGGTGTTGGACACATCAGACTTCAGAGCTCATCTGTGAAGGCTAGAGTTGGCTCTCTGCAAGCAGTAATCATAATTCCCAATAATGTATTTGTGCAATGAGAATAATAAAAATAATAATTGTATTTGTTTTTTGAGTTTGAAGGCTGTATGATTTAACTATATTTAAAGATTTACAGGACCATGATGGCACTTAACAATTGTAAAATAACTGTTTTGTGTTGATCATGAAAAGAGAAAGTAATGAAGAAAGGGGAAGAGGGATGAGAAATACAAAGACTTGAATTTGATTGGCCTTTTAGAGATCCTGAAGTTGCTGAAGAATGATTGGTTGCTGTACACACTTCCTTGTTGCAGATAGTTATCGTCACCAAGTATTATTGCTGATCTCCATCTCTGGGTTATTACTTCTTGTGAGGTTTTAATGAACAGGTATTATCCTGGTTCCAACTTTCTGTTCTTGTACATGAGTGTGTCTTGCAGCAATGGCTCCTTCTAGTCTCCACTTGACCTTTATTTCCCTTTGTCTCCTCCTGTGAATGTTTATCCAGGAAGAATGAAATTGAAGATTAGATTATCTATCTTCTTGATCATAATGGTTCTGCTATTCTTGATTCCAACAAGTATTTATTGAAGACAAGTATGAGCAGAAGGGACTACAAGATGAAGATTCATTGGTTGATATTACAATGTTAGCCTGTCCAACTGGGACTTAAAATCTACAGGAGGTTGACATGACAGGATACTGGAAACATTTGATAACATTAGAAACTGCCAAGACAATGATAATGACATACTACTCTAAACTTAAACTTACAGAAAAATTGAAGCTCCCATGCATGGCTAATGAGAATGCAGAATAGGTAAACAGTCTTGAAAGATAGCTCAGCAGTTTCAGATGTATGCTATGTATGACCTATCAAGACAAATGCCATGTATTCAACCCAGATCCACATAAAAACAAGTGACAAAATTGTAGCTACTTTATTTAAAATCACCCAAAGTAAAAGGGTCTCTCACCTGGTGAATGGGTAAATAATTTAATATATTCATAGACTAGAATATGGTGATCAATGAAAAGAAAGCATTATTCATGCATGTACTGCCATGGATGGAATATTACTATGTTGTATGGGACAGGAAGTAAGGTTTCTCTTCTTGTTCTCTCTGCCACTGTGACCTCTTTCTCTGTCTCCATTTCTCTGTCTCTGTCTCTGTCTCTCTCTCCATCTGTCTCTCTCATACATGCACATACACACATGCTTCTCCACTGGGTTCCTTGGCATTCAGCTATGTTGCCCTTTTTCTCAACGAAATGCTTTCATCTGACCTTTTGTTCACTTCATTTATCAACACCGTTTGATCTTGACCAATACATGTTCCTTTTTTTCCAGAACTTGTGACTATACTAAGTGACTTGAATTTATTTTTTTTTATTTGTTTATTATGTTTTAATGGATTCACAATATAAGAGCACAGTTGTTTTCCGATCACATTGACGTTGCTCAGTTTCCCATACAATTAGGTAATTGGTGCTAGCATCCAGAGATGAGAAACACCATTCGTCGTTTGTTTTTCTGGGGCTGTGTTACTTCACTCAGCATGATATCTTCTAGCTCCAGCTATTTACCTGCAAAGTTCATGATGTCATCTTTCTTTACCACTACATAGAACTCCACTGTGTAGATATACCACATTTCCTCTATCCACTCGTCTGTTGAGGGGCATTTGGGTTGGTTCCAGCTCTATGCTATTGTGAAGAGAGCTGCAATAAACATGGCTGTTCATGTATCTCTGCGGTAAGATGACTCTTGTGGGTATATACCCGGGAATGGTATGGCTGGATCAGGTGGCAAGTTCATTCCAAGTCTTCCAAGGTTTCTCCACACTGCTTTCCATAGTGGCTGTACGAGTTTACATTCCCACCAGCAGTGGATGAGTGTTCCCCTTTCCCCACAACCACTCTAGCACTTGGTATCATTTGTTTTCTTGATTCTAGCCAGTCTTATTGGAGTAACATGATATCTTAAAGTGGTTTTAATGTGCATTTCCTTAATTATTAGCAGCATTGAACACTTCTTAAGATGTTTCTCAGTCATCTCTAATTCCTCACTTGTGAAGTCTCTGTTCATGACTCGAATTTCTATAAACAGATCAGTACTCTCTGGTCTGACCATGGGTACCAATCTTATCAACCCAGTGACACAATGCACTTAAATGTTTCTTTCTAATCTGTTGATTAGTATATCAGAGTGTTATAATAAACATATGGGTGCAACTATCTGTCTTTCATAAGATTTTATTTTCTTTGGGTTTCTATACAATAGTGCCATAGATAAATCATTTGTCACCAATGTATGTATGCTAGAGGAATCTTGATACTCTTTTCTTCCCAGACTTATCAGAGTTCTATCTGCAGAACATGAGACTTTTGTCTTTCTTCAGAACCTCACCATCATTCATTTTTTATTTTTATTTTCATAGTGACCGTGGCCATTCTAACTACTTACAGAGCATAATGGTTTGTTTTGTGTTTTCCTAATGATTGGTGATGCTGTTCTTTGTCTTCTCATATGGTTACTGGTCATCGTGTATCTTCTTTTGAGAGCTATTGCTATAGTTTGATTATTAAATGTCCCATACAGGTTCCTATTTTGTACATTTGGTCCTCAGATGGTGGTGCTATTCTGGCAGGGGCTGGAGCTTCAGGAGGAAGTAGATCCCTGGAGGTGTACTTTTGAAGGTTCCTATCTGGTACTTAGTCTCTTTTCTTCTTTCTTCTTTAGTCTACCATGATGAATAATCTCTTCTACATGCTCTTACCAATGTGAAGCTGTCCCTGTGATGAAAAGTCTGACTGACAGTCTAGAGAAATGAGGTTCCAGCAACCACTAGCTTTGAGCCTGGGATGTTTAAGCCTTTGGAAGTGGTTTGTGGGAGGGATTTTTATAATAGTTTGGAGAAATGGGTTGGAAAAAGTCCAGAATGCTGTAAGAAGAGCTTAATGGGTGATTCAAGGGGAGACCCAGGAGAATGGAATGTGGACAGGTATGTGGACAGGCTCATGAGGTTTCAGGTGGAAACAAGGATTCTATTGGAACATGGACTGTTCATTCATGTTATATGCTGACAATGAACTTGGCTGTATGTCCTTTCTTTGAGACTTTGATGGAGGCCAAGTCTAAAGTGGATCAAATAATTAATTTGGTAGAAGAGCTTTCAATGTTGTCTCAGGTGATTGCATGGTTATTGCTGGATACTAGGTTTATGGTAAGAACTGGAAACAAACAGTAGAGTCGAGAGACTTGAAAAATTTGTAGTTTAATCATAAAGGCTCATATGAAGCATGGTTCCTTAAGATAGTAAGACAAGACTCAAAATGAGCCTACCACCTGACCAAGTCATACCACTCCTGGGTATATACTCACAAGACTCATCCTACTGCAGAGATACATGTACATCTATGTTTATTGCAGCTCTCTTCACAATAGCAAAGAGCTGGAACCAACCCAAATGCCCCTCAATTGGCGAGTGGATAAAGAAAATGTGGTACATCTACACAATGGAATTCTTTGCAGCAGTAAAGAAAGATGA